>OZ026512.1:6026989-6421989 GCA_964019985.1 Aurelia sp. 4 Dawson et al 2005 | reverse complement strand
TATACATAATGCGTTCAAAAACCTTTGAAACAGCTGGAAGTAGACTTACAGGCCTGTAATTTTGGTTTCTCATGTTATCGTCTTTCTTGTAAACCGAAGAAATGTCAGCAAGTTTTAGATCATCTGGGAAAGCACAGTCAACGACGAGGTTGTTGAAAATTTCAGTCAGTGGTGATGAAAACAGATCGGCGTTTGTTGGAAGTATTTTTGCTGGAATGGCTTCTTGCGGCGACGCTTTTTTAGGATCCAATTTCATCAACTGGTTGAACATTTCTTGGACTGAAATTTGGTGGAATGAGAAACTTTGAGCGCTATTCACACTAGCCCTAATCTTAACAATACTAGGGTGGCACTGGAAACGTTGAATAGTCGTTTGTAAGGTATCCTGTGAAGGAATATCCAGGTTTGTAGAGTCCTCTTCACAGGCTACACCCAGAGTTTTGGTAATATCAACAAAATAGTCATTCAAGATTTCCGCAACCCTAGTATCGTCTGATTCAACAAAATCGTTCTCAAGAAGTGTAATACTAGCACTTCCTTGAATCTTGTTCGAAAAAAGGGGATTTACTGTTTTCCAAAACTTTTTGTTGTCACTCACAACTTTTGGGTCCAGTCGATTATAGTATGGCCTTTTGTTTTGACGGAGCAATTGGACGCAAAAGTTTCTTTGCTTTTTAAAAGTAGTCCAGTTCTCCTTTATCCTATTTTTGGTAAACCTATTCTTTAGTCTAGTACGCTTCATGTTTGCTTTTCTAAGTACTTTGGTCATAAAAGGGCCATCATTGGCTCGAACGTACTTCTTCTTGCATGGAGCATGCTTATCTAGCACTTTTTTAGTAATTCTATTAACATTCGTAAAATCTTGATTGCCATCAGAATTAGAGGTAAGCTCTTCCTGCAGTTCCGCTCTAAAAACTGAGTTATCAAATTTATCATAATTCCTGTATGTTATAATTCTAGGGCCTCTTTTACGAAAGCTTCCTTTCAAAGCGGTAGCTATCATAACGTGGAAGTCCGACAGCCCAGTTTCGATTGTTGTAGCATTTTTAAGTCTTGTGGTATCACTAGTAAGTATCAAATCAATACAGGTTGGACTGTCGGATTTAAAACAAGTAGGTTTCTTAACGACATTTTCTAAATTCCAGCTGTTCATGAAGTCTTTCAAAATTGAATTTTCCTCGCCAAGGTTAAAATCCCCTACGACGAGAAAATTGTCATAGTTGGTGAAATAATGCTCCATGTTTTTGCTGATTTCTTCAAAGAAAAATTTATCTGATTGAGATGGAGGACGGTAAATGCCAATTAGAAGCCATTTTATTTTGTGAAGATTTATTTCAATGACTTTAATTTCAATTTCTTTGGACGTTAAACTTCTCGTTGAAACTTCGTTTGCAGGAACACACTCTTTTATATATATCAGAAGACCCCCCCCCCATGTCGATTTCTATCTGTTCTTAGGGGTGGCATATAGCCATCAATGAGAAATTGTTTCGTTGGGAGAATTTCGTCTATTTTTGTCTCTGCTATTATCAAAATATCGATATTTTTAGAAATCAGGCATTTCAATGCTTCAATAATAGATACAAAAGCCAGTACTGTTCCTCCATCGATTCGTGCGAAAACATATTTTTCCTCAGCTTAGAAAATGACTTTTTAGCCCATTCTTAAAGCGGGTGAGTGTGCCAGACTCTCCTATGTGTGTTGGAATAGAATTCCAAGTTTTTAGACCAGTATAATTGAAACTTTTTCTACTGAAGTCTAGATTTAGCCTTGGGATTTGGAGATCAGTTTTATTTCTTGTATCATACTTGCTTATCGAGGATCTTTCAGCAAATTCATTGTGCAGACTCTCAGGACATATCTTGCTAATTATCTTATACATCAGAACCGACCGATCAAATTGAAATATCTGATCGATGTTAAATGTGGGTCGAATCAAAGAGGCCTTTATTTTCAATCCTTGAATGATTTCAAATGCACGATTTTGCAGTCTCTGAAGGGCTGTTTTATGCGCTTAATGAGGATTAACGATAATTCTAGTACGTTACCGTGTAAGCGCATGTAAGCAAGTGTCGCAGCCATTACACAGCGCTAAATGCTACAAATTACTACTTGCTCTGTGGCTTTGCAAAGTTAGATTGAATTCTGGTACGTCTAATGCAGTTTTCAGCGGTCTCCCATCAGTATGGTAACCCGAGAAAAAGCTCATAGACATCAGTGTCAATCCCCTGTCGAAAGCATTTAGCCCCCACTCATCGGATGGAATATTCGGTTATTGTCAAAGGAAATTTGGAAAAATAACGGTCGTAAACGGCATTTCGTAGCCGTTTAGCCACCCCGCTCTGTCGTAAGTTCCAGCTCCGTTGTTGGAAGATTTCTGGCACCACCGTAAATCAAGGACGTAGGGGGTTTTATACCTGAACTAGAAGGAACATCTTACCCAATTTCCCGGTAAAGAATCCTAATTCCACTACCCTCCCGGAAATACAGTGTCCAGAGCAGGGAGCGCCGAAGGCGCGGGAGGGGAAACGGCCATTCAATTGATTTCCGATGTATGATGCGGATTTGAAAACGAGGCTCTGGTTAATGGCGACTTGCGCTGCGAGAGTCCACAGAGCGTTGGTTGGGAAGAATGAGAAAAGCGCTATATTTCCTGCAGCTACTGCTTTTTTTACAACGGAAAACAGCACGATCGTTTGTTGATCGAGGGTTCAAGGAATTGTAGCCTTGAATAAAGAAGTCGTTTGAGGTATTTGCAGCAAAGGAGAAGAAGAATTTGATGAAGATTCTTGTGGCATGTTTAGTTTTGTTTATCAACAAATGCGGGCTAGGCCTAGTTTATGACAGAATTTTTTGGGAGATACGGAGTCTTACACTAGGATGGTTTCATTGCATAGCAGTTCAAGTCGACATGAGTAATACAGCACTTTTGACGAAACGTTTTCGATGAAGCAAAGGAGAGAGCAAGCCAAACAAGCAACAACTAAAACATTAATTTATTGATTCAAAAAGTTGAAGTTGACTGGTCTCAAGATGTCATGCCCATGCAATGATTGATTGCCCCCAAGTCCCGGCTCTTCAAAGAGGTCCTGCTTGAAAGCACTATGGTGCAGCAGTGTTATCCACAACTGGCATAGCCTTCACATTAGTGCCCCAGCACCACCTTGAGCATCATGGAAAGGGTTGCAGACTTGATTAGGTCTTCTGTAACTCCAATGTCATTTTCACATTGATATGAACTGATCAAATATTATGCCTTCTTGATATCAGGAGAAACTTCCAGTTGAACAATTCTTTGTTGATGAAACATGCTGAGTGAAAGTTCTTTAGATATCACAGTCCCTCAGTCATAAAAAGACTTGGTGTTTGTTTCAATTTGTACTGAAAAACTGACACCATTCTTGTAGGCAAAAGTGGTATCCATGATACTGTATCCGAGGGGCAAATCACTTCTCAAAAAAGTGTACATGATTTTTGTGATTTTGAAATCACATGATTTTCTTCTGTGATTTTTTTGTGATTTTAATGCTTTCTAGTGATTTTTTGATGTGATTTTTCAGTAATTTTTCAGTGAATTGTGATTTTTGGTGCTTTCTGTATGTGATTTTTTTGTGATTTTTGTATGTGATTTTTTGTGGTTTCAAGGAAGGTGTATGAAAAAAATCAGTGATTTGCCCCTCGACTGTATCCATCTTTTGCAAGAAATTTTGAGTAGTCCAAATTGGAGTACCAAAGCACTCCAAATTGGAAGGATAATTTCATAATTTACTACTGAAAGTTTCTGAATAAGTTTTTACTATTTGGGGCAAAAGATTTGGCAAAGTCTCTGTGACTGCCAAAATGTGTTCCTTAACATTTGAATTTGTAAAAGCGTACGGGAAGAAAAAGTCTAGGGGGCTGCCTGACATAAAGCCATTTGTTTACCAACATTTTTCCCCTACTAAGGGCAAGCTTTTGCCTGACTTGGCTGATTTTTGAAAATTTCTCCAAGTTGGGAGGCTACTGCCTTCTGGCCCCTCATCTCATACGCTTATGGAATTTGCTCTTCTTCATTCGTGGGATGGTGTGTGGGTTTTCATTGTTATAATCTGGTCTGTGATTGATAAAATGAAGACAGAAGAAATATGGTTTATTCATATTCTAGCTAACACTGTAATAGTCAAATTCATTTGGCAAGTTTTTGCGAGACTACATTTCTATTCACATTTTGAATGTATGATAAAAATTTGGAAACTTTGAAAATTGACAGAGGGTTGCAAAAGGACTTTTTGAGCACACAATTTTATACATCAGAATATTGGTTCCATTGCCTTTCAGCAAGATACATTTTGCTTATTTCTATTTGTTGTCTTTCTTCTTTTTCAAAAGAAAGGACAGTGTTGTTGCATTGCCAAGTACCACACCTACTCTGCTTTTCATTGTGAGTGTTAAATTGATAATAAAAATTCACACAGTTCTGTATTACAGAACTGTGTTTTTTAAGATGAAGATTCATGAGCAGATACAGTAGAACAGATAACAAGAATCCATTCATCAAGGTCCCCACAGATGGTTGCGCTAAAGATAGCATCAAGGAATTTTGAACCAAGATCCTTTGAGGTACTGAAGAAATCCGCCAATCAAATTAGTGAAAGTTCAAAGGATACAAAGCATCATGGTAAGAAATTCCTGTCAGCCATTTTTAGCGTAATCATCTACTGGTGCATTGGAACTGATACACTTGAAAGATTTGATACACTACAACAATTTTTGAACTGATAGTTGTTTTATATGAAAACAGCTTATATGAAATAAACACCAATTTGAGTAGCCTCCTCTAAAAATTAAGAAACTCTTTTGGAAGCAATTAGGGGTCAATTCAACGTTAAGAAACTCATTTTGATTTTTGGCTATGGGATGCAAAGTATTTTAAACAAACAGCACATCACTGACCCAAGTTAAAAACTAACGAGGAACAAATTTTGCTATTGAATGATAAACAATTCACAAGAAACTTCTTGGTTTAAGACTATACAATAAGTAGTCTACATGATATTGAGTTGAACATGGGGTTTGATGTCTTATAGCTCACAAGTGTGTCTAGTTGCAGAAGATTAAGCAGTTTCAAAATCTAAACTCTTTGATCTTCCATTAAATCTTCCATCTTGCATAGGGAATTATGCCATTCATGTTACATGTTCAAAGGGTGTCCATGTGGAATTTATCTGTGCTAACAGCTCTTTTAAATTGTTCACAATGAATGCGGTCTCTTGCTGTTAGGTATCTCATTAACCTGCCATCTGCAAGAAATATGCAATCCTCAATTATCAAGTGAATCCTTCCCCTGAAACAAAATGAAGAGTATTATTTCAAACTGACTTTTACAACATTGATTACATGACCACAGGAAAGTGATTTATTGATCTACCTTTGGACATACTGCAACCAAGATACAAAAAGCACATTGTACTGTATATTGCAAGATATTGGAGTCCTGAGTGGGTGCAATCAGAGTCTTTTGAAATCAAAAGACCATGATGCAATCAAGATTCAACCAAGAAAGTATCAATTTTCTTTACACTTGCTGTAAAGATACATGTAAAACAAGGGCTGTTAAAAAACTTGCATGCCCCCATGATGTGGTACACCCTTTAAGTTGGCAATAAAAACGTTGAAAACATGCAATTGTAAAATCGTTATTGCTGTGTAACTCAACCTTCTCTATCTTTATCATTGCTTCAAATTGTTAAATTGGAATCAGAATGCAGAAAGTAGGAGTGATTTTTTCAAAAATTAAAGACCAACATTGCATTTCCTTTAGTGTAACAAAATAAAATAAAATTTTTAGTATCATTAGACAGATTAGGGTTTTGCTTGAGTTACAGGAAATAACAAATTCAATGGGTAGCAGTGAACTTTTTAGAAAACAGAAAGGCAGCTCACCGCTGTGACCTGTGGTTTTGGCCTAACATTTCAATAGCAAACCACAAGACCAAAAGTTGAACCACTCCAAACAAATCATCTTTAAACCAGAAAAAGTAACAAAATCAAATGCAAAGACCAGCTTTATTAAGCAGACACAAGCTTCATTGATCAAACCAAACATTCAAAAGGTAACGGTGTATTTTGCAGAAAATGGAAGGCCGCCATTGCATTTCCATTGATCAACCTAATAAGGCCAAGCCAGTGAGATCATCAACAAAGAAGACCCACAGGCAAAACTGCCCAAAGTAAATCTGCTTTAGACAGAAAACAGTAGCAAAAATAAAATGAAAATTTTGGCTTCTACAGCAGATAAGTGCTTTGCCAAATGAAATCAAGCAAGAAATTCAACGGGTAACCGGGAACCTTGCAGAAAATTGAAAGCCGCCATCACATTGGCTTATCAGCGATTTGGCCTATACATTTCAATAGGAAAACGCTTAGGCCCGACGGTGACCACTTGACATAAATCTACTTGAAACTGAAAAGTGTAACAAAATAAAACAAAATTTTCAACTCCATCAGTTAGACTGAGATTTCACTGAATCAAATCAAAAAAGAAATTCAACGGGTAACCGGGAACCTGGCAGAAAATTGAAAGCCGCCATCACATTGGCTTATCAGCGATTTGGCCTATACATTTCAATAGGAAAACGCTTAGGCCCGTCGGTGACCACTCGGCATAAATCTGCTTGAAACTGAAAAGTGTAACAAAATAAAACAAAATTTTCAACTCCATCAGTTAGATTGAAATTTCACTGAATCAAATCAAAAAAGAAATTCAACGGGTAACCGGGAACCTGGCAGAAAATTGAAAGCCGCCATCACATTGGCTTATCAGCGATTCGGCCTATACATTTCAATAGGAAAACGCTTAGGCCCGACGGTGACCACTCGGCATAAATCTGCTTGAAACTGAAAAGTGTAACAAAATAAAACAAAATTTTCAACTCCATCAGTTAGACTGAGATTTCACTGAATGAAATCAAAAAAGAAATTCAACGGGTAACCGGGAACCTGGCAGAGAATTGAAAGCCGCCATCACATTGGCTTATCAGCGATTCGGCCTATACATTTCAATAGGAAAACGCTTAGGCCCGACGGTGACCACTCGGCATAAATCTGCTTGAAACTGAAAAGTGTAACAAAATAAAACAAAATTTTCAACTCCATCAGTTAGACTGAGATTTCACTGAATGAAATCAAAAAAGAAATTCAACGGGTAACTGGGAACCTGGCAGAAAATTGAAAGCCGCCATCACATTGGCTTATCAGCGATTTGGCCTATACATTTCAATAGGAAAACGCTTAGGCCCGTCGGTGACCACTCGACATAAATCTGCTTGAAACTGAAAAGTGTAACAAAATAAAACAAAATTTTCAACTCCATCAGTTAGACTGAGATTTCACTGAATGAAATCAAGCAAAAAAATCAACGGGTAACGCTGCATGAAAGAACAAAATAAAAGCCGCCGTTGTTGGAATGGAAAGAGTCCAATGTTTATAATACACACCTCCCCAGTAAGAAATACCCTCGCAGCTATTACAATGGAGTGATTGCTGCAACAAAAGCTCAAAAACGAAGATAATATATAAACAAAGAAATAATTGTTGGAATTACATACCAAAGTCAGCCAAGATTGTGAAGAATGATGCTTTCTCCAAAGTTAGTCCTCCAAGCTCACATGTGCTCCATTCCTAGTTTCACCCACAAATTAGCGCGCCTCGTTTCGAATTTGCATCAAACATAAGAACAATGCGCTGCACTGGCCGTTTCCCCTCCCGCGCCTTCGGCGCTCCCTGGTCCAGAGTCCCTTATTCCGCAGAATACATAATGGAAGTTCTATGACGACATAGAGAGTGCTCTATGTCGACATAGAGAGCGCTCTATGACGACATAGAGAGTGCTCTATGACGACATAAAGAGTGCTCTATGTCGATATAGAGAGTGCTCTATGACGACATAGAGAGTGCTCTATGACGATATAGAGAGTGCTCTATGACGACATAGAGAGTGCTCTATGTCGACATAGAGAGTTCTCTATGACGACATAGAGAGTGCTCTATGTCGACATAGAGAGTGCTCTATGTCGACATAGAGAGGGCTCTATGACGACAAAGAGAGTGCTCTATGACGACATAGAGAGTGCTCTATGTCGACATAGAGAGGCTCTATGTCGACATAGAGAGTGCTCTATGTCGACATAGAGAGGGCTCTATGTCGACATAGATAAAATTCTATCTTTTTAGTAAAAATTCTATCTTTTTAGTAAAAAATTTTGATGGCCGTTGGAGGGCACCGTAGCTAACTTTCCTGCCAGTGATTGAAATTGGTCCTTCCATTTCAGCCCTTCATCGATAATGACACCTAAAGATTTGGTTTTCTCCACACGTTTCATTTCGGAATCGTTGAGTTCGAGTGGAGGGACGTCATCAATTTAACTTATTATTTGTTGATGACCAATAGCCATAAATTCAGTTTCTTCGGGTTTGAACTTTGTTTAATTACCCTCAACCAGTCACTGATATTTAACAGCTCTTTCTTTGTTATGCGTACGTTCTCTTTTATGTCATTAGAGGCAATGGTAGTGTGTGTATCATCGGCATACATGTTTGATTTGGAGAAGTTCAAGCAACCCTCAGAGGAGGAATACCACACAGAACTTCCTCGGTCTTTGACCTATGACCATTTACAGAACAAAACTGCCCTCGTCCACTTAAGTATGTCTTGGACCATTCTCTTTCTTTTCCTTTGATACCATATATTAACGGTTTATCTATCAATATTTTGTGATCAACCATATCAAAGGCTTTTGTCTGGTCCAGAAATACTGTCATAATCAGCTTCCGATTATCAGCATTTTCAAGCCAATTGCTCAGTACTACTTATCAAGGACATAATCAAGGACATAGTACCAAGGATGTGAACTGGAAAAAATGCTGTATCTAAAATGGAATTGACAACTCACACCAAAACGTATGTGAGATGTACAGTATGTAAAGTTCTGTATTTCCTAAATATTAGGGAAAAATATAAGCACAGTGTCTTCTGAACCTTCCTTCTAAGTAGTTTATTGCTGAGAAGGTCAAATAGCGCTTTATCCAAGGAGCATTGAAAGTAGGAGAAGAGGGAGAACAAACCGAGGTAGTGTGATTTTGTGAAATTTTTACAGTAAATACCCACGGATTGTCTAAAAAATTGATGTTATTCAAGAAGTAACCCTATATGACCTGGGCGATTTGAAACACTCAATGCCAGAGGGTGGATTCCACCAAATATTTATCTCTCTTGTTTCTTGAGATATGACAAACAAACTTGGCACAAATTTTGTCCATTATATTAATGAATTTTTGAAACCATGGTTTAATTAGCGTTGTTGTTAAAGTTGCAAGAGCATAACTAGCATCATGATGTCATATGCGTCATAAAAATGAAAGTGGGTTAAAAGGTGGTAAAACTCTACTTTTCGTAAAGAAATGAAATATGTAGATCAAAATAGATGTATATTTCATAGTTTAGACTTAATTGGACCAATTAAAAAGGATTAAGAGAGAAACAATGTATATTTTTCACAAAGAGTGGCACGACAACTTGGTTACTATGGAGACAGCGCTTAAAATAGAACAACAAAATTGTTACATTATATTTTGGTCATTTCATACCTTATTGTTCAAAATAATTATTTAAAACACACTTACACGTTTTTGTTTTCCTCAAAATTTTCACCGCCCTTCGACGGCCTCTTCAGTGAGAATGTTTGAGTCTCCCGAACGTTGCGGTGGATGTGGATATGCGGTGAACGATGCGAAGCCATTTCGGCCAATGTCTTAGGGCACCTTGTTTTTGGAGGAAACTCCCAGTTAAAGGTTTCCTTCTTCACCCCTCCAAACTTTTATGTGAAATGTTGAGGGAATGTCATATATGAGTACACAGCTGTGTGTTATTCAGTCACTTAGCTTTGCAATGGAGAGGGATGGTTTACAAACTGGAGAGCCGATTTTGAGCCCACTACACATTTCTCTCCATATGCTTTGGCTGAAAGTATTCCCTCAAAATCCATCTGTTTGCACTTTACATTCAATAATGTAAGAAAAATTACCTTACCTCTCCATTCAAAAATTCTACACGAGCCTTATCTTCTGCACTTATGAAAAAGGTGTCATCATATTCACATTTATCAGCAGTTTCTTCGATGATTCCTTCTACTTCATTCAGGTATGATAATGCTTGTATATTTGAATGAATTGCAATGAAAGCGGCAGCACTTTCAATTAAGTAATGAAATGTTTTCAGTTTGTTATTGGCTGCTTTCCAATGGAAAACTAGCTGAGGAAAAGTCACTGACAAGACCTCGTTACATTGGCATTCATTTACGTCTATCTTTGTAGATCTGCAAAATAAATTAAATTGGTAATAGCAAAACTATGAAAATGAAAGTAAAAAATCTTAACATTTTTCAACACGGTAAAAATCTTAATATGTCTGTCATGCAGGGAGCTCTTTTGGCATCCTTGCACTTCTTCGGAAAGAGAAAAGGTATGAAGATATGATTTTAAGGTACAGTAAGGCCCCGCATTTAAGAAACTACTTTTCCACATCTTAGCCTAAAGTGTTTCTTATATCTATGGTACTTTTTCATTTTTAAGTCTGAAATTTTCTTAGGTTTCTTATTTATTTTCCGGAAAGTTGTTGAAGAATTTGTTAAAACAGAATAGGTTTGTTTATTGATAAATTGGCCCTGTGCATATGTCATTGATGATTGCTACCAAAATTAGTTCACGTTTTTGTAAAGTCAGTTAGAGTAGATGTATCTTGGTAGTAAATTTTTATTGACTCTGCATGAATCAGAATGCCCCAAAACCAGGACCAAGTGCAATGGGAAGCTTGAGAAGCGACCAAGTGCAGTCTCCCAACGGAAAACCAACATAGAGCTCTCCTCATCGTATTCCATCCATTTATATGAGCATCAATATATTCAATAAAAAGTTTCAAGCACTATATCTGCAGTGTCTGATTTATATCTCAATGCCTCTCTAGCTTTGCAAAGATATCTGATGCCTGTAATAGAGTTTGCAATTAACGTGTAGTCAATGGGAACTTCCAGTCCTTTTCCCTGTCCCAAATTGTATCTGGACCCGATAACTTCGGCTTCAATAACACCACCCCTGTCCAGAAATCTACTGAAAATCTTTGAATATTCAATTGGAACATGGCCAATAATCGAGGATTCTTTGACGACTTTAACTGCATATTTATCATGATCGTTGTCTGGCTCTTGGTAGCACGAATAGACTTCTCCAATCACAGTTTGGACATCTTTGTAGTAACAATGATACCCTCTCAGTGAACTTTCAAAGAAAAATGATGCAAAACAGTCTCCATTCATACTTGGATGAGACAGCAAACTGACAATTTGATGCTCCTTTATGCACAACAACGCCAATTGCTTGCTTTTTCAATGTTTTAATGTAAGAGGCCAAAACACTACCTTTTACAGTGGTTCCATGAACAAAAAACTGATCCAGCTTATTTAGATGGCCTCGCATTACGAAACCTGAAGGAGGCAGAATGGCCTTGGTGTTTTTTCGTTTCGGTTTCGGGTTTGTTGGCTATCGATTCAGCATGGCAGGGACGGAAAGGCAGGTGACACTGGCATTTTGCAGGTTTACTAAGTCGGTTGTCATGAAGAGAGGAAAGCTGTACCGAGTAAATATACCAGAAGTTGTAGATGAGGAACATAAGCACCTACAACAAGTAGATTGTACCATCTGTAAGCAAAGATTCACTGCTTCAAAGTATTTGAAACAACATTGGATTTTCAAGCATCCTATGCTTGACTTCCCAGAGGAAGAAAGTTCAGTGTCAGATCTGTCAAAGCTGAATCCTAGGAGACCAGTTTGTGATGATGTATTCAGTTCTACACCAGATCATGATGCCTCTATTATCATCCCACAAACTAGTCGAGACTCAAGTAAGAAAGACAGAGGAAGAGGTGGCCAGAGAAATCGTAAAACTTACACACTTGATTTCAAGTTGAAAGCCATACAGATGGTAGAGTAGGCTATGACAAGAGCCTTCAAGAAGAAAGCTCCAATTAATTATGTAGCAAGTAAGCTGGGAGTGAACAAGGCTCCTGTTTCAAAATGGTACAAAGGAAGAATCAGACTTGGTGATTACAGAGATGCTAATGTTGGGAGCTCAAAGACTCCTTGCAGAATAAGACGAAACATTGAGACAGCAAGAAACTGTGCAAAAACCTCATGTTACCCATTGGCAGAAGCTAGAATGCAATTTACTAAAATTTGCGTAACAATAACGATTTTTTTCAACCAAGAGTGAGATCTGTCAATAACGGGACAGAAAGCGTCCGATTCAAAGGTCCACAGCTATGGCAAATGTTACCACCAACGATACGAAATTCACAATCCCTTTGCCAGTTTAAAACAAAGATACAAAGATGGAACGGAGAAAATTGTCCGTGCAAATTATGCCGTGTATTTATTCCGAACTTGGGCTTTTTATAATACATATTTTTAGACATTGATTTTAATCTGTACAAATTTTGATGACTTGAAAATATTTTATCCACTATTTTTCTTATGTAATATTTGTATTTTGTATTTTTAACGTTGGAATTAATTAGCTTATTGCTTTTAGCTATATTTTTACTGTCATCCAACGATAGAGAATTTTTTTTTTATTCATATAAAAATTTTACAACAAATCTTACATTCTACAAAACTTCCCTAATTACTTTACAACACTACAGGGACGACACCATGGGGAGCGAAAGACAATGACTACCCCATGGCCAATATATAAAGACGAGCAAGTTAATCTACATACAACACAACAAAATACGAACGATTCTGTTCTACATTAGGTGACAGGTTGCGATAATTTTGAAATGTCACGAGCGTAAGTCGTGGGTTGTTTGGAGTGGAAAGACCTGACACTTAATGTGAAACAGAAATTACAAAGAAAAATAACATTACATAAGAGGACTTAGTGGCTGCTTTGTACGTAACTGAAGAGTCAACAGATCTTAGTCAAACCGACCAGTTTCGTGAATGAACCGTAAGGTCAATTCGAGAATGTTTCTATTCAAGTCATAAGAAAGGTATTGATCACCATATAGTAAAAGTTGCATCAAAGCATCATTTGAAAGATTGGTGATTTGCACAAATGGTCGTAATAATTCAACAATTCCAGTGAGAAGGTCTCGACGCTGAAGATCAAAGGAAGGGCAGAGCAACAAAAAATGCTCCGTATCCTCAATGCCATCACTTGTTGGGCACATTGGGTTTATTGTATCCCTAAAATTATGCTTGAACTTGTGGAAGTTCAACTTGCTGAGACCAACTCTTAGCTGCGTAAGATAGGATAATCCTTTTGGGTCGTGAATTCCAAAAACAGATTTCGCTGGAGGGCGGATTATTGATAAGAACTTTTTTTTGAAAATAGCAAGAGAAGGTGCAAGTCTCAATTCAGGCTGAAGCTTATTCCATTCGGACAAACAGTTAGGATAAAAGCTACTCTTGAATTTTTCTGTCCTTGCCCTCAATCGCCCAATGACATCCTGACAGCGAAGTGAGTACTGCGATTGATGAAGTGGTGGGATTGGATCCTTTGTATACGCAGGGCTAAGATTATTTATAATCTTATAGAATAAGGTAAGCCGTCTGCTCCATCTTCGGGAACTTAGTGACTCCCAGCCAAGTTCTGTGTACAGCTTCTCTCGAGATGTTCCCCTCCATGTTCCTGTTACAGCCAAAGCAGCAGAATACTGAACAGACTCCAGCTTTTCCATTAAATTTGATAAAATGATATTTTGACCGAATTCACATACTTTAGCAGGGATATGATAAATGACATCACCATAGTCCAGATGGGGTCGAACGTAAAGCTTATATAATTTGCTTAAAGTATGCCTGGGCAGATATTTGGAGAGATATTTCAGTAAACCGATGCCCTTTCTTGCTTTAGAGATAGCAGATTTAATATGAGCTGAAAAAGACAGTTTTTAGTCCAGGATAATTCCTAAATGTTTATGTTCAGTTACTTTCTTCACGGGTATGTCGTTAAAAAGGATCACTGGATGATCGATTTCAATTTTTTTCCTTGAAAATGTCAATTCAACAGCTTGTTTTTGCGGATCAGGATTAAAGTACATTCTCCAAGTGTGAGCCCATTGACTTATCAAGTCCAAGTCATGGTTCATATCACTGGCAGCTGTATTTGAATCTTCTACCACTGTGAATAATGACGTATCATCGGCAAATAGCTTAACATTGCACCTCAAGCCTATAGCTAGATCATTTATATACACAAGGAAAAACAAGGGTCCTAAAATAGAGCCCTGGGGCACTCCTGCTGAGATATCTCCCCAATTAGAACTCTGTCCATTTAGTACAGTTCTCTGCTTTCGACCACTAAGGAAGCTTTGGATTAAAAGAAGAAGTTGTCCTGAGACACCACATCGTTTTAACTTATAAATTAGGCCATCATGCCACACCCTATCAAATGCCTTACAAATGTCAAGATACACAGACCGGACGTCAAGTGGGGGATTGCAGTCGAAGGCTTGAAATATTGTATGTGTTATTGACAGTAACTGGTTGACTGTTGAGTCTCCTGGGCGAAAACCTGACTGATTTGGGTCTAGTACCTCACATGATACGAGATGTGAGTATAAGGAATCGTATACGAGTTTTTCAAGTATTTTCCCAAAAATTGGTAACAGGGAAATGGGAGGATAATTCCCCTTCAGATTTTTCTCATTTTTCTTATGAACCGGGACTACATTTGCATGTTTCCATATTTCGGGAAATAAACCACGCTGCAAACAGTTTGTAAAAATAATTTTGAGTGGCAGAACCAATGCATCATCACTCAATTTTATCATTCTCACAGATATTTCATCCCGGCCATGTGCTTTGTTAGGATTGAGTGATCTAATAATATTAAGTATCTTTTCATCGGAGGTGGCAAAATCACTTATCAGAGTCGTAGTTAATGGAATATCTTGTGGAATTTCACTACCTGTGTCAATGGTTGTGCATTGAAGTATAAAAAAATCATTAAAGATCTGTGCTTTTTCCGTAAAGTCCGTTACAAACAGCCCGTTCTCTAGCAAGGGTGGTATCATGGGGATGTTAGCTTTGTTAAGGACAGTGTTTATCAAAGTCCAATAGGTTTTACTACTGGTCCCAGGATTAGCCAATGTTTTCCCGGCCTTAAAGAAGTAATTCTGCTTAGCTTCCTCAATCAGCCTTGCGCCTTCAGCTATCATCCTTTGTATACCTTCGAGCTTGTCATCTGGCCGGCCACTCCTCACGAAACTTTTATATGCACGATTTTTTTTCCTAAGAAAGTTCTTGATGGCTGGCGTTATCCAGGGTACTTGGCAAGGCCTAATTGTTTTAACTTTGTTAGGAATAAAATTAGAATAAATGTTCAAAAGGACCTCATTGAGAAGTTTCACCTGTTCATTAGGACATGTCAAACTGTCGAGATGTTCGTGCCAGGCAAACATTTCAATGCTTTTCCTAATAGCTATAAAGTCTGCCTTGTCGTAAAACCAAATCTTGCGTGTGTACGGAGGTAGTGCTATGTTTGAAACAGATAATTTACCGTAAACAATTTGATGGTGGCATTGCTCATGCAGTGACGGATGCACACCAGACTCAATAATGAGGTTAGGTTGATCAGTAAATATCAAATCAATACAGGATTTTGAATCACCCATTAAATGGGTAGGTTCTGAAATCAACTGATGAAGGCCATTGTCGGATGTTAGTATCTCAAACAGTCTTCCTTCGTTATTTTCGATGTCATCTTCCCACCACTGAGTTGATCTACAGTTGAAATCACCAGTAACTATAACACAGAATGGATTTTCGGCATGTATTTTGGATAGCATTAACTCAAAGTTTGTTTTGAAGTTATCAAACTCCTCCGGGCTCTGATTTGGACTTCTATAAATTACGGCGAAGAAGTACTTTTTCTTATTACATTGAATTTCGTATAAAATGCATTCAGGAAGGGTCACTAAATCAGAGCGGTTTTTTGAAGCAAGAGAATCCCTGATATATAAACCAACACCACCCCTCTTCACATTTTGAGGATGGTTATTTTTGATAAAAGTGTAGCCATTTAGTGCCAGTCTATCTTCCTCCACGGTGCTGTCAAGGTGAGTTTCAACAATACCTATAAGGTCATAATTATATACCGAATTGTAAGCCTCTATGAGAGAGACTCGTAAATAATCATTCGCAATGATACTATTTAGATTCCAAGTGCAAAAATCAAGTGTTTCAGGGCCAGGATTAGTTTCTACATCACCGCTCAGCAGAATGACCCTGAAAACTTACCATTGCATATGAAGAGAGCAACATGCTACGCATGCTGTGTAGAAGTAAGCATATCGAGAGGGAAAGTACTTATATCGACCAATGACGATGACACCTAGTGGGATTCGCTTTAAAAGTTCTACAGAAACGTGCAGTCCTATCTTCGCAGACAGATGCATGCGGGCGAACGAAGGCAAAAAACATAACTCTGGTGCAATTGTGTGAACTGCAAGAAACTGCACTGTCAGTGTAAATGGCAGAACAAGGATCGAGACTGCGATAAACCCATAACAAAACCAATATAACTTCAAGATTTGAAAGAGAATGGAAAGTGGCCTTACGATTCTGCTTAGCCGTGATAAGTTTTGCATAGATGCACGGAAGCATCCTATTGCTGCTCTCCACTGATTGACCTCAACCGGCATCGCCGTAGGGAAACCTTCTCACTGGTCTTAGGGGACAGGCAGATACAATGCAACCACAAAGTGACGGCCAATAAACTAAACAAAAATACCACAAACAAGAACACACACATCTGAAAATAATACGACACAAACAGAATCTAATACAAAGGTTGCAATTCAACAGTGGGGTAAAATGGGCAAAATACATCTTTAAACAGTGGAAATTAAAAGTGAGGTGTAAAATTTTGATGGAACCGTTGTTTTGTACAGTTGTTTTGTTTGTATTGAAATCATTTTTATTGTTCATGCGCGAGACAAAGAAAACCCATGTGCTTCAAATTCATTTGGGGCGAGGGTGTATAATTTTCAAATGAATTCTTCATTGTCAGGGGAGAAATCCGTCCGTATTTTTCAACGCACTAATACGATAAGGAAACTGTCAGGGGAGCAACCTAATTTTATAAAGAATGAAAACCCATAACAACCATAGGAGTCTATCACAAACCAGATACCACGCGAGATTTGCGAGAACGCGAAATTTAAAACGGAAAACACTATAATTGTATGGTTCCGGGAAAATTTCGCGTGACACCCAATGTGAGACAGACTGTCAGATCGTAATGCGGGCAAAAAAGTTTCCAACAATTCTTGGATAGGGGGGGGGGCAGTCGTAGATCATAATAAGGAGAGGGGAGTGGTCTGGGCTGTTAAGTAAATCTGTTGGGGTCTGGAATTTTTGTTGATTTCTAGAGATGACGTGCCAATAATACCGATTTGTAACACCCCTTTCCTATTTCAAAAGAAAATGACGTTTTTTAAGAGACGATCTAATGAAACGCTGAGAGAAGAAAAAAGGGAAATATATATTTTTTCTTATTACACCCCACCTAGACTTACTTTTGGGCCTTGGGAAAATACTGGGTTGACTAAAACTTTTGCAACTAAACACAACTAACATCAAGAGAGTCAAACTAAGGAAATCTATTCAACTTTTTCATCTTCACCATCTTCATCATCGTCCTCTCCTTCATCTATCCAGTCCTTGATGAGATCCATAAATTCTTCGTCATCCTCAAAATAATGAAATCCATCGTCGAGCTTCAGACATAACCTGCAATTCACATCGGCAAAGGTATACCCTTTAATCTTGTTGGCACGTAAAATATCGTTCGTTCTTCCAATTATCTTGATCCTCTTTCTGGTCAAATCCAACCGAAATTTATAGTTCTGGGATTTTTTCCTGGCTTTATAAACGGCTGTCCGATGGCGCCAAGTAGTGAATCTTACGATGATTTGGCGAGTGCGCTTACCATCCTTTTCTATGACATTGCCAATTCGATGAGCTCTGTCGATGACAGAGTCAGGTACATCTACGTCTAAATCATTGAAAATATCTTTTACGATTTTCAAACACTCTTCACCAGATTCTCCATCTCCTTTTTTTACTTCGACACCGTTTAACCTCAGGCAGAGACGCCTTTGCTATTGCTCTTGATCATCTGAAGCACGTTGTAGTTGGCTTACATACCTTTCCATCAAAACAATCTTCGATTCGAGGACATCAATCTTTGCTTTCTGATCTTCAATTACAGCTTTGAGGTCTTTTATATCATCTTTCGTTGCGAGATCCTCTTTTAACGAGTCCAATTTTCTATCAAGTACTTCTTCAAAAGCTGAGCGGGTCATAAAGTCTTGTGCCGTTTTCTCCACCGGGCCTAAGTCTTTGTTTTTCCCAGCACGTGCTGCTGCTTGCCTGGGCATATCTCCACATAAAACTTATTGATTCACTTTAAACACATTCAGAAATATCACATATTCAACGTTCAAGCGACAATGAGCAAAATTCATCTATTTCTCCAGACGTAATACATCGTCTGCACCACAACAGCCCTCAAAAACTTTCACCCTCACAGAGACGCGTCCGTCCGTTCCGCCATGATGATGATTCAATTGATAATTATATTGATAATTATAATAATAATAATAATAATAATAATAATAATAATAATAATAATAATAATAATAATAATAATAATAATAATAATAATAATAATAATAATAATAATAATAATGATAATGATAATAATGGTAATGATAATGATAACAATGGAAACTTTTTATTCCCTACAAATACTACTCTACATGATGACACCCATCACTCTCAGTTAGGCATGATGGGGAAATTTACAAGTTCTAATTAAAAAGTTCCTTAAAATAAGTTGAAAAGTATAAAGCTAATACGTCCGAAATATAATATTTGTCCACATCTTGATAGAAAAGAATTTAAAATGCTAACAGTTCTGGACTTGACCACTCACTGTCTCTTTTACAAAATATGTAGTATGTACAACGTATGCAGATTGTTATTATTTTCTTTTCCAGATAAAGTTGCTCTTGCTTACTTATTGATAAATTATTCAACATATTCATAAACGCTTTGTGTCCGTTAATGCCGATTGTTCCTATTGCTCCTATTGCTCCCATTGATAGATTGATGTATTCCACACGCAAGTATGAGGATGAAAGGTCTTTCAGGAGATTTTCGTAGCGCTGCTTTTTATGAGCCTCGTTATTTCCAATGTTTGTTTCGAAACCAACAGACAGTTCGAGAACATATAATACACCGTCATTGATCACAAGGAGATCTGGGCGCTTTCTGTTTCCAGTGATAACAGCTGATGATCTGAAGCCTGGAATGTCATCAGCATAGACTTTAATATTCCTTATTCCTGTTAAGAAGTTGCCAATCGTCAAGAGGACAGAGTTGTGACGCCAAGTATATCTTTTCCCCTCAAGCATGGATTTGCAACCAGAGACGACGTGAAGAAGGGATTGTGGAAGTTGGCAGAAGTAACACAACTCGTTTTCGACTCTGCCCCAAAATTTCATATTTTTCTTTGTAGGCAAGCTATTATTCAGGTAACGTACAGAGAAGTTGAAGATGTTCTTCGGTAGAAGTTTCTGTGCATCACTCCAAATGCTTGTTATTTTATTTGTAGTGTGCTCAAGAATAGCCTTCAGTATAAGGCCTTGTGATGACAATTCGTGTGTGATCCTGTGGACTTTCTTCATTCTATTTTCTTTGATTACCTCTTTCCCATTAGCGTATCTGTCATATTGCACATTTTTATCACGGCTAGTTACTTTATGTAGTGATTGTATGTCTCCATTCGGGGACTTCTTTAAACAGTTCCTAAGCGAAACTTGGCACTGGGAAAATTTCGTTGACGGGTCAATAATTCCTAGCCCGCATTTTTCTTTCGTAAGACTAATTATGTCCAATGTTCCGCTGATCGGTATCTCAAGCCATAATCTAATGTACCTATGTGCTAGCGAGTCCAGATTTTGTTTGACCCAAGTGATGTCTAAATCGGCAATTGTTAGGTCCCAAGACACTTTAGACATGAAATACGTCGAATAGAGAAGAATCTTGTTCTTCGGATGAAGTGGTAGCCTACTTATTGCTTCCAGCAGCTGATTGGCTGTCTCCAATAACTTTTTCTTATGCTCTTCATTGTCCATTTTAAAGTTAAAACTTCTACCAAGGTAAGTGAATGAGTCAGTAGATAAAACAGGAGGGATTCGCTGGCTTGAGACAAACACCTTTGGGCTAACTTGACTGCAATTTGTATTGACTTCCATCATACCGAATGCTTTACATTTGTCTGGCCTCGCTTCCATATTTGCCCAAGAGCAGAAAGCTGTGAAACAGTTTAGAAGGATCTGATTTTCATATTCTTGGCCGGTTACTACGCATGCGTCGTCCGCAAATTGGAGCCAATTTCTGGGCCTTAAGAATGCATCGTGTTTATATCCTAATTGCGAGTAATCTTCTTTTCGTATAAGTTGAATGAAAATGTTAAATATCATGTTGAACGTAAGAGGGCTTAAACAATCACCCTGAAGGACACCTTTAGTCACTGGGATAAATGGTGTTGCATACCATGTGGTAATGACTGACGTTTTGAAATCTGTGTACAGATCCTTTATTAGGTTTTGGATCTCAGCTGGAACATGATGGAATCTGAGTGTTTCTTGGATGAGATTGTGATGGACCTCTCCGAAGGCATTTCGAAGATCGAGTAGTGTAATAAACAGAGATCGTTGCTTTAATCTAGCTTGGTTGATAAGAAAAGCCATTTGCGCTGTATGTTCATACGTTCCCGAAATTTTTGGTATGAATCCTTTTTGAATGTTATGTTCAAGATATCTGTTTTTGAGAAGGAAGTCAAACATCCTGTTACGAATTAGGGATGTAAACACTTTCAGGGGCACAGACTCGAGTGTTATAGGTCTGAAGTTTGCAGGAACATTGGGATCACCCTTTTTGTGAATTAGCACCGTTACCGCCCTTTTCCATGTTGAGGGTACTGAGCCAGCCTTCCATGCTTCTACCAAAATACGGTGGATGTACGTTCTGAGATAGGGCATCCTCTGCAAACAGATAATGGATATTTGGTCCAAGGGGCAGGGGGAACCCGAGGTTTTCATTCGTCGAATAATTCTAGTTACTTCTTGGTAAGTTGGTTCCTTTAGGTCAAATTCGATAGACGGCTGATCGAATTTTGGTATGTGATCAGGTACCCTGAAGAGTTTTCTGGGATTAATGACATTGAAGGTCTTTTTGAAGTATTCGATGCAATCATTTTTTGAAAATTTCGGTAAGATCTCTGATGGTTTTTTGATAAATTTCTTCGCGTAGCTCCAAATGTTTTTCTGTACAAGGATATTATGATCTTCTGTAGTCGAGAAAGGAACTTGATTTTCCGCATTATCCTTAATTTTCTTTCGAAGTAGTTTCGCAACGTATTTAATCTCATTAGAATCAATATTTTCTGGAGGGGAATTTTTCAAAGTTTTCAGAATCCTTTTCAGATCATTTTTGCTTTTGTCTTTGTATCTTTCTGCAAGTTCAGAGGGGCATCGGTCATTTTCCTTCCCGAATTTTCCCACAAAGTAATCATAAAGGGATCGATTCATTTGTTCTATATGTTCATTCAAGCAATTCGGCGATATCTCCCTTGATGGAAGTGTTTCTCTAAAATGGTCTTCTGCAGCTTTCCATTGTTCTGCAGATTTTGGTAACTTTATCCCCACCTTCAAGATGGGCTCGTTATTTTCATCGTATATTTGCCCCTCCGTGTCCAACACAGCGACAGGGTCTGCTTCGTTCTCTGCTTCGATAATTGCATCAGTTATTTCCTGACCAAGTCCCAAGATCACCCGACAGCTTCGTTGGTGAATTTTCAAGCCTCGTAGGCCCTTGCAGGGTTTCCCGCAACAACACTTTGTTACTGTTTGTTGGTTTTGTGATAGAATAGAGTTATTGTCTGAGATTGAATAGCTAGCTTCACGTATGACTGATTCATAACCGTTGCCATGGTTATCGCCTTGCCTGCTATTGTTTAGCTTTCCACTGCATCTCCATCGATGTCGTCCTAAAACTTGGAAATCTTTCCCGCAATAATCGCAAATAGTGAGCACCAGGACGAGTCCAAGAACTGTCAGCGATTTCATAATGTCTTTTCCAGTAACGTGTGAGTCGGCAGTAAAAATTTAATTGAATAATTTAGGTAAATAGCCTTGATTTATAAAAGTTTAAACAGAGCTTAGTAGAAGCACGTCAGTCCTTCCTCATAAGCAATAATAATAATGAATAATAATAATAATAATAATAATAATGATAATAATAATAATGATACGCGGTAAATTAGTGGACAGTAATGGAATAGACTTACCTTCAGGAGAGACAATTAAGGCACTAGAGAGCAATGATGGGTACAAATACTGAGGTATAATCCAATGCGATGCAACAAAGAATACGGAAATGAAAGAAATGTTGTCAAAGGAATATTTTAGGCGCATCAGGAAGATTTTAAAATCGAGTCTTAATGCAGGGAATACGATCCAAGCAATAAATTCCAGGGCAGTTTCTATAATTAGATATGGGGCTGGAATCGTAGACTGGCGAAAAGCAGAATTACAACAAATAGATAGAAAAACCCGTAAATTGCTAACAATATATAGAAGCATGCACCCCCAAGGAGATGTAGACAGGACCTATTTGAAACGCAAGAAAGGTGGACGAGGATTAATAAGTGTTGAAGAATGTGTGATGCTTGAGAAGACAAGCCTGGGTTTCTACATTAATGGAAAGGAAGAGCTGTTACTACAAGAGGTGGTGAAAGAAGACATTATGTCTGAAAATGAGAATCCCATAATTGTGAAAGAAAGACTACGCAGAGCACGAGAAGAGAGATATTACAGCAAGCCACTCCACTCGGCTTTTTTAATGGAAACAGAAGAAGTAAGGGACGAGGACAACAGTTGGCTATGGGTTAAGAAAGGGTATTTAAAGAAGGAAACAGAAGGACTGATCATGGCTGCGCAGGATCAAGCAATTAGGACGAATTGGATAAGACATAACATTGACAAAGAAGACATTTCGCCGTCGTGTAGGTTATGTGGGGAAAGAGATGAGACTGTAAGCCATATAGTATCAGAATGTAAGGAGTTGGCTCAGAACGATTATAAAAAAGCAAGGCATGACAAAGTTGCTGCTATCCTACACTGGCAGATGTGCCAAACATATGGATTTCCCACCACTGCAAAGAGCTATGAACATTTCGTAGATAAAGAAATGGCTGTCTTAGAAAATGAAAGGGTCAAACTATTATGGGACTTTTCCATTCAAACAGAAATAAAAATTGACCATAACAAACCTGACCTAGTCCTGCTGGATAAGAAAGAAAAAACATGCTACGTTATTGATGTGGCATGCCCTTTCGATACAAGAGTTGAAAAGAAGGAGAAAGAAAAGTTTGAGCATTATACAGATCTGAAGTATGAACTTCTCAAAGTTTGGAACATGGAAGTAACAAAAGTATACATAATACCAATTGTCATTGGCGCTTTAGGAACAGTCACCAAGAATGTTGCAAAATATCTCGAAAAGATTGACTTCAAATCAGGATTAGATCCTCTGCAGAAAGCCTGTTTGTTGGGTACTGCCAGAATAATTAGAAAAGTTTTGGACTACAACAAATAGGACGAAATGGAACACTAGAAGAAAAGGAATGACGGTTTAGCAAGAAAGACTAAAGATCTATTATCTCAAGCCACGGGAGGTGGCCTGATCATAGACAAAACACTGGTATATCATCAAGACCATGAGAAGAGTTGCATAATAATAATAATAATAATAATAATAATAATAATAATAATAATAATAATAATAATAATAATAATAATAATAATAATAACAATAATAATAATAATAATAATAATAATAATAATAATAATAATAATAATAATAATAATAATAATAATAATAATAATAATCCCATTTGGATTACCGATAAAGTAATAATTTCAAAAACTTATTTGAAATTTAGGTTCCTAGAGTGGCTAGAAAGCTTTCATTGAAGCACAGGTGAAAAGTTTTTCCTCAATTGGCCCATGTCTGAAATTAGTAATTTAACAGTTAAGTTTAAAGTCAAAGTGAATGACCTGAGCTATATCAGGCCCACCCATAAATAGGAAGAAGGAGAACCTACACATGGCATTGTCTTCTTTGGTTTTGCCTTCCTTTGCAACACATCGGATTGCCAAATACAAAATACACTGTCTGGAAATCTGTGAGCTCTCACCTTTAACTCAGGTAGCTCAACTTGAAATCAAAAATCAAATTAATGAAATTAAGGAGTGTTATGGAATGAAAGGGAAATTTTTAAATGCAGTGAACAACGTTTGTGTGATCATGCAAGAGCGATCAGAAAGAATGAATGGCTGACGTCTGTTGAACTTTAGGAGATTAAGAGGAGAGTGCTACAAGAGGAAGAAGAGGAGGCTGATTTGACTGAAGAGAGAAATGTTAATGATGCAGACAATGTAGAGGAAGTAGAACAGGATGAGGTTGAGATCAAGATTGCAAGGGAAGAAGTAGATATGAATGAAGGACAAAGAGAGATTGTAGATAGCATCGTCAACATGATGAAAGAAGACAACTTGGAAGCTCCTAACTGGTTTAAGAAAATCGAAAGAAGTAAATTAAATCTAGAAATAAAAAGGTGAACCAGGCGATTGGCTGCATCCAAACTTCAACGATTTCGGACACAAATAGGTTGATTGCTGCAGTGGCTACATATGTGAGACAGAAAGTGGGACTTAAGGTCAAAGAGAAAAGACCAAAGAGAAGCAAGGAACCATTCTGGAAAGAAGAATAAGAGAGAAAACAAACGAAATAAGAATACATATCAACAGCTTGGAGATACAAAAGAAACGAAATAAGCCCGGGGGGGGGTAACTTAACTTGTCTATGATACGGGGTTGTGCCATTTTTTAGGGTACCTTTTTCATGATAGTTTCCGGATTTATGGGTATGGTTTTCAACAATTCGTTGCATCTTCCGGATTTATGGGTATTGTTTTCTATCAAAATTCAGTTATTGGTGAGCTTTTTTTTGGCATTCCCGGATTTATGGGTATGATTTTCAGAAATTCTCCAGATTTATGGGTATACTTTTGAGAAATTTCTCCGGATTTATGGGTATACTTTTGAGAAAGTTTTCTGGATTTATGGGTGGTACTTTTACGATTTGAATGGCACAACCCCGTATCTTGGAAACTCAAGTTACCCCCCCCCCCGGGGAAATAAGAAATAAGGAGAAATATAACAACCTGGAACATAAGTATCACATCAAGAAAAAAGGATTAAATACTGTAATAGAGGAACTCAAGCAAAGGCTTAGTGCAAAGGCTGCTAAGGTCAAGAGGTATGAACAACGAATAGAACAATATAAGCAAAATAGAACGTTTCGCTACGACCAGAAAAAGGTTTACCAAGATCTTAATGGAGAGAATCGAAAACAAGAAGTGAAACCCGATGCCCAGCAAAGTACAGCATTTTGGAAAGATATTTGGGGCAATGAAAAACATGATAATAAAAATGCAGAATGGTTAAATGACCTGAGAGTAAGTAGAACAACAAAGTGAACAGCAGGAAAATATAGAAATCATAGAAAATTTGATAAGACGCAGTGCAAAAAGATACCAAACTGGAAGGCCCCAGGCCCTGACGGCGTTCAGGGTTATTGGATAAAGAAACTGACATCATTTCATGATAGAATTGCAAGTCAAATGGATGATATGATTAATAACAGAATACCTGTACCAAGCTGGATGACTCATGGAAGAACTGTTTTGTGCCAGAAAGTTCATTCAAAGAGTAACGCAGTTGACAATTACAGACCTATACCTTGTTTGCCACTGATGTGGAAACTGTTGACTGGAGTAATAACTGAGAGTATGTATGAGTACTTAGAAAGAAACATCCCGGAAGAACACCCTCGAGGCCCTCCATCATGGTGACTGGCGGGGTTGAAGTGACCGGGACGGAAGGTCATCATTTCTCAGGTTGTGCGCCACCGAGAGCAGTGGAAAAAACACTCTCAGGGATTAAACGTGGATGAGTTTGAAGATTTGATATTGGCAGCAATAAAGAAAGTACAAGACATTGGAAAACGAGCAGATTTTGAAAGTGTTCCTGTGTATGTGGAAAAATAACATGGCCTAACGAGGACTGCGACATTTCAGCAGTTGGAAAGCATGGTAGCTAACAATAAAATATCAAACATCCAATAACGTGGCAAGCCTTCATTACGTCTTCTAAAAGACGCTAGGCGTTCTGAAAAGGATAGGAAATTATCGAATGATGCAGAGCGATTGTCTGAGTGTCGCGAAGAACTGCAGGAAATGGTTTCAAGGCACTACAGTTCTTCAAAGGAAAAAGCTAAAAAACTGCAGGAAATTGCTTCAAGGCACTGCAGCTCTTCAAAGGAGAATGGTGAAGAACTGCAGAAAATGGCTTCAAGGCACTGCAGTTCTTCAAAGGAAAATTCTAACGAAGGCAATGATGAGGAAATTGGCAATAGTGAAAGTGAAGCAAGTACAAATAGTGGAGAATGCGCAGATGTAAGCGAGGATGAGTATGAAGAATCTACTTTAGAACCTATAATTAACCATAAACTTTTAACAGAAAAGAAAATTAAAAAGATAGATGAAACACGACTCGTACGTCGTTTAGAGGTGACAGAGAAAAAGGTGAATGAATTCGAAGGGCGGCTGAATAGCCAGAGAAATGGAAATGAGAAGCCAAAGATGAATGATAAAGAAAAGCTGACAGATTTGCAGAACAGAATGACATTGTTAGAGAAAGAGAACAGAATTTTACAAGGTGAAAACTTTGGTTTGCGTTTGGAAAACTTAGAGCTAAGGTGTACGTTTACAGAAGGCGTAAATGCTAAGCATGATAAGGACCCAGCTTCAATTCAATTGTCTCAGCTTCATTCAAATTTTGATTTTAATTTGAAAGAGAAAAGTGAAAGAAAAGTTGACTTTATAGGAAATCGTTTACAAAGTAGATTCCAACCTGATGAGAATCCTTGAACTATTCCAAAAACAAGTGCAAGAGTTCAAAAACAAGTATCAAAAAGTTTTTAACAAAGAATCGCTGCAGCATGCTAGATATTTTGGAAGAAGAAAGCGAAAAGCCAAGCGACTCCAAGACTTTGCACTTTGGGGAGAAAAAAGAGTAAAGAAAATCAAATTTCCAAGAGAAAATGGTCCCAAGAGTAATTTCTTCAAAGAATGCTATTATCACAGTGGATGACGACAATGAGCAAGTGCACGGACTGGGGGGGGGGGTTGATCGAACGATGGAACCGGGCGATTTCAGTTATGCTGATTCTGTTTGTACACAAGAATGGAGTATGCCTACAAACAGCTTTACTCGGTCACAAACAGATGACACAAGATCTAGCAGAGCTACGGAGCGGGAATTTTCAGCAGTAAGGCTTCAGATTCACCATGGAAGAGATAGCCAGTCATTTCGATCCCAAGGAAGAAAGCCCAGGATTTGTATCACGGGAGACTCGATGATAAAAGAATCAGGAGACAGGACATGAATCGTGAAATAAGTGGTGTAAATTTGTATTTGAAATAATTTCCAGGGGCAAAAGTGGATCATATAAAGCATTATATAGAGCCAACAATCTGCACTAATCCAGATGGCATTATCCTACACTGTGGGACAAACAATCTCCCAAATGAAGAGCCAGTTGATATTGCAAACAAAATTATTGATCTCGCAATGACGGCAAAGAGAAGGGTTAGTGATGTTGCCATATCAAGTTTGGTTATAAGGAGTGATTCAGAGGAGTTGGAGGCAAAACACCAGGAAGTGAATTCCATCCTAGAGAGAGCCTTGAGAGATTTGCCCCTACACTTCATAAATCACGACAACATCGAAGAGAAGCACTTGGATAAGTGGGGATTACATTTAAATTTTTCTGGTACTAACATGATGGCAGGTAATTTCATAGATTTTTTTTAATGAGACATGACTGTATAACATCAACAAGTATTTTAAAATGACGAACGAGCCTGATCTTTTAATTGGCCATGTAGAACCATAATCGAACGTGAATGATTTTCAGAGTAATTCAGACATCTTAAGCGCATCGTCGGACAATTCATCAACGTTAGTTTCGCCTGTTAGAAATAACGCATCACCACGTCAATCTCTTGGGGGACCTGATACTTTGAGCGACATAGACAAACTTTTTGATTTAAGGACAAAATACCGAAGCAATCCTCTTGTATGTTTTTTAAACATAAACAGTATCAGAAACAAAATCGTTGACTTACGAATAATTATGGAAAGATGCCTACCCGATTTACTAATAGTGATAGAGACAAAGCTCAACGAAACATTCAAAACCGAAACATTGCTGGTTAACGGCTATAAGAAACCTATCCGTCGGGACCGAACAGAACATGGAGGGGGTATTATGTTGTATGTCAGAAGGGGAGTTGTTAGTTAAAGAGTTCCGGTTTTTGAACCCCCTGCCATGGAACTAGTATGTTCCGAACTTACTGTAAGTAAAAGAAAATGGATTGTTTTCAGTTTTTACCGTCCTCTTGATTCAAATCTTACAGCCTTTTTAAAGCTTTTTCAAGTTCTCTAAACTCTGCCTTAGATAGATACGAAAATGTGATTATCATGGGCGATATTAACATTGATACCCAGGAACCCCAACAACCTGGATATAATGATTTGATGTGTTTTTGTGATGTTTTTGGGCTTTCTAACTTTGTTTCGTTAAAAACTTGCTTTACTAATTACCGACAGTCTTCCATTGATATTATTCTCACAAACAGGCCTACATTCTTTCAGGCAACTTCTGTTCTTTTAGACGGGCCTAAGTGACTGTTATTGCTTAGTCGCCACAACTTTGAAGGCACACGTTCGTAGACTTAAACCCAAGCTAATTAAGTACAGAAGCTACAAAGATTTCCAAGCTGATGCTCTCCTTAATGATGTACGCGATTTAGACCTACAGCCCCGTGAAAATGATCCCGATCATTTCTATTGTTGTCTTACAAACCGTTTTCGTGCTCTTGAGACAAGCATGCTCCTTCGAAAACTAAAATTTTGAGAGGAAACACGGCTCCCTTTATGAACAAGGATCTCCAGAAGGCTATCTATAGAAGATCTAATCTGAAAAAGAAGTTCAATAAACATGGCACAAGAGAAGGTGAGCTAAAATACAAAAAGCAACGAAATAAGTGTGTCTCTTTGCGGAAAAGGCAATAAAAACACACTTTAAAAAGGCAACTGAAAAGGGTCTCGTTTCAAACAGTGATTTCTGGAATTTAGTTAAGCCATTTCTTTCAAATAAAGGGGGCCTAACAGGGAACGACATCACACTTGAAAAAGAAGGAAAATTGACAACAGACGACCAGGCTTTGACGGAAATACTTAATGATCACTATGTTAACATTGTAGAAAAGACCAGTGGTAAGAAACCAAGCAATTTGGCTGAAATAGCTGGTTGTGAAGGGGATGGGGAAATAGTTCGTTTAATTGTTGATAAATACAAGGATCATCCAAGTGTTGTTGCAATTAACCAAGATCGGGGGCAGCGTTCGAAGCATTTTCTTTTCAAGAAGTAGATTTTCAAGAGGTTAGGAGATTACTTGATTCCATGGATGGAAAGAATAAACCGGTGAAGATCAAATACCATCAAAGTTAGTGTCTTTAGCAGCCGCCGAACTTGAAATTCCTCTTACCAATGCGATAAACATGAGTATTCGCAGCTGCAAATTTCCTCACAAAGCAAAGCGAGCTGCTGTATGCCCACTAGATACGGGAGAATCAGATCCAATTGTGGAAAGAAACTTTTGCCCTGTTAGCGTACTAAATGCATTCTCAAAAAAAATGCGAATGTGATGAAAAAACAGTTAAAGTCTCATCTTGACAAGTCCCTTTCAATTTTTATGCTTATAGAGAATTGTATAGCACACAACTTGCTTTGATAAGACTAATTGAAAACTGGAGATCTAAATTAGATAATGACTATATTGTGGGTGCAGTTTTGATGGACTTGTCCAAAGCGTTTGACTGTATACCTCATGATCTGTTAATTGCAAAGCTCTCTGCATATGGTTTTGATTAAAATTCCTTAGCCTTGATCTATTCCTACCTAAAACAATGTCAGCAAAGAGTTAGAATCACCAATACGTACAGCAGTTTCCAAAATATAGTATCTGGTATTCGCCAAGGCTCCATATTAGGCCCAATTCTTTTCAATTTCTACATAAATGACCTTCTTTTATAAGTTAAGAAAGCAGAAGTCTACAACTATACATATGACAATACTTTAGTGCATTTCTCTAAGACATTGCCAGATCTTGTAAAAATCCTATAAGAAGAGTCTAATTTCTTAGGGTGTTAGGACACAGATGTTTTGATTGATTGTTTATTTACCTTGTTTTGATCCGTGTGTCTTGTTTGTTGTCTTGTTTTCTGTTCTGTTTCTTTTTTTTTTATTCATATAAAAATTTTACAACAAATCTTACATTCTACAAAACTTCCCTAATTACTTTACAACACTACAGGGACGACACCATGGGGAGCGAAAGACAATGACTACCCCATGTTCTGTTTCGTCTTCAACTGAGCGTGGTTAGGCCCAACGGCTCTCAAGTTGTTTGAATGGAGCTCCCTTGTATTTCTGTGTCTTAGTGCGCCTTCGCACAAGAATGGTTTTTAAAACCGCAAAGCCAAAAGAAAATCTTATGGGAGGGAAATCACCGCAAAACTCTCACAAAGCCTTTTCGTCCAATGTGCAACACTTTTTGATGACGTCTGCCCGGGCAAAGTCATCAGTCATGTGACAAGTTTTAGATTTTGAATTCAGCTTTCAGGAGGTTTCAACTGGATTCAGTGCGGGAAATTTTGAGTGGTATCCAACGCATGATTTGAGCTACAGGTTTCGGCTTTGATAGTCAGATAAACATGGAGAATGGGACCAAATATGAATTTACTAGCTTGCAAGTAACGAGAGCGAAATCATTCACAACCATGTTCGCTACCAAATAGCTAAACTGCGACATGTTATGGCCTTGCCAGTTTGAAAAAGGACCAAGTCAACAAGCCAGTTTGATACAAGGTTCAACTAAGCAAGAACTTTGTTGTCTTGCATCGAATTGTGTGGGCCAGGCTCAGGCAGAAAACGTAAGTTACGCTTTTTTATCAAAGCAAGGGCCACAATATGAAGAACAGATTGTGGACAGATTTACATGTAGTTTTCATAAGATACTGCCCATTTGACCGGTGCGGTGATGAATGTTTCCTACAATCCTTCACAAAAATTGTGAGACTGCATCCCCTTCCCCCTCAGTCAATGTTGATTAGTGTTATCGTGGTGTGATTGCAATGAATGAATGAATGAATGAATGAATGAATGAATGAATGAATGAATGAATGAATGAATGATAATCTTATTTAAAGTTGGTCTATTTACAATAGTAATATAATTACTAATTTAAACCAACTATTTACAATAAATACAGCTTTTAACAGAAAATATACAAATTTACAATTCTGGCTATTTACAAATCCGGCAATTACACTTATCGCCAATCCAGTGCTTGATTGCTCTTTTGAAAGCTGCAACATTTGGAAGTGCTTTTAACTGGTCACAAAGGGTGTTCCAAAGGAGGCTTCCTCTGAAGGATAATGATTCAATTCCAAATTTTGTTGTTCGTGTTTTTGGCAATCGACATATATTTTTTGTTCGTAGGTCGTATTTCGCAACCTTTTTTTCATGAAATTCCCAAATATATGAGGGGTCCAAGTTGTTCATTGTTTTGTAAATTTCAATCATCAGTTTCTGGAGATTTTGAACATGTATTTTCACGCTTTCACTTTTCTCCAGTAACTCATTAAAGGAAGAGTCATAATCCTCGAAGAGGATCCTTAGTGCACGTTTTGTGTGTGCGGTTTATTTCGTTATTTGCAGCTTTCGTAGAAAAAAGCCAGATCAACGGGCAGTAGTTGAAATTGGACAGTATTACGGCATTACATATCAACATGGCCTGTGGTCTTGAGATATACGTATTTAGCCTTGAGAAGGCATTTATCTTTCTATTTACCTTGGAGCACAAATTTTGTATATGGCAGTGAAAGTCAACTCAATGTCAATCTCAATGCCCAACAATTTAACCCTATTCGTAGTTAGTATTTTGTTATCATTGATGCTTAGACGCAAGGTATTTTTTTCTTTCAATCCAAGAAACATCATTTGGAATTTACCAGGGTTTGCCACCATTCCGTTTTCAAAAAACCATTTTATAAGTGCGCTAAGGTCATTTTCCAGCCTTGGGACAACTTCGTCCAGACTACAGCCACAAGGATAAAGTGTAGTCTCATCTGCAAAATTGCACAAGTCTGAGTCTAATTTTAAAAGAAAGATGTCATTGATGAATATATTAAATAAAACTGGTCCCAAAACAGAACCCTGTGGAATTCCCGCTCTAACAATTTGTTGTGAGCTCTTTACCGATCCAATTATAACCCTTTGCATCCTATTTTTTAGATAGCTGTAGATCAAGCACAAGCTATTTGCACTGAATCCATAGGCCTCCAGCTTAGCAATTAGAAGATCATGAGGCAAGCAGTCAAATGCTTTTGACAAATCCATCACTATAGTCCCCACTATTCAGCGGAATCTAAACACTTCCTCCATTTTTCAATTATTCTGATTAAAGAGTGCCGGGTGCTATATCCTTCACGAAACGCAGAGAGAAGATTTGAGAATTTGTTGTCAAGAAATTTGATCATTTGATCCTTTAAAAGTCGCTCATAAATCTTAGATGTTGAAGGAAGAACACTTAGGGGCCTATAATTTTCTTTAAGAGTTGCCTCATCCTTTTTGAATATTGAGGATATATCAGCTTCTTTTAATAGACCTTTTCACGGAAAGAAAAGCATGCTGGGAAAATGGGGGAGATTTGGAGATTTCGACACCACGCAGCTTCGAATCTCGCAAGGTTGTGCGATCCTTATTTTCGAAACAAACCTCTCTCCCTAAGCACGAACAATGATATTAGATATCTTGTGTGCATATCGATAAACTCCTTACATTTCAGAGATACCGAAATAGCAATGTTTTTGTGAATCGGATTCCTCTAAACCTTTTTATGGGACGAGAAAGCAACCCGAGGAAGCTTCGAGAATCACAGAATCATGCCTAGGCCCTTGCGACCAAACGGCACATTTAGGCACGTAATTCTGCGATCAATGGATGAAATCAACTGAAATTCAAAATGAAAACACTTCATTTGTGTCTGAAGTCGGAAACAAATTGGCAGACTGTTGCCTAAGCGCATATGAACGGAGGGAGGTCAGACAGCTCAGATCACATGTCGTACTTCCAAATGAAAGTTTCGACTAAAAGTATCTTTGTAGAAACCGGGTTCAATTTTCTTACAAAGCAAAAGAAACCCTTTTACTGCTGATTTTTTCATTCAATGATTGTCGACTGATGTATTTTCTACAGTTTTATTGATATTTCTAGCAACCACAAATTTTGAAGTATTATCTTACCAGAAATTTATTTCAGCTTGAAAATCCAGGTCAGGCGTAGGCCTTTTGCTGTCCCAAGACTAAACGATGAAACCTGCAAGTGCCCATCTAAGATATTTTATGAGATATTTTGATCATTACCTCTTCACCTGGCACTCATGCTAAGCAAATATATTTGGTATGATATTTAGGGCTAACGTTTCCTTGAGCTGCATGCCCTTCGGGAGAGGAAGATTGATTCTTGAACTCATTTTGAAGCACTTTTTCCTCGCTATTTCTTATCGTTTCGATCTGTTTTCAAAGACGATTTCTTATTCTGATCGCCTCTTGAATCGCTTCTTTGTTTCACTGTAGCAGCCAAAACAAGACATGATTCACTTCCAACAAGTCGAGAATCGGGAATAGATGCAGATAATTAACGATCTACCAACCTGAACAAACCTTCTTTCTTCCGGTCGTTTCTAAGTATATTTATGATTTCTTGCACTCCCAAATCAAAACACTTTTTACGGGCTCTGAAGAACCCTAACAAATCAGAAACGATGAAAGAATTATTCTGGGCATTTTCATGAACTCCGTGAGCCTGTATCAACATCGACTTGCAGCAACAAGCTATGCATCCACACGAAGCAAATTTATAGGAAATCCAACATTTCATTCTTCGTAAAATTTTGTCCTGGCTTCTAGCTACAACTGTTCAAATCAGAATCGATTTGGAAATTGTATGTGACAGAACTTAGGTCATGTGACAAATGCACTCCTTCCTGAACTTGTTTGCCTTTTTTTAGCATTGAAGCCTTTTTTGTCTTAGTTGTTTTGAAAAAATTTAAAATGAAATCGCCAAAACCGTAAGAAGGGCGTATAGTGCATTTTTACGTAGGTAGCTTATCGTAGAAAGAAAAGTTTCTGAAGTTTCACTTGATGGGGGTGTTTCTTAGGGGGGGGGGGTGAAAAGCTGTCTAAAGCATCCATTGAAACCCACGCAAGGACGCAATTTCGGCCGAGAACTTGGGTTGAAACCATACAATATTCACGTAGCTAGCGATGTCTACACTGTTAGTGTCCAATTACAACTCAAAACAAGGCTGGTCTGGCTATTTCAGGTTGCTATATCCGAAACAACGATGTAACTTTTCTTCTTATCATTCAATGAGATATGCCAATCTCTGTCCCCTCCCCATATGGCTCCAACCAATTTGTCGTTGTGATCCTAGCCAGAAGAAAGCTCACAGAATATTAAAAAAATATCGTACCCCTGACCCCCATGAAAATTGTGAGGGAAGAATGTACTTCATCTTGGTCTTTGAGTCTTTTGATTTTATTAAAATACGTCTTCTCCAATCGGTTGCAGCTGTACGGTTGGCGCGAAGAATGTGCCTCGTGAAATCTTAAAAATTGGGTGTTTTTCAAGTATTGGATCGGATCTCCATTTTTAGCTCAAACTGTCTCAGCTTCAAAGATTGAGGGATCAGTGAAAATTTGGGTCAGTAACGGCAGAGTGGGGCACCGCCACACCTCCTCCTAATCTTCACTAGAAAGGACTTCAAGGACTTCATTAGAAAGGTTAGGTCTGCATTTTTGTACTAAAATCGTGCAAAAGATGTGTTGAACAAAGTTAAAGCCTTCTCATGTTATAACTTACACCAAATCATCACCACACAAGTATCAATCAAAAATTATGATGAATTTCTCGTTGCTTTAATCTTCCGTTAACACTATTCATTTCATAGTTACTATTTTGCTCTGTATCTTTTTTTGCTAAGAAAAAAACTAAGAAGGAGTCAAGCACTGGAAAACTTGGCGAGAAACCATGTATTTTACTACAGGGAATCTTTCGCATATGTTTACTTTATTTTCATTTGTTTCTTGTATCATATTATTTGAAAGGCATTTATGAATAATAGTTAAACATTGGAAAGACTTGAATAACTTTGTTTCAGAATATTCAGGATGGCACAGGAAGCAAAGATGACGATTGTTACGGAACCTTTAAAAGAAACTCGAAAGAAACTATGATTATTCATGATCTGATAATCGTAAAAAAATTTCAGCATTGGCCTAATCAGTTTCTTATAAAAATACTTTTACATTAATTAATACTTCCTTTCATCAATGAATGAGACAGTGCATGACAAAAAGTTTAGGAAGGAATGCCATTGTCACATGACTTTAAAGTTCTGTCACACATAATTTCCAACTCGATTCTGATTTCAACAGTTGTAGCTAGAAGCCAGGACAATATTTTACGAAGAATGAAATGATGGATTTCATATAAATTTGCTTCGTGTGGATGCATAGCTTGTTGCTGCAAGTCGATGTTGATACAGGCTCACGGAGTTCATGAAAATGCCCAGAATAATTCTTTCATCGTTTCTGATTTGTTAGGTTTTTTCAGAGCCCGTAAAAAGTGTTTTGATTTGGGAGTGCAAGAAATCATAAATATACTTAGAAACGACCGGAAGAAAGAAGGTTTGTTCAGGTTGGTAGATCGTTAATTATCTGCATCTATTCCCGATTCTCGACTTGTTGGAAGTGAATCATGTCTTGTTTTGGCTGCTACAGTGAAACAAAGAAGCGATTCAAGAGGCGATCAGAATAAGAAATCGTCTTTGAAAACAGATCGAAACGATAAGAAATAGCGAGGAAAAAGTGCTTCAAAATGAGTTCAAGAATCAATCTTCCTCTCCCGAAGGGCATGCAGCTCAAGGAAACGTTAGCCCTAAATATCATACCAAATATATTTGCTTAGCATGAATGCCAGGTGAAGAGGTAATGATCAAAATATCTCATAAAATATCTTAGATGGGCACTTGCAGGTTTCATCGTTTAGTCTTGGGACAGCAAAAGGCCTACGCCTGACCTGGATTTTCAAGCTGAAATAAATTTCTGGTAAGATAATACTTCAAAATTTGTGGTTGCTAGAAATATCAATAAAACTGTAGAAAATACATCAGTCGACAATCATTGAATGAAAAAATCAGCAGTAAAAGGGTTTCTTTTGCTTTGTAAGAAAATTGAACCCGGTTTCTACAAAGATACTTTTAGTCGAAACTTTCATTTGGAAGTACGACATGTGATCTGAGCTGTCTGACCTCCCTCCGTTCATATGCGCCTAGGCAACAGTCTGCCAATTTGTTTCCGACTTCAGACACAAATGAAGTGCTTTCATTTTGAATTTCAGTTGATTTCATCCATTGATCGCAGAATTACGTGCCTAAATGGGGCGTTTGGTCGCAAGGGCCTAGGCATGATTCTGTGATTCTCGAAGCTTCCTCGGGTTGCTTTCTCGTCCCATAAAAAGATTTAGAGGAATCCGATTCACAAAAACATTGCTATTTCGGTATCTCTGAAGTGTAAGGAGTTTATCGATATGCCCACAAGATATCTAATATCATTGTTCGTGCTTAGGGAGAGAGGTTTGTTTCGAAAATAAGGATCGCACAACCTGGCGAAATTCGAAGCTGCGTGGTGTCGAAATCTCCAAATCTCCCCCATTTTCCCAGCATGCTTTTCTTTCCGTGAAAAGGTCTATTTATCCGGAAAGGCTGATTCGTGGATGGCACAGTTTATACAGTCTGTCAGGAAAGGGCAGATAACATTTTTGTTTGCTTTTAGCAAGAATGTTGGAATAATCCACTGTGCGATTTCTTAACATTTAAAGAATCAAGTCGTTTTTCGACCTCCCATGGGTTCACATGAGAAAATTCAAATTTATCGCCACTGGTTCCATATTTCTGCTTTATTGCTATAATACTGGGGTGCGTATTATAGTTTTGGATTACCATCGTTGTCAATTGTTCGATCGTGGTGTCCTCTGCCGCCTCATGAACTTCTCTAAATGTAGGAGCTATATCCAGACTGTCTGTTATGTTAGTGAAATATGTATTGAAGCACTCTGCAACCTCTGCGTCCTTCGAGAGTATCTTATCGTCTTCAATCAGGGTGATTTTTTCACTCATAGCATTTGTATTTGAAAATAATGGTTTCACAGTTTTCCAAAATTTTTTGTCGTTTTCTATCGTATTCGATTGAATAGATTTAAAGTACTCTCGTTTTGTTTTTTTGTTCAAATTTACAACATGGTTCCTCTGGTCTTTGTAATTTTTAATGTCAACTTCTCGCTTACTTTTATCTGCAATATTTTTCAGGTTTGTTCTTTGCATTATAGCTTTTCGTAATTCCTTGCTAACATGGGGTTTATTATTTCCCCTTACAAACTTTGTTTTCTTGGGAGCATTTGCTTCCAGTGCATTTTCAAAAGCTGTTTCAAAATTTGTGTAACTGACCGTTGGCATAGACTGGAGATTTCGCATTAGGTCTAACACAAAGCGCTCTTCTGACCATTTTTTGTAGTTTCGATAAACCAATTTTTTTGGAGGAATCTTGCTGTAAGTTTTTCTAAGGATTGTGTATATAAGATGGTGGTGATCACTGAATCTTGTTTCAAACGACTGAGTCTTCATGAGCGAGTGCCGCTTATTTGTCTATATTAAATCAATGCACCGGCCCTTGGACGACTTCAAACATGTAGGCCCTTTGATAATATTTATGAGATCATGCTTCTCCAATAGGGAGCACAGATGTTGGTTGTTTGGTTTCATGTTGAAGTCTCCAAGGAGCAATGCATTTTCAAATCCAGACAGTCTGTCAAGCAGCTGCGATAGTTGTTCTATAAAGTAAGCATGATTCTGATGTGGAGGCCTATAAACTGGCAGCAGCAACCATTTCTGTTTCCTTACATTAATGTCAAATGGGATCACTTGGATATCATCTGGAACATTAATGTTCGGAATTTTCCGTGATATGAGGTTGTCTCTAACGTAAACTAGCATCCCACAACTGTTTTCTGTCACATCTAGCCTAAGTGGTTTCTTAAAGCCAAGTATCTGAAACTGGCTATCAGGGAAAGTTGAATCTATCTTCGTTTCAGAGATAATTAACACAGCTAAATAATCTTTCACCATCATCGAGAAAGATTCAAATTTGTTTCTTATTGAATAGATGTTGATGTAACCTATAATTATATTTTTTGGATATTTTAGACGGAGGGACTTAAGCTGCACGAAAGATTCAGCCTCATTTTCAAGTGAAGACTGCGACACATAGGTGTCAGCATTTAAAATCTGGATACTACTGTCATTTTGCGTTAATGTCTGATCTGGATTTGATAGCACAGAATTTGATATTCAATAAGTTTTAAAAAATATAATAAAGTTTCCTGCTAAGAAGAGAGTTTCCACGCTGATTCAGATGTAGTTTCTTTTTACCAAGACATGACACATCAATACTTGTGTTTTCGATTACCTTCAGATTTAGTTGAGTGGCAAGGTTCTTGATTTCATTGTTGGCTTTGTTGATATCAACTTTCATATCAAGTACTTGCTTATCCTTGCGTATGGTAATGGTTGACAGGGCAAAGTCTGTATTGGGTGACTCTTTCTTTGCCTCTTCCATCGCCATTTTCAAATTTTGTATTGCATCAACTCCATTGGTTAAGTCGTTGGTTCCCACATGAATAATAATGCAGCCGGGTTGTTTTCTTGAAGCAGGTTTGATATGATCAACGATATCTCGACTGGTAGCCCCAGAATGAGCCCTTACACGTACATTATGATTTCTCTGCAATCCATGCTCGCCTAAACCGTTGAGAATGGAATCACCAATAATGACGACTTTCTTTCTCTTCTTGTCAGCCTTACTTGGCTCAGCTTTACTTTGTTGTTGGCTGTCTTTATATTATTTAGCAGCCTCTTGTGGGGCACTCCCAGTACTGCTGTTGGTTGATTCATTATTCTGGTTCTTTTGTTTCTTTTCTTTCGATCTTGGTTCATTTGATTCTTTCTTTTGCGCAGACTCTTTGTTCTCAGGTGCTTGGGCTTGGGCACGCTTTTCCACTGAATCACTTTGTCCCAAGAGTGATGATTGTATACAATGGCAGTTGTTGTTTACGTTATAAGATTCCGTAGGCCTAGGCTTTTCCAAGAGTTTTTCGAATAGTTTTCCTATGATCTCTTGTTTATCCCTGAGTTGCCTTTCCAGTGATATGATGCGGTCTTGAAGGCTTTTAATTAATGCTTCCTGAGGAGCTTCATAGTTTGGCCTGCTGGATTTATGTGGGCTCTCCCTCAGTCTAGATGCAAGTTGGGCTTTAAGGGACAAAATCTACCCGTGGCTGAAGCGTTTGAAGTCTTCGAGGTCGTTTTGGAGTGAATCCAGGCTATTTTGATGGTAGAATATTTCATCCTGCTCAGTTTGGGTGGCAATCAATTCTCTGTCATCTTCGATGTATATCTTAGGATGAGAGCTTATTCGATAGGATATCTTTTGATGTGAAATCACAGTGTTGATCTGTTTTTGTTCTTGTGCGCGTTGAAGCATGGCGGCTATCGTTTCTTGTGACCAGCCATATTCTGCATGGCAAAATTCACTGTTATTGTTCAAATACTGACCCTTATTCTTCTCCTTTACTATTTCAATCGCTTTTAGTACTTTGCCAACATCACTACCCGTTTCTTCACTCGCAATTCTGCTTGTTTTATCCATTTTGATGGGAGCACGTAAACACACGTCTGATCGCTACCACACCAACAACAACTTGCAAGTAAATTTGCATTAAAGTCATTGTTTATAATCACAACATTGACTGAGGGGGGAAGGGAAGTCACAGGGCAAGAAAAACATGTTTTCTGTAGCAAGGGCTGGGAAGTATTACAGTTTTGGGGTTTATTAAGTTGGTCTCAATATATTTTGTGAAGGAATGTAGATTATCAGATTTTGACGGCTCAGATTACTCTTCAGAATATTTCTTAACGCACGTTATCAAGAAATTTATTTTATTTTCAAGGCTGACTTCCACTGAGTAAATCTCTCGAGCGGACTGGAAGTCTTTTGTTTACGCGGGAAAAAGTCGCTTTGAATTTGAATAAAATGTTATGTGTGACAGACATTTCATTGTGTTTATTTCCGTCCGCCTGAAAAATTCCGCTGAGTGGAAATCAGCCCTTATTACAAATCTAATAAGAAACTCAAGTGTTGGTTTCTCGATACAAAATAGAAGATTCGGGAAATATCTGCGTGAATTTGTTCATCGAATCTGAAGTACATTTTCGCTCATAATTACAATTTTCAATCAGTACTTGAGAATTGTGCAAACAAAGGCGTGGCTTGCCGTCAAATCTACTTTATTTTGGCTTGTCAGCACAACAGCTGTGGTTTTGCAAGATGCAAACTCCCAGGAATGTTGTGAGCGGAAGTCGCTTTGCTATTGTCTTTTCTCCTCCGCTCAACCGTCATTGCGAAGCCAAAATGTGTTGCGCATTCTACGATGGAAAACAATAGAAATTTGCGGTGATTTCCCTTCCATAAGATTTTCTTTTGGTTTTGCGGTGTTAAAAACCATTCTTGTGCGAAGGCGCACTAAGACACAGTAATACAAGGGAGCTCTATTCAAACAACTTGAGAGCGGTTGGGCCTAACCACGCTGAGTTGAAGACGAAACAGAGCAGAAAACAAGACAACAAACAATACACACGGATGAAAACAAGGTAAATAAATAATCAATCAAAACATCCGTGTCCTAACACCCTTGTTTAGAATGGCTTGAAAGTAACGAGATGATAGCAAACCCTGAAAAATTCAATGCTTTGATCGTAAAGAAAGACCGATCCGACACTAGTGGCGTACCAATCAATCTGAAGGACCACAACATCCAATCAAAAACTAATGTCAAACTATTGGGTATCAAACTTGACAATCAATTAAATTTTGACCCCCACATTGCTGATTGTGTAAGAAAGCAGCAACGCAACTAATCGTCCTGAAACGATTGACATCCTTCATTGCTTTAGAAGAAAGGAAAACTCTTGTTGAAAGTTTTATATATTCAAATTTTAATTATTGTCCTTTGGTTTGGCATTTTTCGTCAGCTAAATCAGCACAAAAAGTTGAAAAAATACAAGAAGGAGCATTGAGATTTCTATATAAAGACGATGATAGTTCCTATGAAGATCTTCTTCGCAAGGCATGCAAAAACTTTATGCATGTTTCTCGTCTAAGAAGTTTGTGCATTGAAATTCACAAGACTATGAACAAACAAAATCCTACTTTTATGCAGGACATTTTTGCGTTTAAATCAGTTTGCAATCCAAATCGTTCTTCGAGAAATCCCAACGACTTAATTCATCATAGACCTAATCAAGTAACATTTGGTACACACAGTCTTAGATCTTTGGGTCCCAAGGTGTGGAATAGTTTACCGAATAAGATCAAATCATCGGAAACTATTGGCATATTCAAACGATTGATAAAGAAATGGTCTGGAATTCAGTGCAATTGTAATGTGTGTAGATATGACGATCCCTAATACACATGCTTGAAGCGTCTGCATACTCGAATCAAGGGGGAATGGGGGTGTTTGGAACTTATTTAGTTTTTAGAATATATTTGAATATTCGTCAATTTGCAATTCTATTTAATTTAAGTGTTTATCTATTCGAATAAGATTAGTTTCTTTTTACATTGTTATCAGAAACTAGAAATATATGCTATACGAAATAAAATAAGATCACAACAACAACAAAAACAGAAAGGATGTAGAAGGAAAAGCAGAGGAACGAAAGATCAACTCCTCATAGACAAAGTGATCTTGCAGGACTGCAAAAAAGGACATAAAAATTTAACCATAGCATGGGTAGACTATCGCAAGGCATATGACCTAGTTCCACAATCGTGGATGTTGGAATGCTTAGACCTGAGGCAAATTTCTGAGAAAATCAAGAAATTCATAGAAAATGCCATGAAGAATTGGGCAACAGAGCTAACATCATGTGGGGAGAATCTGGGAAAAGTTGGCATCAGAAGGGGAATCTTTCAATGTGATAGCCTTTACCATTGCTATTTGTAATTTGCATGATACCATTAACTAAAGTTCTCCCAAAGATAAAGGCAGGTTATGTTATTAAGGAGGGAATTTTGAAGGTGAACCATCTAATGTTTATGGATTATTTGAAACTCTCTGGGAAAAGTGAAAGGGAGATTGACAGTTTGGTTAAGACAGTGCAAGTGATCAGTAAAGATATAGGAATGGAATTCGGGATAAAGAAGTGTGGTGTAGTGATTATGAAAAGAGGAAAATTAAACAAATCGGATGGTATAGTACTTCCAAACGGTGAGACGATTAAAGAAGTGGAGAAGGATGGCTACAAGTACCTTGGGATATTGGAACTGGACAACATCAAGGAAAAAGAAATGAAAGACAAATTTAAATATGAATATCTGAGAAGGACAAGATTGATAGTGAAGTCGAAATTGAATGGAAACAATATAGTAAAGGCAATCAATGTGTGGGCGATTTCTCTCTTAAGATATGGAGCTGGGTTGCTGAAATGGACAAGGGAAGAGCTTGAATGGATGGATAGAAAAACTAGGAAATTGATGACAATGTATAAAACGCCTCACCCAAAGAGTGACGTTTCACGGTTGTATGTACCAAGGCGCAAAGGAGGAAGGAGACTAATTAGTTGCGAAGGGTGTATAAAGGGTGAAGAGAACAGCTTGGGTTGGTACTTGAAGCAAAGTAATGAACCAATGCTGAAAGTGGCAAGTATGAAAACGACCATCAAAACAGAGGAGACAGTACGACCGGAAGAATTCAAAAGAATGCAGATCAACGCAAGTGAACAAGCGTAGAAAGAAAAAAGAATGCACGGACAATACATTAGAGATATGGATGAAAACATTCTAAAGATAAGACCTGGGGATGGCTCAAAAATGGTGATTTGAAAGCTGGTACAGAAGCATTAATATGTGCTGCACAAGATCAGGCATTAAGACCAAACTATGTGAAACATCATATTGATAAAACGTTGGAGTCACCTCTGTGCAGGTCATGTGGTGAAAAAGGAGAGACTATCAACCACATTGTGAGCGAATGTAAGATGCTAGCCCAGCGAGAATACTGATAGAACTCACGAGAATATCACCTCTGCGGAGGATCAGAATGAATGAACTGACAGTGAAGAGAAAGACTTTGAACCCTTTGATCAGATATTATCATGCAAATTTGTTTTTATTGTTTTATAGTTTTGCATAGAGCGAGTGGGAGGAAGGAAGAGGAAGAGTTTTTTGGGATTATGGTTTGGAGAGAAGGTACTATGGAATTTGGGAGTATCTAATAGAGACATTTGTCGAATTTGAACATCCTTGTTGTAGTGAGAGATTGTTACAGAGATTTTGCTGTAACATACATTATTTTGGAAACCTATTGTTCATTTTATTAGCATCGTGTTGGAAAGAACTTGGCTGAGATTTGGATCGAAGTACATAAAATGGATTATTCGTGTTGTTAATTTTTGTTATACTTGGAGTACACGTACGGGGTTTATTGCCATAGAAATGAGCTATCTCGGATGTTATTTTAGGCAGTAAGTCCCAACATTTTTGGTGCCGTTATGACCCGGGACAAGGCCGGGAAAGGAATATTTTGTTGGTTTTTTAAATTTGTTGAAGAATTTGATCGGATCGAAAGTGTTGTGGCCTAATTTCGGAATACGATCGTATCGACTTGTTTTGTGCACGATATTGATTGGAAATTGTTTGGGTTTGTAAATATATGACTTGTGAATATGGGATTATTTTTGAGTAAACATGTCTGAGCTGAAGAAGAAGCAACGGGCTAGAAGCGGACACAGACTATTCGTGCGCAATATACATGGCATAATCAAGGATATTTTTGATAGAAATCGCGAAAATCTAGCGGACATTTCAGTGGCAGATCGTGTAAAACTACAATCACTACAGCGATCATTGGAAGAACAGTCGAAAGATATCGAAGACCTTGATAAATTTATCCTCGAAGCTTTAACAGCAGATGATAATATTGAGAAAGAAATTTCGGAGAAATGTGATTTTTGTAATTTGCTACGAGAGGCTATTTGTTTAGCAGCAGCATGTTTGGATGCAAAGGCGGAATCGCAAAAATCGGACACTGCTACTGGTTCGTCCAGTTTTGTAGGAAGTGGTGCAAAACAAAAGAAAATTAATTTGCCAAAATTGCAATTGCCTACCTTTGATGGAAATCCTTTAGAATGGATAACATTTTGGGACAGTTTTCAGTCTACAATAGGTTCTGATGAAGATCTGAATGATGTTGATAAATTCAAATATCTTCGTTCGTATCTTAGTGGTGCAGCTTATGCAGTTATCGATGGGTTATCAATCTCAAATGAGAATTACAAGGAAGCGGTGGAGTTATTGTTATCTCGTTTTGGATCGAAACAAGTTATTGAATCCAGTTGTATGAATACCTTGAGGAGGTTACCCGCTGTCAAGTCACTTGATGATATCAAGAATTTGCGATTTTTGTATGATAAAACGGTTATTCAGGTAACTTTGTATGATATTCGGTTTCATTTCCTTCCACTTGCTGCAAAATGTGCACTTTCAAGTTCCGATCGAAATTACAGTCTTGACTGTTGAAAAAGTGTCTTCCGAGTTCCGTTGCAGAGGGATCATTCTTCGAATCACTCCTATGCTTGTTAAATCTTTGGCTGACTGACGTCGAGGTATAACCAACGTAAAGAATATTATGAAACCGACTTAGGTAACTTTGAGGACAAATGGATCACTAGACTGGACACAAAAGAACCTCATGGAATGAACAGCACCATGGGTGAACTAGCAAAAACGCATTATAAACTATTCACAAGTTTTTGAATATGTAATAGCATTTCCTTGTATTTATTTCTTATTTCTGGTTTTATGTTCTTATGTGCTTATCCAATTCGTTATCAGCAATCGACGCCAGATTATTAGAATCAAGAATTCCACGGAAATCTTTAGAACTCTTAAATCGAATTTATAATTCTTCCCTTTATCGTTATAGTACACTCTTGTAATTTACTCACATTGTGACTGAAGAAGATCTACATAAGATCGAAATATTTCACTGAAAAGTTCTTGTTTTTCTTGAATCTATTACACTTAGACAGTCAAGACGAAAGAATCTTTACTTACAATTATTAATGATAATAATAATAATAATAATAATAATAATAATAATAATAATAATAATAATAATAATAATAATAATAATAATAATAATAATAATAATAATAATAATAATAATAATAATAATAATAATAATAATAATAATAATAATAATAACAATAATAACAATAATAATATTATTATTATTAATAATAATAATAATATTGAGGAAGAACGACATGTTAGGGAGGCAAGCAAGTGATGAACGATTATATCTAAAGAAAGACCAAGGCGGAAGGGGACTGAAGTCTATAAGAGATGTGTATGCAGAAACAAGAACAAGAGTCGCTTGTTATATGTGCAAGTCAAATAATAAATGGATTCAGGCAGCATGGCATAGAGAAACAATAAAAGAAACAAACACAATCATTGACGAAGCAGTAAAAGCAATGATGGAAATTGATAAGACATTAGAATTCGTAGAGAATAGTGTAAGGCTAGAGGGAGAAATATTGGAATTAGAATGGAAGCCAAAATGGAAGAAAGTGAAGGCAGAATTGAAGAAGGGTGTGGAAAAGAAAAGACAGGATTCTTACGAACAGAAAGAATTACAAAGTTGTATGTATAGACGACAAGAACAGGAATGCCATCTTTGGCTAAAACAAAGATTGACACCAAGAAAGACAGCATCAATAATGAGACTGATTGAGCAAATGGTGGAGACAAGAGGTTGGAAGGTGGCAAGGGGGCTAATGGAAAATGGAAGATGTTGATTATGTGGTGAATTCAATGAAACTGTTGAGCACCTTGTTGCTGGATGTAAGACGATAGCCAACAGTGAGTACTTGGCACGGCACAATAGAGCGTTAATGGTAATGGCTATTGCATGGGCAAATGAATACGGGTTGGTAGGAAAAGAAACAAAGTGGTATATGGAAAATTGGTTGAGAGGACAAGTCTTGGAAAACAGTCGTTCCAAGTTAGTCTGGGATTTTGAGTTCAACTTACGTAAAACAACAACATCCAGGAGACCAGATCTGGTATTGGAGGACAAGGAAAGAAATAAGATCTGGATATGCGATATGGCATGTCCGCAGCAGGCAAATATAGCAGCTAAAAGAAATGAGAAAGTGACAAAATATCGACAACTTGCATTTGAATTAAGAGAGAGAAGACCAGGATATGATATAGCTATAATTCCTGTTGTCATTGGTGCTCTTGGTGGCGGTATGAAAGAAGTATTGCGTGATGTGGAAAGAGCATTTAGCGAACGCTTAGAACGAAAGAAATTAGTTGAGAAAGCAGTAGCAGAGATGCAGAAAACCGTATTAATGGACAGTGAAAGCATGGTTCGAAAAGTACTTTCAGGACTCGTCCAACACGAAGATTAGATATTGACTGTTTTTTTTTGTATGGAAGGTATTGCTCATTTTTAGGACCAACAATATTTGATGGTCCTTATTGTTGGCTATTTAACTGTAGCTATTTTGCTTCAATAATAATAATAATAATAATGCTAATAATAATAATAATAATAATAATAATAATAATAATAATAATAATAATAATAATAATAATAATAATAATAATAATAATAATAATAATAATAATAATAATAATTATAACCAATATATTTAAAGTTGGATAAAGTGTAGCTTGAGCTAAAAGTACAAACTAATAAATACCAACTAAATTAAACTAATCTACAGCAACACTATTTACAAATATTACAATTGCAACCCTCCCCAGTCCAATTTTTTATGTTTTTGCCTAAAACAGAGACTGTTTGGCTGTTTTAATCACATCAGGTGTACTGTTCCAAAGTATGCTACCCCTGAACGCTATCGAATTTGTACCGAACGACGCAGTAGAGGCCTTGGAAAGAGTGAGAATATCTTTGATTCTCAGATTGTAATTAATTTCTTTCCTTGTGAATAAATCCCATAAGAAAGAAGGGTTTTCATGATTGAGTGATTTATATACTTCAATCATGAGTTTCTGCAAGTTCTGAGCGTGAACAGTTTTTTCTTTATTTCTAATGAGCAGTTCATCGAATGAAGCATCAAAGTCTTTCAATAAGATACGAAGTGCTCGTTTATGAACCCTGTTAATTTCTTTATTGGCATTTCTTCCACAAAACATCCAAATGAGGGGGCAGTACCTGAAGTTTGACATGACAAATGAATTATAAAGCAATTTACATTTGGGTGGGTCAATGACCTTAGCAGCCCTTGATAAGGCACTAACATTTCTGTTAGCTTTTAGACAGAGATATTTCACATGGTCATCAAACTTCAGCTTGGAGTCAATAATGACGCCCAGTAATTTGACTTGCTGAACGGTTGTAATTACCATCTCACCCACCTCCATGCAAAGTTTGTAGTCATGCCCCAAGCCCATAAACATAAACTGAAATTTTGATGGATTTGCAACCATCATGTTTGATTCGAACCAGACGAGTGTCTTTTGCATGTCGTTTTCTAGCCTTGATATCACTCTTTCTAGCTTGAAATCAGATGCATATAAGGTATTATCATCAGCAAAGTTGCATAGATGAGAGTCCTCTATGAAAAAAGTAAGATCGTTGATGTAGATGTTAAATAGTAAAGGACCTAGGATTGAACCTTGTGGTACACCTGATGTGATCTCAAGCCAAGAGCTGTAGGTAGAGTTAATTCTGACACGCTGTTTCCGAAAAGTTAGGTAGTCGAAAATAAGTCGTAGACTACCAATTCCAAAACCAAAACCAAAACCAAGTGGTACGAACATCAACCGGAGGGTGTTTCAAGAAAGGGAAATACCAAGATATTGTGGGATTTCAACATCCAGTGCGATCACGAAATTGAAGCAAGAAGACCGGAAATGGTGGTGGTAAATGAAGATGCAAAGGAATGCAAGATCATTGATGTAGCAGTGCCGTGGGATTCTCGAGTAAGAACGAAAGATCGAGAAAAAAAGTGAAAAGTATGGGGACTTGAAAAGAGAAGTAGCATCCATGTGGGGCATGAAGAAAGTGACTGTCGTTCCTGTTGTTATTGGCACACTGGGAGCAGCATCGAAAGAATTCGATAAATGGATAGAGAAGATTGGAATTAATTTGAGAACTGGACATGTGCAAAAAACAGCATTATTAGGAACAGCGAGAATAGTGAGGAAGGTGTTGGAAACCTGAAGAAGCTGGAGATTGACTTTGAAACCTTTAGTTGCTTGTTGCAACTTGCTTTCAAAGCATAAGCTGGAACACATCTAACCCGAGAATGTACAATCGAATAACAATAATAGTCATATACGAAAGATATAGATGGCATTTCTGGGCCACGTGATGATTTAGAAAGAACGTTGTTAACAAGAAGAATTCAGAGGAAAAGGGATTGCGGTCGACAGAGACTAATATATCTACAAAGTTTGAACAACTGGGCAACAACGGGAACGAGTAACAAAACAGAATTTCTGAGATCAGCAGACGAACGGAAGGTTTGGAGGCGCATGACCGCCAATTCTGCAACAGGCCTGACACCTGAAGTAGAAGTTAGACCAAAAGGGTTTCATCTGCACATTAATGGAAGTGTTTATGGTCTGAATTCACAGACAGCCAAACTGAGCCTCTTGATTGGGGTGGCCCCCGGCAAATGTTCGAGTCTCCTCCTTGTGATCATCAGCTGTGTCTAATCACGTTTTAAGACTAAGGTGGAATTGCTAATGGTATTCTTATATCAAATGGAAAAAAATACCGGAAAAAATTCTTTTTAAGAATATTTCGCCCCCTTCGTACATACGCACTAATTCTCGCTGCTTAGACGAGATTCGAAATTTGAAATTCGAGTTCAGACGAAAATCTGAAATTCCTTATTTGGAAAATAAAAGCAAATTAATCAACATAAGAGCTTTTACTAAACAAAAGCAAAAAATTGCGAAATTTCCCCATGTTCCTTGTGTTGGAAATTTTGGAGAAACGGACACTTTCCTGACAGTTTTCTAAGCGGGAAAAGGAAATTTCCGTTTACCTTCAACTTTACAGAGAAAAATGTCTCATTTTCGCTAAATATCCATACAAAAACTACTGGGAAATTTAGATTTCTATTTGTGAAGGTCATCCCTCACACAAAATTCCAGCATAGTTGATAAAAGGACTGGTTAAGAAGCAAAGCTCCGTAAACAATAGAACTTTGTTTTATGTTGAAAATCAAGGAAGTTGGGTCACGTGACCAAAGAACATCCAAGGTGAAATCGTGCAGCAATGGCAGAAGGTGATTTGAGTGTGGTGGAAGGTGATTTCGGTGTTCAATTTGTAGGAGAAGATGATGTTTTGGATTTTATTTGTGAACTTGATGCGATAATTGAAGTACAGGAAGATTTTGATGCGGCAGGAGGTATGGTATTGTAAATTTTGTGGCTTCTTTTCTCAACTTTTCAACGTTTCGTCGCTTTTGGATTTAGAGGCTCACTCTGTATCGTCCCATTCGTTTTTCCCTCTCCATATTTCCTTACTTTATCGCAATTGAAATACTTTGAAAACTGTATAGAGACGAATTTCATTTATTGTTGTGTAATTTCAGATTGCTGAAAAGAATGTTACGGAAGAAAGATGCCAAATTTGCGATCAAACATTTAGGACACTCCGTGGTTTGTTGCGGCACAAGGCCTCCAAGCACGAGAAGTTAGACCTTTATGTCATTTTTACAACCTAAAAATGTCATCGACTCCGCAGTATCTATTTGAACAAATTCCCCCCGAGCGCGATATCTCTTACAATCTCAGACATGCGAAGGCCTATGATCCAATCACTCCAAGAACTGTTCGCTTTTCAAATACCTACTTCCAAAACGTCCTTTACGAATGGAATTTGCTAGAGATAGTCGACCACGACCTTCTCTGCAAAAAGCTTGAACACTACGGTGTTCAGCAAAGGGAACTGTCTTGGTTTCAGTCTTATCTCTCTAACAGAAAACAGTTCTGCAGAGTGGATGGGGTCGATTCAAGAACTGGGGACGTTGAAATAGGAGTACCCCAAGGGTCTTGTCTGGGTCACTTCTTTTTTTGATATACATCAATGATCTCCCTAGTGCTGTCCAGGGTTCAAATGTATCCATGTATGCTGATGATACTAGCCTTTCCTTAAAATCAAGAGATATTTCTCAGCTGAATGAAGCTATTAATGACGATCTTGCGCACTTAGACTAATGGTTGAAGGGCAATAAGCTTTCACTAAACGTTGCTAAAACACAATCTATGTTAATCGCAACCAAACCAAAGCATCGAACCCTAAACAATGCTGCAGAAAAATTGCATCTTAAAATTCGTGGTAGTGCACTTGATGTTGTCCATAAGACCAAATACCTTCGTGTTCACGTTGACAATAGTCTAGACTTATAAAGAACATATTAAAACGGTATCCACCAAAGTATCACGAGCCATCGGATTTTTAAAACATGCAAAGAATATTCTCCCAATTGCTTCTTTGAAAACATTGTACTCGAGTATTGTGGAGCCCCATTTTCGATACTGCTGCTCTGTATGGGGTTGTTGTGGCACAACTGATATTGATCAGCCCCAAAAGCTTCAAAACAGAGCCGCCAGAATTGTAACGAACAGCCGCTTTGATGCTCCAAGTAGGCCTCTCATCGAGAGTCTTGGTTGGAAAACCGTTCGAGACCTTGTTGACCAGGATTCTAGACTGATGGTCTATAAATCTATTAATGGGCTTGCTCCGTAGTACATGAGACATGAGCAATCTTTTCACAAGAAACTCCGCCTGCAGCTCTCGCAACATTCGAAATACGAAAACAGACTTGAGGCTGCCAAAGAAAACATCCGCAAATGGGCAGAAATGTTTTTCTTATCGAGGTGCAAAACTATGGAACAGCCTCTCAGCTGAGATCAAACAGGCACCCTCCTTTGCCGTCTTCAAACAGAACATTCAATAGACTGGGGGAATTTTCTTGCGGTTGGGTGGCTGGCCATGGCCCGCGGTCTCTGTGCTTGATTCGCTGCTGGATCGGCCATGGAGATCAATCTTGGGGTCTCCGTCGTCAGTTTGGCGGTGGTCGGGCGCGGGGACGGGGAGTGCCCTGGCTGCTTGATCGTTGGAGAAGTTTTCCCAGTCTACTGGTTTTTAGGTACATTTCTTTTAATTTAGCAAATTAGGGTTTACTTTTTAGTTTTATATATATATATACATATATATATATATATATATATATATATACATATACATATACATATATATATATATATATATATATATATATATACATTGTAAGTAGTTTTAAATGTTTTAACCGATTATTTATTGCATTGTAAGTTTTTATGTGGAGGGCCCCTTGAAAACCACCCAATTGGGTGAAGGGCAACCCTCCTTAATATATTGAAATGAAATGAAAAATGAAAATGAAATAAGATCAAAAATTCGGCTTCCCTTGGTGAATTTAAAAGGAAAGTTTTGGCCATAATTAGACCATCGAGGAATCCGATATTCAATGTCGATGATATCACTGGTATTAAACGATTGACAAAACTTCGTGTCAAATTTAGTGATCTAAATGAGCATAAATTTCGGCACAATTTTGATTGTTTAAGTCCAATTTGCGACTACGGTAAAGCAAATGAGTATAATGAACATTTTCTCCTGCACTGCCCTTTGTATGACATTATACGGCAAGGTCTTTTTGGTCAACTTGAACACATTCTTGATTTCAACGTGTCGGACATGAACTCCAAATCACTATGTAATTTACTCATTTTCGGAAAACCTGACTTAGATGTGAGTGTGAACAAAATGATTATAGAGGAAACTCTTCGTTTTATCGAAAATACGAAACGATTGTAGATTCAGTACAATTAGTTGAAACGCAGCAACATACATCTTGTAATTGTATTTACATTTCTTTCTTTTGATTATGTCTTGTGTTTGTCAGTCGTAATTGTTTTTCTTTCATAGTTGTGTTTTCATGTAAATAAACTAAGTAATATTGTATGTGCCACTTGTGTTCCCTTGTAAATAGAAACTAATTTATATTGTAAGTGCCATTCATAGTGGAAACTCGATGACCTTGTGTCTTTTTCCGCTATGATTGGTAAAGTTAAATTGATTGCATTACTTGTAGTTTTTAAGATTTTATAGAAAAAAAAACCTGCGTTGAACATGCAGTTTCGAGCTGTTTTTATCAAGTGGCATGGATCACTAAAGAAAAAGATGAATCTTGTGCGGTCAAAAACATTGATTGTACGATAAACTACTTCATTATCTGTGCAGCAATCAAGGCTTTTGTGCAACCTAAAGAATTTTCGGTTAGGTGTTGCTCCATCACATATTGTAGCAATAACACACAATTTACAGTTCAACTCCAAAATGGCAATGCATCGCCAAAAAAAGGGAAGAATGTAGGTACTTGTGACACCATCTCTTGCAAAATAAGCTAATGGGAACTTCAGGTCAGATGAAATTCCTCTCACCAAAAATAACAGTGCATGGGTTGCAAGAGTCTTCTCTTTCTGAAGACGTGCTTCATTTATCTCCCCATCTCCCAAGTCTGTGAAGCCAATTAATTCACCAGTATATTTATCAAAGACCAGGCCTTCTGAGATCTTCATCTCATCAAAAAAATGCAAACAAATTTCTGGTGACCTTCAAAGTTCTCAACAGCCTGCTTAAGCTCAGAGATGACACCTGCATTTAATCCAACCTGCGGTCGAATAGCATTGCGATAGTCTCTTAAAGTTGTTCGACTTGGTAGACATAGAATTCCTGAATTTCTCAACTCATCATAAGCAGCACCTGATTTTGCAGCAACTGACAGACAAAATCGGATTATCATTGGATGATACCGCCTGGATCCTTGCTTGAAATACTTACTTTGTTCCTGCCAAATGAATTTCTTTATCTATGTCTCGCAATTTTTCCTCTAAAAGTCCACATTTCATTCTTTCACTTAGCACTGTAGCCTTCAGCCTTGAATGGCTAGTTGCCGACAATGGTGCTCTACTCTTTACAGCTTTTTCTTGCAACGCAATCTTTACATTCCAAGTTTGTAAAGCCTTTCCTTCAAACTTCTGGCAATCAGTACACATTTCACTGGTGCCTCCTTGGAGGATAGCATGGCAGGTAGGTGCTCTGTGATGTCTGTGATGTTGGGTATATTGGAATGGAACATCATTGGTTATGCCTAATGTTGATGGAACTACATGGAGACAAGCACTGGCCTTTGCATCTACATTTGTCAAGCCAGTAAATATTGCACCATCATTTATCTTTGAAAGAAGTTTTGACAACCTTGTAAACTTTAAGGATCTTTGGACATCTCTATATATGTAACTGTCTTCTGGTTACTTCCAGTTAAAAACTGCAATGGTAAATCTCAAGTCATTCTCAATGACTAAGCTGTACTTTGGCAAGGCATTGATTTTATCATAGAAATTAAGATGAATTAAACTTTCACCATGTGTAACAGTCTATCCTTCCAATTTTGTTCTTTGAAGTGCATTTTGGAAACTTGCAAAGTCCTTATAAACACATTGAGGATCTTCAGTTATTCTCTCTTGTACAATATCTAAGTGTCTTCTGGCTGCAAACTCCTTAGAAGGATGACTCTTAACTGGCAAATTCTTTTTTGGTAGGGCTCCTGGCCAAATAACCTTCCTTCCTTGTGCTGGAAACAGAAAAAAATGAACAAATTAATGCAATCTAGGTCTCTTAGACAACTTCCTGGTGCAGGTCTTCACTTGCAACTCAGGGGTCTTGGGCCATGGAATAGCTAACTTTGGGCTTCCCATCTTCTAAAGTCTTTTACTTTGAAGAACACAAATCTTAACCATGAACTAATGTGGAACAGCCTTGTCAAAACTGTCATGGTCAACCATTTTCTGAGAAATCTTTCAATGAGCACAGCACTCTGTCGATTTCAAGAGTAAATTTCTTCAAAAATCAGATTCCTTTCTTCCTATTTGTATGCCTGGTGTTGGTTTCTACATAATAATGATAATGAAATAATAATACTGACGCTTTGTCTTTCAAATGGAATTTTCTGGTCAGAAGAGCTCAAGTCAAGAAGCCATCAAATTGAGTTGCTATCAAACAAATTCAGATGGTCTTTATTTGCTACATATTTTTAATATTGATTTGTCATGTATATTTCTGGATATCACTATCAATAAGCCCATGTGGAGTGGCAATCAGCAATCGTCGATATAAATGCGATTACTGTTTACAGTATGTACATGGATAGTACAGTGTTGCAATCTTAACTCATAACTGACTGATGTCTATTTGTTTGGACAGGCTAAAAATGAAATATTGAACCTTTTCTTGGAAAAGTATTGATATGAAAACTATAAACTTACTTGTTCTTTCAACATCTTTAGGCTCATAGTGATTTTAGGAAATGTAGATCTGTCCTCTTTCGATTTGTTGTGAAAGGTCAGGATCCACCTGTCGATATTTCGTAATTTTGTTGAGAATATCCCTCTTCCAGTCCAGATAAAATCTTCCAGAACGCGCAGTGATCTTAAATATCGAAATATTGTCGTATTTTCCAGATTTATTTGCCCTATTAGTATGGCATCCATTGAAACACAACTTACCATGACGAGTTTTGAATTTGCAGTCCGCCATGTTGCACGAGTGGCTTGGATGTTTTTTGGTCATGTGATCGAAAATTTCGAGAACAATAACATATTGCGCAATCTCCCTCGTTTCCAAACCAGTCCTCCTTTTATCAACTATGATTCCAGCAAGAAATTTCAACGTGCAAGCAAATTACAGCAATCCAAATTTATACCATCTTCAGACAATGCAGGAAAATTCTCGTTGTGACAAATGAGTTTTACGTCAAAAGATGTCTTTTCTGTCATCAATTTGATACCGGTCCCTACTAAATATCTCCTCTTCCCTTTCCAGTAGATTGAAGAAAACATACTTGTGAACTCATATATGAAGTTTCCATCGGCTTCCAAAATTGCAATAGAGGGAGGGGGGCTCTCAACACAAAATCTCATCCCATAAGCAGGGGCTGATCCAGCCCGGTTTTTTGACCGGTTCACGGAAGATGAGGGCCCAGAAAAATTTTCTGTGACTGCGCCCTTCAAACTCTCGGAAGACAGGGGCAACGCCCTTTTCAATAAATGAAGGTTGTTCCAGTTGCGTATCCGCAAAAACTTTTTCAAGGTGAAACCAACAAAAATTGCTTCCAAAGTGCAAAAATCGCGAATTTCATTAGATACTTTTGCAAGTCCACCTTATGGCTTTTGAACTCCGCAGAACTCTCCCTTCAGGGCTCCCTAAAAACTTTCTCCCTCTTTATCGCATTTCAAATACACATGTACTTCTCTCTTCGTCTCCTTTGCCTCTCCATCCCATCACATGCAGTTGACAAGCACCATCACGATCGGTGCCCAATGAAGCTTGTTGCATTCATCCAATAATGCAGCAACTGATCTCATTTTTACACCATAGAGAGGAGATTATTATCAGTATACAGGGAAAGAGGTACGTTCTACTTGTTATTCATCACACGCTTACATTTCATTCATTCATTTTCATTCATTTCATTTTCATTTTTATTTATTTAGGCACGGTAGCCCCGTCAGTCTATGAGAACTGCTTTTCAGGGGGCCGTGGCACAAATGTTACCAGTTTACGATTTGATTCTTCTCTTAAAGGTGGCAAGAGATGGTGCCTGTTTAACATCAAGTTCAAGGCTATTCCAAAGCTTAGGTCCACGAAAAGATATAGTCCTCTGCCCATTGTTAGTTTTTCGTAAAGGTATCGAAAGATCAGCTTCGGTGTTTCTGAGTTCCCTGACATTTCGAGTCGACCTTTTTTTAAACAAGCTGGAAAGGTACTCTGGGACGAGACCGTTTAGCGATTTGTACACTGTAGTTGCGGTTTCGCCTCTAATGATGTCGCTTACCTAGCTCAATTAAATGCATTTTGTGCCCCATACTAAACAATTTGCAGTCAACTTGCACAACTGCTCCCAAAGAAGGAGGGGGTCGGTGGACCCCTTGAGCCCATCATTTTGAAAGCTTGGAGCCCTAGAGCCCAAACAATGCTATGGAGCCCTTGAGCACGGCAATCTTGCCTGAAGGGAGCCTGGATCCCCTTGAAATATGCTCTGCACTGGAGACTCAGTGCCCAGGTCCCCTTGGGGGGGGGGCCTCTACGCAAATTATTTTGGCACATTTCAAAACGACAGCTTTACAGATTAGTGGGATCTTGTTGAAAGCCCCAGTCCTGTGTAGGGGCAGAGACAAGGAATCTATCCAGGGTGATTTTGCCTCTAGGGATATCTTAATTTCAAAGTATTACAGGATTGTGCCATTTTTAGTGTGACTTTTCAAAGCATGGGTATGCTTTGTTTGTCATTGGAGAATTTTTAAGAATACTTTCTTCAGCTTTCTTGGATTTAAATACTGTAAAGATGGACCAGCCCATAATTATTTAAATTAATTTAAGTATTTAAATTTAAATTAGATTGATGGTTATGGTCTTTTGACTCCTTGGTTTTTTATCAGTTTTGTGTATTTATACCTTGAACAAAGTTTCTTTAAAATTTTTCATTCTAGGCCTATTACAAAAACATGTTTTTTCACAATTGCATGTTAGTGGAGAGGTAAGGAAAAAGAAGATCAGGTCATTTTGATATGATGTAAGATTTTGGTTTAAACACCGCCAGAATGTGCTGTTTTTCATGAATTCTCCTCGACTGATTATATGGCCGTAGTTATCGCTATTGAAAGACTGCCGGACGCTATAACTACAACTCATAATCAAGTAGCATAATTTTGAAAACGCTATTTTTGCCTCGTTTTCGATGAGGAAGCCAATGCGGAGGAGATTTCGCCATCAATCAATCGAAATTCGAACGGAGTTGGGATGAGATGGATTATGCAGTGAACTGTAGTTTTTCTGTGGGAATAAGGGGCAAGTAGTTGCCATAGACGCCCTTAAAAAGTTGCAAAAGGTAAGTTAATTTCTTTATTCATTTAATCTTGCTTTTTCGTGTGTGCTTTGATATGCGGTCGTTGTTCGAGTTGCCAGTCCTACCGCTATGTGATGTCAAATTCATTGGATCAGCTTGGTCAGTTGGGTGAATGCTTTTTGCAAGAAGCTCTGTACCTATGTGCTGCTAAAAGCAACAAAGACCAACAAACAGAGTGAAGGAAATTGAGTCTGAAGTCACACACAGTTTTGGAGAAGGCAAGACTAACTGTACTTGCACCACAGAGAAACTTGTACTTGCCGAAGGGTTGTTCCATCTGTACTCCCCTGCGACAGACACTGGACATTCTTGTACTTTTAGAGACGAAATCTGGATCTTTCAAACACATTTTATCCTGAAAAATCCATGGCCTCCAATTTGGTGAGCTGCTCTTCCATAGAAGAAGGGGGTACATATATTTCTTCAAGTACCACCCTAAAGATTTTCATGCAAAAGTATTTTAAAACAAAATGAGCACAGGTTGCAGAGGCCCCCCCCATAGTACCCCTGGATAATGGATTCACGTGTTCACGGACTATAAAACAGCACTTTCACGTTCACGCTGCAGAAATTTAAGAATGCTCCAGATAGATATTTCTACGTAAATGCATAGCTGGCGAAGACACACGAGGGAAAGCAGGGTAATTTTAACATGGATTTGAAAGTTTCGGAGCCAAAACTGTGAATGAAATGAGATAAATAGGGGTTCAGGGGCTTGCCCCGGAAAATTTTTGAAGTATTCACCTTCTAGAACATCGAAAAACGCCGTATTGTGGAAATTAAAGCCTGGTAACCTATCATTTGCTTCTTAGAAAAAGTCGATTTTCGTTCAAATAGACTGCATCTTTTACTTTGTCGGTGGCAATTTGAGTAGTACCATGTATTGTTTTTAGGTAACTCAGAAATTCTTCATGTAAGATCAATGCTATTTTTATCCAAGACTTTCTAGGAGACTATTTAATAATAATAATAATTCATTTATTTACAGTTGGTAAAGTGTCTAGTCAATATAAACTAATAAAAACCAACTATCTAAACATAAATCCTATTTACAAATGTTGCATCGGCATTGTTCTCCCTTCCAATTTTTGATCATTGTTTTGAACTGTTTTGTATTTTGTGCGGATTTTATGCTGTCTGACAAAGTGTTCCAAAGTATACTACCTCTGAACGATAGGGAACTTTGTCCATATGAAGATGTCTTAACTTTTGGTACCTGGAGTAGATTCTTTATTCTTAGGTCATACGTGATTTCCTTCGTTGTGAAAAACTCTGACAAAATAGAAGGACTAACGAAATTGGAGCATTCATATATTTCAACCATTAGCTTTTGCAGATGTAGATTGCCAGGGAATGGAGCGAGAATGGGGGTCTGGGGGCTTGCCCCCGGAAGATTTTTTGACACTACACCCTCCAGAATGACGGAAAACAGCATTTCTTTGTGAAATTTGAAGGCGCAATCACACGCTTTAAAAGTCCATTTCACGAATTAACGACCAAATTTTTGGCAAATCACGCTGCACGACAGAGTCTTCGATCACAAATTCACAAGTCGAAAATATCAAAATCACGAAATCACGAGCCCAAATTAGCCAAATAACGCTTCACGTACAAATATTGGGGGACCTCGTTGCATTTCATTTGGTACTTCCACCCTAGAGACATTAAGATCTTCCAGAAAGCAGATCAGAGTGCAACTTTTCAGTTACTCAGAGATACCATACAGTGAAATCCTAGATCAGGGAAAAGTAACTTCTGATCAAGATATATTAGATACATCAAAACCAGCTATTAAGGTACATATTGTAGCAACTATAATTTTTCAAATATGATATCTTTTGATGTACTTCTTTCTAGCAGGACTGAAGATACAGTATCCATTATATGGACACCAGAATGCTGATTTAAAAGGAACATTTTGGAGAGCTTAGACTTGGACTAGCCTATGACATTGTTGTGCTTTAAGAAATCTATTTCTATCATGTACCAGCAGATATGAAGTAGACTGATCAAGTGCTTTTAAATAGACTTACTTTTTCTGAAAGCCTCAAGTTTGTTTGGCCATGGGGTAACCAAAGAATTATAACAAATTCAGGTTGACCAAGATTTGGTTTATAGTGATAGACTGGGAAAAATTAGTGGTAAAAGTTCAACAATTTCAAGGCAGTTGGCAATGCTTTGGATGGAAGGATATATCACCCTGGAAGAATAAAATACACCCCTGGCAAAAATCCTTTTGTTCTCCAGAGAATTCCCCCAAAATCCTATTGTTTTATAATCCCATATGCCTTTTTTGCAAGTGATATACCCCTAAATCTTAACATCACTATCTGGCTACATCTAAAGCCATACAAATCTTGAAGCTGAGGGTGGCAGCAGATGGCCGAATTTATCTAAACTATAGATAATAGATAGAGGCACTTTGCATTTACAAATAGACATTTGATGCACTTTCTTTGAGATTTTGAAGATAGTGTTTCTTGTTTTGTGGATATTTTCAATGTAACATAAATACCAAACTTGACCATATTTGAGAGAATACTTGACCCTTGTGAATTAGCTACTACTGAAGATGCAATGAGTCTCTGGAGTTTTCTCATATGCCCCACTGTATTGAGTGAATATTCTGCATCTTGCATGGGGCACACCATCAGGACAGGAAGAATATCAATGACTGATTATGTCACATGCAGTGCATGCAATCATAAAATCAAATATTACATACGTTTTTGATGAGGTTTAAGATGACAAAAATCTTATATGAAACTCTGACACTACATCCAAGAATTGGTGAGAAAATGTTAACTTGCATTCAAATATATTGTTGCAGATGTGTTGTGAAACTCTTATTTTTGACTTGCCCAGCCAGCTACCAACCCTTAGCAGAACAGATACTATGTTTGGAGCATTCTTGATACAGCTGTAACTTGTTTTGAGTGTGATTTGGTTGTGTTTGAGAGCTTGCTTTGAATAAGAATTTTGCACCACTTGCACTAGCTTGCAGCATACATCTTTTGAACAAGAAGACAAACTTAAGCTTTATCGTAGCATGTTTGATAATGACCTTGGCATGCCACTATTGCCAAGCTTGATCAAGCTTTAATCATTCATGCAACCAGACTAAAACTGTGTCAGCATTCTCATTTCAAGCTCCTTAAAGCCAAAATGATGCTCCTTTCAAGTTTGCGCAAGTTTGTGGCAAGCTGAACTTTTCCTAAGGGAAATACCAACTACCTTGGTATGTTTTGAACTTCTGAATGTTCCCATAAGATATTTCAAATGTAAAAAAACATATCTCCACAATTTGAAAACCAACGGATTTGAAATCTAAAATTAAATCCTTGTTTGGTTTTTGTACAAATTGCTAGCATGAGTTCTTTCCAATGCATGCAGCAAAGTTTCCATTCTGGTGTTTAGATGTGTTACAGGCTAATTATACACTACATATTATTATATTATATTATTATAAGCTATATAATATGATTCATGCATCTAAAAATAAGAAACAAATCAAGAAACTTTGAATACTGAAGTTTTGAAATTTTCATAATGATTTGGAGAATGTTAGTACTGTGGCCTGATCTAAGTCTCTGGTGCTGGCAGATTTTCAACAACAACTTGGAAGCTGGCCTGTCTTTTTATGGGTTGTGCAATTGAGCAATGAGCATATGCTTTGACATGCTTTTAAGTGTAAATTACCATATTTTCTTCATAAGAAACTAACAGTAACAGTATTTGGGCCAGTAATCAGAGCTTTGTCAGGTTTCTTAAAGGTTGCAGTATAATGCTCCATTTCACTAAATACATTCCCTCATGAACAATTCAAACCATCAAAACAAGGTGTTTTCAAGCCTCTCCTTCCGAAACCGGCACTTTTCTATCACAACATCGTTGTTGGCCTGATCTGGACAAATTTGGCAAACACTGAAATAACAAGAAGAGTTGTATTTATCAACATTACACTAATTGTCCCCTGCCACATGTGGCTACATTTTTGCAGAAGCACATAAGCTAAAACCTTTCGCCATTTTGATTCCAGAACTGTTTTCGGTCACTGTGTTTTCAGCCAATTGCAGGACCGCCGAGAGGGGGGGGTAGCCGGGGCAACTGCCCCGGGGCCCGGGCCCCGCCAGGGGCCCGTAAAAATTAAGCTTTGTTTTTCCATTATATGTTTTTGTGATATTATCGAACTGGGCCCCGCAAGGGGCCCGGAAGAATCAAACTTTCATCTTGTCCGTTCCACTCTGCATTGATATCACGGGCCTCAGTTCATTCCATTAGCAATAAACTTTATGTCGTGACAACAAACCAAATCGTAGCGTTACATCATCCGTAATTCGATGCGTATTTTGACGTCATGCTTTTGGGCGGTAATTTGTTGTTACGTTGTAATGACCTATACTTTGGTTTCTTTCGTATTCAATAGTTGCTTTAATTGCTTTTGGAAAGAGATTGATCAACGATGACGAAATTGAATATTACAAATAGCTCCTTAAAAGGAATAACGTTTGGACAAAAATAGCCACTTTTTAACATAAAAGCTTGGCAGTCATCAATAGCTTCAGATTAGATTTGGAGACCTTCTTGAGAGAACAGCACAGCAGAAAATCGAAGCGGATATGTCCTTCTACCAACACAAGTCTGGTGCTCAGAAACGACGAGAAAAGGAGCAAAGGGATAAAGAAACAAGGAGAGGTGCACTGACGTTATTTGATGTTGGTGTTAAAAAGCAAGCTCAACCTGAAAAAGAAAGCCCCGGCCCTGGCCCGCACATGAAGAACAAGCTGGTCCTCAAACGACAGCTTCAGCTTCGCCAGAACTCTCAGAACCCGAACCCGATGAATCAATGTCTGGAGCATCTTTAGAAGGAAGCATAAATCAAGAGGAATCTGCATTCGCTCGTGGTGAAACAACCAAGCCTAGTCATTTTGGTTTTGACATAGGAATGTCTCCAGCAGCTCCTACAACACTGGAAATCGAAGAAATGATACGGAAAGGCCATCTACCACATCCACAGCAGTTTCCTAATGATATTACTGGCAGGAAATTTCCAACGTCTGTGCTGAAATTCAAACAACAGAATGGTGAAGTGAGTTCCAGACGATGGCTCGTGTTCAGCCCTGCTAAGAGTGCTTTATTCTGCTTACCATGCAGACTTTTCCCAAGTGCAGTGGACCAAGGATCATCCCAGTCAATCTTGGCTTCAGCAAATGGATGGAGCACAGCACAAAAATGGCGAAAGCTTTTCGACAGGCTTCCCGAGCACGAACACAGTACGGCGCACAAAAAATGCTACCTTGCCTGGCGAGAAGTGGAGAGGCGTTTGGAAGAATCTTCTGGAGTTGACATGCTCACTGACGAAAGAATTCTCTCAGAGGCTCAGAAATGGAAGAAGATTCTCACAAGAATCATTGATGTTGTTGTCTTTCTTGGTGAAAGAGGACTGCCTTTTCGTGGATCTTCACAAAGAATTGGTGACATTCACAATGGAAATTTCTTGGGTCTCATTGAGCTCCTTTCCCACTATGATCCACTTCTACGAGAGCATGTAACAAAGATTCAAGTATCCCAGGAAAAAGGTGAAAGACTTCAAGCTCATTATCTTTCAGCTTCATCCCAGAACGAGTTCATTGGTCTTTGTGCAGAGTACGTTCGCAGTCATGTCTTGGATGAAATCGATGATGCAAAATATTATTCAATCATGGTTGATGCAACACCTGATTCAAGTCATGTTGAGCAAACTACCTTCATCATCCGGTATTTGACGAGAGAGCTTCAAGAATTTGCTGTCCAAGAACGATTCTTGACATTTGTTGATTGCTGCAAGATGACTGGTGTTCAAATAGCCATGTTAATCTTGGAAACTTTGAAACAGTTTGGGATTCCAGTTGCAGACTGCCGTGGTCAAGGATATGACAACGCTGCAAACATGTCTGGCAAATACAATGGAGCCCAACAACACATCCTCACTGAAAATCCTTTGTGCCTGTATTCACCGTGCGCATGCCATTCACTGAATCTATGTGGAACAGACTCTGCAGCTTGCTGTAAAGAAGCAGTGACGTTTTTTGGAATGGTACAAACTGTGTACAACCTATTTTCCAGCAGTCCGCAACGATGGTTAATACTTCAAGGAAGCATTGGATCCTCATTGCATGGCCTGTCAGGTACAAGATGGACGGATCGTGTGGCAAGTGTGCGACCGTTTGCGGCTCATCTTCCAGGTATACGTTCAGCTCTGGAGCAACTTCATACCCTGAATCTTACTCCTAAGACTGCCACTGAAGTTAACGCCGCCATAAGGTACATCTCTTCATTTACTTGCATCCTAATGTCAGCAATATGGTTGAAGATTTTGGTAGCAATCGATCAAAGAAACCAGATCATACAAGCAAGGGAAGCAACCATTGATATAGAGGTCGCCAATCTTAAATCACTTGTCCACGACCTTAAAGATCTGCGCAGTAAATGGCCTCAAATTTTGAATGAGTCGAAGTTGGTTGCGGAAGGAATGCAAACTGATCCAAATCTTCCTGCCAAACGAAAGACGAAAAGGAGATCATTCTTTGACGAGACACAAGAAGAGGTCTTTCCAGAAGGCGGTGCAGTTGAATCTGTGGAAGAAGCAACATTTAAACGTGATGTTTTCCATGTCATCGTCGATGCAGTCATTGCTGGCCTTTCAACACGCTATGATGCTGCATACAAAATAGATGGCATGTTTGGTTTCCTTTGGAGATATCTTGCCTTAACGGAGCAGCAAATTTCGGCAGCCTGTGCTATCCTGGCAAAGAAATACGAGGGTGATATCTTGCAAGATGAATTGAGAGAAGAAATGATACACCTAAAAGCAATTCATGCCGCAAACTTTGGAGACGAATCACTAAGTCCATTCAGCCTCTTGAACAAAATCAGCAAATTCAAGCTTGGCGAGATATTCCCAAACGTATGCATTGCCTTGAGGATATTTTGTACATTGCCAGTTACAGTTGCTTCAGCAGAACGATCTTTCAGCAAGCTCAAGCTCATCAAAAACTTTTTGCGGAGTACAATGACACAAGAAAGATTGAACGACTTAGCTATTCTAAGCATCGAGAGCGAACTTACGCGAAAAATTGACTTCAGTAGCGTAATTAATACCTTTGCACTAAAAAAGGCTCGCAAAGTGAATCTATAGACATTTTAGGACTTCTTAGCGCTCAATAACGAACGTGCCGGCAAAATTCTTTGCCTATTTGACAATACACAGAAAATGACCTACAAATGTCTTGTTTAACATGATTTCATTTCTTGCAGTTAAACGGTTTACTTAGACGTAGACTATCCACAAAGACCTTTTAGCTACTCCAGAAAAGATATTTATACGACCTCGAGCCATATTTCACACATTTTTATGCTAAAGGCTCGGTTGAGTTGGAGCACCTTTAACCATAGTGAACATTTGAAAATTCTCTCGTTCGATTCAGATTCTTGTTTAGAATAGCTAAAAAGGTCTGTTTGAGAAAATATGGAATAGGTTAGATCACCGATAATATATTTGTACTATAACTATTCTGAAGATGTCGATGCATTTTGATTAAAGTAGAACGTAAAAAAAGCAATGACTAACAAATAGCTTTGCCAAGGCATAGGGTTCTGGATTACTATAAAAATACGAGTGAGGGACTCCTACTAAGATAAGATACGCCGTGTTCTACCAAAGAAACGTTTAGGATTCCAACTTAGAATGCGCGGGAGTGCACCGTCTCGAATGCACTTTTTGTTGTCCTGCCCTCCTTTTGAAGTACCATGTAGAGATCTTCTCACAGGAGTTTCTGCGTTATTACAAACACTTCGACATCGCATCTTTCAAACAAGTTCCTAATTCAGATTTTAATGTATGGTATCGTAGAAAAGATTTCCCCGATTGTCCAAACAAACATATTTGCCTTTAACTTCGTGTTTGATCTAGAAAATTTTAAACTCGGTTTTAAATCACACAGCCACCACGGCCCCTTTATTAGGTGTGCTTCCTTTTGTAGCAGTTACGGGTAGCTTGATGTCCCGTTTCTATTTTCATGTGATAGGATAATAGTCATGAAATAGACATAGTTTTTGCTCCCAGTGGCCTTGCCCTAGTTATTAAAAAGTACCCTACAAGGAGAGTAATTTAGCAATACGTACTGTAAGTTTTAGACGGAATGTAAGAAAATGCATGGGAGAATAATGCGTTAATTTATTGCAAAGTTGTTTCGTTAAATCATCTTGAGACTAAGCAAAAGGAACTATTGCTCATGCCATTGCTGATGTTTTCGAAAAAATACACTCTGTTAGAAAGTTAAAACTTTTTTATAAATGTTCTTAATATGCATTTGAACAAGAAATCTCAGGGAAACATTGTGTGGCACTTCAGTCTCAACATCCGACAAAAAGATCAACTACAATTTTTAAATTCTGGAAATTATGTTCAGTGCAAGTGTCAAGCAAGGGGCCCGTGTCCATAAGCTGCCCCGGGGCCCCGGCCTCGCTCTCGGCGGCCCTGTAAGTTCCCGTGTGCCATAACACAAATTGTATCTAGGTAGTTTCATAACTACATTTAGTTTCTAAAACCATAGTTAACGACACACTTACACTCTCTTTATTTTTCCCTGAATCTTCGCTGACCTTCGGCAAGCTCCTCAGTGAGAGTTGACCAGTCCTGTCCTTCGTTGTAAATCAAATAAGCCCGCTCTACGCCAGACTGTTTACAAATGCGCTGCGAATAGCCTCGTTCCAAAGGGCGCATAAAAGTGCAACAAAGTCAGTTCAAAAAAATTGCCGTAATATTATGAGTCCCAAGATGAGCGGTCTCGGTTTGGTGTACTAGTCTTGTTTTGGATAGTGATTCTTGGGACTCATCGTAATCAGTCTAGAATTCTCCTAAAGCTTTGCATATTTGAGAAACTCTTTATCCATTTCTTCCCAAATCATGTTCATGGGTTCATGCTATTGCATCTAGATCTGTTGTATCATAATGAAGCTATTATTTGCTATGTTGTTGCCCACCATAGGAAAAATACTGAAAATTTCAGCTATTATTTGTCATATATTAAGCAAGCAGCTGTAAATACTTGACATTTTAACAAAAATGGCTACAGTTTGTTTGGTTTTATGAGATGTCAATGATCTTTTTAAAAAGGGTACTTTTCGCAATTTGAGGGGTGGTGAAAAGTCAGTGATAGGGGTCAAAAATAGGAACTGATTCTGTGAATCCATGGACAAGCATGTATGTACTCCTGTAATTCAAGTGCACCCGCCAGGCTCTCCATCAACCTTCTCTTCAATGGCGGCAGCGTGTGAAGGCGGCAGAGATCTTTCTCTTCTTGATCATTGCTGTCAACTTGCTCTGCAGGCATGGTTCACTTCCTTCAGGAACGGTTTACCTCCTTATCGATACAGGTTCACTGATTTTAAATAACTGCGTACAAGTTCACGGAAATCATTCTACCGGTTCACTCAACCCTTATTGGCTCATCAGATTACAAAAGTGTTTATACCAAAACAATGTGAAATGTCATAGCAATTCAAAGCAAATCACATGCGGAATTCATTGCGCAAGCGTCGAATGACGTGTTCTCCGAAGGGATCATGGCAAATAAAAGCAGAATCAGTGCAGCCATTATGACGTTTCTTACTATTTTGATGCAAATTATAAATAGAATCACGGGGTGTCATGCCTTTAAAGACACCTCATTGCTAGACTTGTACTGGCTTGAAAATAGCAAAGAAGCGTGAAGCTTTTTAATTTTTCTGAAAACGATGGTAATTAACGTCATTCTCTCTTTGGTTTGGAAGACCGACCGATGCACGGAAACCGGTGAAACCGGTCTGAATCTGCCCTTGAAAAGTGGAGTGTTTCATGAGTAATGAGTTTTGTCACGGATTGTACGTTCGAAGGCTATTTCATTTCATTTTCATTTAAAATTCTTTAAACACGGTAGCCCCGTCAGCCAAGAGTGGCTGCTTTTCAGGGGGCCGTGGCAAAACTTACTTACAATCAATAGAAAAAAGGAACATTTACAATATTAAACTAGAATAAATGAAAAATTAAAAGCTATTTACATCTGAGTCTACATTTAAAAGTAGACAGAGAGGGGACTAGCTTGACCTCATGTTCTAACTCATTCTAAACCATTGATCCACGGAACGAAAATGCTTTTTTGCCATTGCTTGTTTTCATTCTAGGAGCAAGTAGGTCAGTCTCACGATTTCTCAAATTTACAATATCCCATATCGAGATTCTCGTGAATAGTGTAGAGAGGTAAGTGGGTGCAAGACCAATTATTGATTTGAAAACAATGGTAGCCGTCTCCTATTTGATCATGTCGTGGACCGTTGGCCATTTGAGCTCTTTTATCAAGTTTGTTGCTGGTGTATCATAGTAACTGTTGGTAACTATTCTCGCAGCACGATTTTGTATATCGTGAAAGGTTGAAAAACCATAGCAAAATCTGGACGTAACAAAGAGCTGCGTATGATAATTGTTTCCAAATCCTCTAAGGCAAAGCTTAAATAAGCAAAATAATTAAGAGATACTTGCAGTTGTTTTCAAGCTATGAAATTTAGCCCTATTGTGGTTTGGGGGGCAACTTTGCAACCCCTTGTAGATTTTTTTAAATAGCTTTCCCAGGAAGATATTTATAGCTATGAAAAATTCTTGACTTTTTGCAACTATCATTTTTCCAACTTCTCAAAAAGTTTCATTGAAATATTTTGAAAAATGAGGGGGCGGGAGACAATTTTCTTGGACTGACTCTGGAAAAATCGCAAATTCTCAAATATCAATTATCGCGAAAAAAGGAGCATAAGTTAAATATTTTGTAAATTTCTTTTCTAGTATAATGATATTTGATGCATTCTATCACAATTATCATCTTTGGATGGAAAATGTGCTCCAAATTGATTTGACCACGATTTTCCTGATTTTGGCCAATTTTGCCGCTTTCTTGACTGCACAAAGGAAAATGCTGACGTGAGCAAATATGATGGCTAATCTTAGGTCAATTTTTATATTTACAGAAAGCACATGCATGAGGCTATTAGCATGACAAATTTGGTTCCCCTAGCTATTACCAGTCAAGAGCTAGGTGGTGGGGGCTTTTTTGCCCCCCAACCAAAATAGGACTATCAAATAGCCCAACCACTATAGTGTAAAAGAATAAGGCAATGAGTACTACTGCACGTGTTTCCTAGAGACTAAACTCTCACGCCTTGAAAACGGAGCCTTAAAATTTGTGAAAAGCATTACCGAGATCCTTCAGCATGACTATTCAGATTCGCCATGCTTGATTTTCTGTACTGTTCGCTTCCCTTATCTTGCGTCGAAACATACTTTCTAAATTCTGCGATAACAGCACGTGTCGTTGCCTCTGGATCAGGTGCAACTTTGGCGCTCTTTCTGCGTACTTTTTGAATGAATTGCTTGAATTGACCTATTGGTCGCTGTTCATTAACAATGCTCTTTCTTATCAAACCTACAAAAATAAAAACGAGAACCTTCATCTTCACATTAATTACGCTTAACTTTTTGAGATTCTTTCCAAAATCTATGCTAAGTATATCCCTAGAGTAACAGTGTTTAGTTTCTCGTTGAAATGTGTTTCTCAACCCTATTTGAGATAGGGTCGTTTTTCGCCTCTTGGCAAAAATTCTTGTGACTCTCATTCAAATTTCACAAGCAATCAGCTTTTTAGCATTTCATTGTTCTGACTCTGATCATGTGACCACATTAATACCATATTTGGAAAGTAGAAAACTTACACTGTAACACTCATTTTGGATTACACAGTAATACTCAGCATTACATTATTACCCAGTAATACTCATTTTGGAGAATAAGGTTGTTTTTTTGACGAATAGAAAGCAACACTGTCAAGTGAGTGGCCACAAATCTAGCCTAAAAAGTGTTCACTGCGTTATTCATCAAGTCTTGTGCGCGGGGAATCTCCTCTTCATCCTCTTATATCAATGAATTTGAGCAGTGCCTCCATAAGTGCACCTCGAACATGTATGCGAATGACACTAGCGTAAAATGCTCTGCTGAAGATAATGACAAACTTGGCAACGATCTAAGAGCTGAGATCCCTATTCAAGTTACAAGGATATTAACAGAATCAGACTACTCTCTACGGTGTAGGCATAGTCTGCCTGCATTCGGTATGTTGCTTCAAAATAATTAACCAACAGAAAGAGGAAAGTAATGTTCAACTTAGAAGTTCATTAGATCCAGCTCCGTCCACTCCTTTGTTTTCATAAAAAAATATAATAAGACGAGCGTGTACAAATTTCTGTTAGTTTTGTATAAATATACGTTGTTGCTGTGCTGTCATATTTAAATCTTTGAATATCTTGAAGAATTTCTCTGAATGTTTTGAATAGATGCCGATAGCAGTCATCACCAGATTTACAAAACAGATTTTTCAATGCGAACGTTTCGGGTCACTATAATTTAAAAGATGTTCATATTTGTTTGCCTGTCTTGTAGCATTTGCCACCCTGCAAGATTCGTGGCCTACGGTTAGCTCAATTATGAACAAGCTGTTCATTCTGTCCACAACAAGTAGATCCGGTCGTGCATCAGTACCAGTCACAATTTCAGGTGATAAAAATGATGGAATGTCACATATAAAGTTTCTTGACAATTGTAGCAAAAAGTTAGCTAAGTTTAACACCACCTAGTTATAGCGCCATGTGTAGCGATTTAGACATGACACACCTCCAGCTATGATATGCTCTGTTCTCTGAACCTCCCTACAGAATGTACAGCTTGCTCTGACGTTGATACCCCATCTTGCTAAGTTAGAAAAATAAGCAAGAGAGTTGTTCATATATCTTATGGTGATATCAAAGATGTTTCTAGGAAGACGATGTTACACTTTAAACCAAAAATCTTTGCCTTTGGGTGTGCTGTTTTCCACAACTCAGTTATTACTGTACTCTGAACCCTACCTTTAAATTTTTTTCTTCCAGGGTCTTTTTTAGAGTAAGTCTCATTTTATGGAACGAGTCATATTGGATGTTAGTTTTTTCTGATGTTGCATCATGCATATATCGAATGTCTTCATTTATGGAGTTTTTCACACACTTACGGAAAGTTACTTGACAAAGAGTATGTTTTGTACTTGTATCAATGACTTCCTGGCCAAACTGTGCCTTAAGTAATTGCAATATCTCAACTGTTCCACTTACAGGTATATCTAACCACTTTCTGAAATATCCGTGACAAATCATGTCCAGATTTTGCTTTATCTACGTTGCATCTATGTTTGCTATCGTGAGATCCCAACTGATTTTACAGAGAAAGTACCGATTGTACAGTTTAAAGTTATTTTTGGATGTAAAGGTAATTGATGAATCAAGTTGAGAATTCGATCTGCAGTATCAAGAAGCTGCCTTTTGTGCTCACTATTGTCAATGTCAAAATTAAGCCAGCGCCCGAAGTATCGAAGACTTTCCTTTTCTTCGATGCTTTTAATCAATATATTGTCTACATAAATTTTTGGCTTAAACTGTTTGGACTGCGTTACAACCTTTTTCATAGCAAAAGTTTGACACTTATCAGGTCTGATTTTCATCTTAGCCCAATTACACCACCTTGAAAATGTGTTAACAAGAGTTTGATTTTCATACTCTATTGCTGAGATTACGATCATCTGCGAATTGGATCATTTGCAAATTGGAACCAGTTCCTCGGAGTCAACAGCTTATTTGACCTGTAGCTTAGCTGCTCGAATTCCTTTGATTAATGGCAAAAAGGGCCTTTTCCATGATAACAGGGTGTCTTCCCCAGAAATTTTCTGGGGGCTTCCACCCAGAACCCCTCACGGCAGGCGCCTCCAGCGCTGATATCCTCACTCCATCTTCAGCGCCTTCGGCACTGTCCTGAGCATGAGTCAGACTTTCGGCTGGACCCAATCCTGGTGATAAAGCCCATGTACCATTCATAAATGAATTTCTTGCTGCAAACCAATCACATTTCATGCACATCAAACACAGCAATCAAAGGCTCTTCAGTTTCATCAGCAGCTACAAGGTAAACAGCTTCTAATTGGCATCCATTCATCATCTTTTGTAATGAAATTCGAATACGTCATGACACCGAGCAACAAAACCTAAGGAACTCCGGCAACATAATTTTACATTGCAGAGGTCTCCGTCGTACGAAACACCTTGGTCAGGCTTCAGTCTAGGCTCTAATCAGTATCAGTGGCGAACGCATGGCTTGAAGAATGCTGCCTTAAAGGCACCTTAAAGGCATTGAGTCCGTATAAATTGCGCTGTCATGACCAATATCAACTTCTTTTCAATCATGAAACAAAAGTCGCCACTTAATCCCTATTGAAATTAAACAAAAGAAATTCCTCAGGATAATGGAATAATTAAGGAGTCTTTTGTCTCGATTCCAAATGACTTTAGCATCACTGTGCGATAACAAAGGACCATCAGCGGTTTGTCAGCGAAAATTCAGGATAGCGTTAACGCTCAACTATTTATAAGGACTCAATTCCTTTAAACGTGAGGAAGTTGTTTAACATCTCGATTTTTGAGCGAAGAAAATTGCACCCCTCCCTCAAATATAATGCTGATAAGATGTATTAGCTGCCTAACTGGATTAAGGCTTTTGGTATTAAGACATTGCGTGAAGAAACCTACAATTTTTGTTTTATTGATTTTCCTAATTCATAAAAATATTGCAAAGTCATTTGGAAAAGACATCCTGCAATTTGAAGTTTGCCCGAGATCTAAATTCTAGACAATAAAACCAAAATCTGCAATATGACAACATTTTTAAAATGAAAATGCTGCTTTTCAGGATGTCAAAATCGAATCTAAAAGTAGAATCCGTTGCACACTCTTGCGGAGGTGCCTCAAGCTCGTCAACTGCTAACAACTACAGCAATAATGAAAATATCGCCCAATCTGCAACTCACCATCATCACTTCACTTTTTCATCGCCAATAAATCTGAACGAAACATAACCCTCTAGCATCATATGAGACAAGCCATTTCATCCGGGGAAAAGTTTCAAGTTCCCGAAAACAAAGTTTGGCACAAGAGAAAAAAACATAAGAAAAAATGGCTCTTGTTTGGTATTGATTGCCCTACCTCTCAAAGTGAAAAATAGTTTTCTGAACAAATGGATCAACAAATAGAATATTGTTCGAATGACGTTGAAAGCATCCTCATTTTGGGCCATTTTAATGCCGAGGAAATGTCTTCAACTGTGCGCAGTTTCTTAGATGTCTATAACTTGAAGAACCTAGCTAAGGTTCTTACTTGTTTTAAATCTGATAATCCTAGGAGTATTGATTTAATACTTACCAATAGAAATATGTGCTTTAAAAGCATATAGACCATAGAGACGGGACTATCAGATTTCCACATAATGATACAACTGTTTTAATGAAGAGGACTTTAGGAAAGACTTTATAGATGAGTTGCTTAATCTTTCAGTAGAGCCCGATTATAGTACTTTTAACGCTGTAGTTGAGAAGGTGCTAAATGTCCATGCCCCCTAAAGACGAAGTACGTGAGAGCGAATGATGGACCTTTCATGACCAAAGCACTAAGAAAAGCTATCATGCTCCGAACACATTTAAGAAATAGATGCAATAACAAAAGGGCAATAATGTCAATATTTATCGACCGCCGTCCCAATCACAAGATCATTTTTTCGAGAATTTTGGCAAAGCAGTTGATCAAAATAGTGCGAACTATGAAAATTTTTTGTTCCTTTGTGATTTCAATTCATTAGAGACAGATAAGAAGATCCATGATTTCATGAGTGGCTATTCCCTCAAAAATTTAGTCAAGGAACCAACTTGTTTCAAAGCTGAAAATCCAACGTGTATTGACCTCATATTAACCAGCCGATACAGGAGTTGCCAAAATACCACCACGATAGAAACAGGGCTTTCTGACTTCTATAAAATGGTGGTAACTGTTCTGAAAACAATTTACCAAAAAACTGGGCCAACAATTGTGAATTATAGAGATTATAAGAATTTTACAGAAAATGCTTTCAAGCAAGATCTCAGGGAAGAGTTGCAAAGTATCCAAGCGGAAGATTCAGATTGAAACAATTTTCAAAACTGTTTTGAAAAAGTACTTGACAAACATGTCCCAATGAAAAAGAAATATGCAAGGGCAAATGATGGGCCATTTATGAATCGAGCTCTTCGTAAAGCAACTATCCTGCGTTCTCGACTGAAAAATAGATTTTATTAAAACCCCACAGTCGAACATTGGGAAGCGTTTCGCAAACAACGCAACTTATGCGTAAAATTATTTAGAACTGAAAAAAAGAAACTTTTACAAAAGTTTGAATATTTCTGACATTACAGACAATAAAAGATTCTGGAAAACAGTTAAGTCTATTCTCTCGGATAAAGGGCGGTCAAATTCAAAAACCAGAGAGGCGTCGCCCTAAATGGTCACCCTACGTTTTCACCATGTTTTGACCGCGATGCAAAAACTTCGTGTCAGAAGAAGTTTGGGTCTAGCTTTTTTCGAAAGAGCGCAAAAATTATTTGCTGACGCCATCTAAGAAATCCTCTCTTGTTTTGTTTTGGTTTTAAACTGCATAACTTCGCTGCGAAGAATGTTTTGAAAATACATACTTGAAATGGATGCAGGTGAGTGTAGTTTTTGAAAGAGCAGAAGATAAAATGATACAAAATGAAAAATTAATGAGAAGAAAAATGAATGATAAAAATAATAGGAAAAATAAGAGAGGGTAATGCCAACCCCTCCCCCCAAGAGCCCACAACCAATGATGGTCACTGTGGTGTGAAATATTATTTTGCAACTGTTTGCCAGTGTTAGTGTGTTGTTGTTTATCAAGAGGTTATAGTAAGTATGTAGCTATCTAGGTATTATCAAAATTAAGATGCAAATCCTCAGCCGATGTCCTGTCACGTTTTTTTTAAAGAGCAGAAGATAAAATGATACATAATGAAAAATTGATGAGAAGAAAAATAAATGATATAAATAATAGGAAAAATAAGAGAGGGTAATGCCAACCCCCCCCCCAAGAGCCCACAACCAATGAAGGTCACTGTGGTGTGAAATATTATTTTGCAACTGTTGGCCAGTGTTAGTGTGTTGTTGTTTATCAAGAGGTTATAGTAAGTATGTAGCTATCTAGGTATTATCAAAATTAAGATGCAAATCCTCAGCCGATGTCCTGTTACCACAAGGTCCTCTAGGCGGCCTCAGGAGTCCAAGCCGAGCCTATGTCCTAAGTGCATATCTCGGTCCCCCAGAGTCAACAAGAGGCCCTTTCACATTTCGGGGCAATTAAATCGGAATGTTTTTTGTGGTGCAGGTGCCCCAGCAGACCAGTTGCAAAATAATATTTCACACCACAGTGACCATCATTGGTTGTGGGCTCTTGGGAGGAGGGGTTGGCATTACCCTCTCTCATTTTTCCTATTATTTCTATCGTTTATTTTTCTTCTCATCAATTTTTCATTTTGTATCATTTTATCTTCTGCTCTTTCAAAAAGAGACACAGAAATATCAAAGATGTACTGGTCAGATCTAAATTCACCTGATAATCAGACTATGTAACAAAACCTACCAACCCTAAACAATAACAATACCAGATGCATTGGTGGACCAGGACGCTGGTCTGCAGGGGCACCTGCACCACAAAAAAAAATCCGATTTAATTGCCCCGAAATGTGAAAGGGCCTCTTATTGACTCTGGGAGACCGGGATATGCACTTGGGACATAGGCTCGGTTTGGAATCCTGAGGCCGCCTAGAGGACCTTGTGGTAACAGGACATCGGCTGAGGATTTGCATCTTAATTTTAATAATACCTAGATAGCTACATACTTACTATAACCTCTTGATAAACAACAACACACTAACACTGGCCAACAGTTGCAAAATGATATTTCACACCACAGTGACCATCATTGGTTGTGGGCTCTTGGGGGGAAGGGTTGGCATTACCCTCTCTTATTTTTCCTATTATTTTTATCATTTATTTTTCTTCTCATCAATTTTTCATTATGTATCATTTTATCTTCTGCTCCTTCAAAAACTTTATATTTCAGCTCATCTTATGATGTGACGTCATCAAATTTCTAAATCATAAACCAAAAGAGTGAAAGAGTTTTGTTTGATACCATATTGTAGGCACCCATAAATGTGGTTGTCTTTGAAAATTATTTGACCTTTCGTTGCCAGGTTTAGAAACAACGATAGTTTTACGATTTTCTTGGAAAATATTTGGAAATCTTAAGAAAGAAGAAAAACACTGCAATTCTGAAAATATTGAAATTTTCAGAAAAGTCAACCGGCAGATTTGCTGTAAAGTAGCTAAAGTTTCTTTGAAGACATTCAATTCAGAGAAATAGGTCATAGAATTTTACACCCGTCATTTTAAAGATTTGAAACCTATGCTGCATAAAGGCTCAACTGTGGCTGTCAGACTGTTTTTGGTTGATCGCATGTCGACAGCAGCTTCTTAGAAGGTGGCCCTACTTGATTACAACTAGATTTCTAAGCATATTTATGATAGATACGGGACAAATAATCGATTAAAGTTAATCATAGCCACCTTCCAGCTTGGGTGCAACCTGAAAATTATTTTTGTTAGGCAAGGAAATGTATTTTAGACTTCGGCGAAGAGGACCTTGACGGCAAAATGTCAGCTTTCTGTTTTCAAAGCGTAAGCCTTCTCATATTGTCTTATAAGAAACTGCTTACAAGGAACCAAACTCTCAAGTTACAGAAAAATTAATAAAATCAACTGCTGAGATAATATTTGTGTTGAAAAAGGAGATTTTGACATATTACTATTCTATTTTCACTTGTTTCTTTCTTGCATCATGTTACCTGAAAGGTACCTGAGTGATGTTTAGACGTTTATAGCCATAGCCACGAAACTTCTTGAATTTTAGCAAATACTTATTGAACAACTTCTCAAAAAGTTTCATTAAAATATTTTGAAAAATGAGGGGGCGGGAGACAATTTTCTGGGACTGATCCTGGAAAAATCGCAAATTCTAAAATCGCAATTATCGCGAAAAAAGGAGCATAAGTTGAATATTTTGCAAATTTCTTTTCTAGTGTACTGTTATTTGATGCATTCTATCACAATCATCATGTTTGGGTGGAAAACGTGGTGAAAATTCAATTTTATTGCAATTTTCCTGATTTTGGCCAATTCTGCCACTCTTCTGGATCATACAAAGGAAAATGCTGACGTGAGGAAAAATTATGGCTAATTTTAGCGAAATTTTTATATTTGCAGAAAGTACATGCCTGAGGCTATTAGCAAACCAAATTTGGTGGCTCTACCTATTACCAGTATTTCTATCATAGAGAAATACGTGTAAATTGCATCGTTTGGATTTCAGTGAAAACATTTCAACCAGATACCCCTTATCCAAAATATCTCCATATTTGTTGCCATTGTGGATTTTAGGCAACTTTCAAATTGTTGCTACCGTGCTCAAGCCATTCGGCTTTTTGTCTATAATTACGGAAATCGCATCTAAAATTATTTTTGTCCAGAATTTGAGGTCCTTATATTGGTAGCAATAACCATTTTTGCTTTCATATAATGAGTTCGACTAGAATAATTTGGATTTCATTTGGTAAGTTTGTTATGGGAAGGCCTTTTGCGATAATGCAATGTCTTACACAAAGAAGGAGATCCCCACAATTCGATACAACTTTTCTCAGGTCCATAACACAGCCTTCACCTTAGCACCATATTTGTCCTAGCCATCCAAAACTGAGAACATCATTAAATGATGTAAAGCTAACGCAAAGACAAGTTTGATTTCTGCGAAAAAGGCAAAATGGAAGATTAGATATGATAATAATCTTTTAGGGAAGAAGCTTAATGCTTACCTGCCATATCAACTAGAACTCTCCCTATGCCCTCTCCTCGTGATCCTAATTGTCTCTGCTTCGCAAAGTGACCTGCCTCAACTTGAATTTCTTCTTTTTCCACCACTCTCATACCATAGCCGTAAAGAACCTTGGTAAATAACGCTCTTTTCTGGTTAGCTATAGTTGGTAGTTTTGCGACAACTTGCGCTTGCTTTCTTTCAACACGTGCAGACACATCACCTATACCATAAGAACAAAGTCAAACCAGGCTTCCAATTTTGAATGTAAATTACAATAGTATAACTTTTTACCACCCTTCAAAGGGAATTCTCAATAACAATTCTGTTTAAAACGAAACTGGGTCCTTTGGATAAAGCAAGTTAAAAAGAAAGGCTGGCCTCGTAGTCTTGATGTGCCAGTTTGAGTTTAAGATCAAGATAGGTAGCCCTGTCGAAAAGTTGCTCGGCAACTTTCGGGCAACTTGCAGTCTTTTGAGCAACTTTTAGGAATTTCAGCAACTTTTGCAACATTGAGCAACTTGTCTTTGTTTTAGCAATATTACAAAGACTTGAATGATAACTTATTTATTCTCTGAAACAGTAATGTGAATTAGATATGGAAAGCATCTTTTTTTCTGGTCAGGCTACAATTCAAAGTCTTCATTGTGATGAACTGGTCTTTGAAATGAGTGATTTCTGACTACGATGGAGATGATAATGCTGATGATGACAACGATGATGATGATTATGATGATAATGATGCTAATAATGATAATGATAATGATTGTGATAATTATCATTATTGTTAATTTTTGTCGTTGTTGCTGTTTATGATTAGTATATGATTCTTGCTAAATTTCTGAAGGTAACTCAGATGGGCCAAGCAATATTAGCATCAGAAGGTTCAAATTTCCAGGAAACTGCTTTAAAAAATTGTTGAAATAAAGACCACCCTTGGACGTTAATCATATGCATAGATTTCAGTTATTCATATATTTGTAGCATATGGCCTATAGAATGATAATAAACGAGCAACTTTTGAGCAGATTTTTGAAAAAGTGGAAACTTTTTGACAAAGTGGCAACTTTTGAGCAACTTTACAGAGAATTTTGAGCAACTTTTCGAGAAATTTCGAGCAACTTGTGGACAGGGCTAAAGATATGCGACATTCATTTTTAGCTATTTTGCACATGAGTTCTGCGCAAGACCATGAGATCTTTCTTTTCAAGAATAAATCAATGAGCTGCGGACGCAAAAATGGCAGGTCTTCACTGATTTCAATTTCTTTTTTATAATTTTTATAAAGGTTAAAACATTCAGTTATACTGTTTTAGAATGTACTGTTAATAAAACATACAAACGAAAAGAACTATCTAAATTTAACGCAATCTGACTTGGGCGTCTTGAAACACTCAATGCCTGGGGGGGGGCGGATTCCGTCTCTGTTTTTATTTGAGATATGGCAGCCTAATTAGGCAAGAAGGTTGTTAATTATGTAAACAATGAATCTTTTAAACAATTTTCTTGATATTTTACTAAACGTTGGATACATAATCTAGCTTAACCTTAAAAATACAATCAGCTAATTGATACCAACTAACAGAAAACAACAGCAAAGAATGTACATAAACTAAAACATTTTTAATGACTAAGATGAGGAGTATAATATTATGTGATGTATCCCTGGTTTCCAAAATACTGGGTGCATAATTTGCAGGAATATGGAGTCATTATTTGTTTTATTTGTCTTTTAAAGATTTCTAAATTGTTTGCATTTCTTACTTCACTTTATATGTTATTCCAGATCTGACTACAACTGTAAGAAACTGCTTCAGTTCCATAAATAGCAGTGTTAGCCTTTTTAGAATGATATGTTTCATTTCTGAGGTCATAAGAAGGTTGATGAAATTTGAAGATGTCATTCAAAAAATCTGGATTTTGGTTAATCTTTGTTTTATACATTTCAATGGCTAGTCGCTGCAAATTTTGTTGATGAATTTTCTTATGTCTACATCTAAGTATGGGGCTATTCTGACCAGGGCATGTATCTTCTTCCCAGCTTCATTACAGATCTTTTTTACATGGTGGTCAAATTTTACTACTCCTAGTAATTTTTCTTTATCAGTGTTTTTAACTGAATGGTCCCCAATTTTTATTTCATTCTCCCTACAATTTTTAGTCTCAATCTATAATCCGTTTGTTCTATAATCATATATTTACATTTCTCTTCACTGAGAAGCATGCAGTTATCTTTGAACCATTTGTTTAGTGTGTTTATCTCAGATTCAATAATTGGGATTATGGTGTTAATTTTTGCCCTTTTGTCCATATTGAGTTTTCATCAGCAAAATTACATATTTCACTTTTGTTTAGGAATTGAAGGATATCATTAAGGAAAAATTGAACAACAATGGTCCTAAAACGGATCTTTGGGGAACTCCTTTGATAACCTCTCTATTCACTATAGTTAGAGTTTTGTATTACTCTTTGAATTCTGCCTTGGAGATAATTCTATAACAATTTTAGTGCATTATCACCTAAAGCTGAATGCATGTAATTTTGCAATTAATAGGTCATGTGGCAAGCATTAAAATGCTTATGACAGATCCATCGTTGCAGTACCAACAATCAGTTTCTCATCAAGAGATGCTTTTAGGTCTTCAATAAGACGCAGGAGGGCATGTTGGCTACAGTATCCTTCTCCGAAACCACACAGCATAGGAGATAATAAACTTTTCATGTGGTTATAAATTTGTTTATACATGATTCTTTCGAATATTTTGCTTTTTGAAGGTAAGACACTTATTGGTCTGTAGTTTTTCTTTTTTGTTGAGTTATCATTTTCAAAAATTGGGGTTATATCAGCTTGTTTCATTTCAGAAGGAAAGGTGCATGTTACAACAATAACATTGAATAAGTAAGTCATTAATTCATAAATTTCGTTAATAGCAGGTTTTAGAATTTTAGCTGGTATATTGTCAGGTCCACTTGCTTTGCCTGTTTTTAAGGAAGCAATTTAATCTTTTATTACAGTAGCAATGACAGATTTAAAGCTAAAGCATGATTCTCAAGATGCCAGGATGATCTTTGTAGTACTCTATTATGTGGGCAATACTTGAATTTGTACTAATTTGGGATGTATTTTGAGATTTTTAGAGTTTCAGTAATTTCATTGAAATAGTCATTCGTGATCTTTGCAACATCTTTGCTATCTTTTACTAAAGTATCCTCCTCAATGAGAATTATTATATTATGGGTGTTACATTTGTTTGTGAAAGCTGGTTTTATTACTTTCTAGAACTTTTTACAATCAGATACAATCTTGATATCTAAGTTTATAAACTATTTTTTAGTACTTCTTAACAGTTTAACACTTCTGTTTCTGATAACTTTGTAACTTTGCCAGGTTTCTTGCGTGCGATGACAGAGCAGAAACTGCATAAAATGACGTCTTCGAGCAATCTGAGATACGAAAGTGTTTTGATAGATAGGCTTTTTGAAATGAAAAATCAAGAGTATAAGGCCCAAGGAACAAAATATAAAGCGTTGCCGAATTTTGGGATCTTTTTGCAGGGAGCTAGGGGGACTCAAAGTTACGAGTTTTCGCGCATGTGTTCGCAGTTTCTGCTCTGTCGTGTGCAATACTTGTTCGCTCGAGCAATCTGAGATACGAAAGTGTTTTGATAGATAGGCTTTTTGAAATGAAAAATCAAGAGTATAAGGCCCAAGGAACAAAATATAAAGCGTTGCCGAATTTTGGGATCTGTTGCAGGGAGCTAGGGGGACTCAAAGTTACGAGTTTTCGCGCATGTGTGCGCAGTTTCTGCTCTGTTGTGTGCAATACTTGTTGTATCTATTTTTTGCCATATATCTCTCCATATTGTATTTTCTCAATTCTTTATTCATAAAATGGGCATCATTAGACCTGGCTGCTTTCTTCTTTCAGAGTTGCATGAGAATCAAGGACCCTGGAAAAAGTGTTAGAGAAAGAGTTAAGCTTGGGTTATTGATCTGCTGCATTTCATCCCTTATGTCATTATTAAATTGAATGGCATTGAAGTTTTTGAAGTTTCTGTATGTGATTATTTCTGGTTCTCCTTCTATGAACTCAGTTTTCAATTTTGTTGATGTTAGCTTATGAAAATCTGATAGTCCTGTTTCAATAGACCTTTTAGCTGTTCTACAAAAGAGCCTGGATCGAGCGATATTTTTATACAATTTTATACGCGAGGCTCGATAGAGTGGCGTTAGAGCTTCGATCGCAATTGTGCACATTCGAAAATTCTACAAATTGTAATGAAATATCGTTCGATCCACATTCGTTTTCAGAATAGCTAAAAGGTCTATTAATGTAGAGTGGATACAGTTATGTTTTCTGTTTGTAAGGATTAAATCAATACATTTAGGTGGGCTGCTTTTGAAGCATGTTAGTTCTCTGACTATAAGCGAGGAAGATCATAAGCTTGAAGGCTATTTTCAATGTTATCATTATCAATTTCCAGATTAAAATCCCCCATGATAACAAAGTTGTCATAATCATATGAGTACATGTCAATGAGATTACTTAATTCTCCCAAGAAGTAATTATCATCCTAGTTGGGGGGGGGGGGCGGCAAATACTTATTATAAGCCATTTTGCTTTCTTATGTTTACTTCTGCACGAATATCTTCCATATCATCAGGTAAGTTGTGGTATGATAGTTCATGAGCAGGGATGTCTTCATTCACAAAAAGGAGTTTGTTTAATTAGCGCCACCGTTAGTTTAATTAGCGATGTAGTTGTTGTTACTAGAGCATGATTAACCCTATTAGTACTGGGCGATTTTCACGTACTTTGTAATGGGGGGGGGGGCGTCATTCGACCCCGTGCTTTTCTCTGAAAGTACATAAGATATAACAATAAAACTCGCTCCTATTATTTTTTAGACAATTGACTTTTCAAATGTAAACAGTGCCAAGTGATACGTCACGTGTTTCGTTGCTAGGCAACCGAAAAACAAAGAAACATTGGCAATATTTTATATTCTTAACAAGAAAAATTTTATTTAATTTACTACTTACTTGATATTCTCCAAATCATATTGATATTCTTTAAATTGTAGGAAATATGATACAGAATCAAAATATATCTTTGAAATATTTTCAGTTTCTATTTTTAGCACAAATTGCTTTTAATTAGCCTTTTGTTCCTTGTGCTGATTTTCTTCACAGTAATTTCTAAATCTAGTCCTTTTGTCTAGTAAATATGGACTCAGAAATATTCAAGTTAATACGATGAAGCAAAAGAAGACAATGTTTTACATTTTACACTTATTTATTAGTGAAATGACGTCATAAATTTGAATGACGTCAAATACATTAAATTTTGCTGATGTCAGCAAATATGAATAATTTATGTATCAATCAAAGCACTCATCAAGAGCAAATATGGTATTTGACTTCTCTCCAAATATGGTATTACTGTGGTCACATGATCAGAATTAGAACAATGAAATGTTTAAAATTTAATTTCCTATTAAATTTGACTAAATGTCAGAAAGATTGGTGGTTATACTACGTGTCGTTTTAACGCAACGTAGAGAAATCTGCTGGGAGGGGGCGAAAAACGCCCCCAGTACTAATAGGGTTAACATTATGATGTCATATCACGCCATAAAAATGAAAGTTTGTTACGAAGTCGTGAAACTTTACTTTTTGTAAGGAAATGAAGCGTTTAGATCAAAATACATGTAAAATCATAGTTTAGGCTTTATTCGACAAATTGAACAGGATTAACCCCATTAATGCCGTGCTTAGTGGGTTTTGGTCCCACCCCCGAACTCCGTAAAGTTACCAATAATGCAGATATGAGAATGAAACTTAGTATAATGGTGTACAGTAAAAAAATCTACTCAATGGTGTACAGTAAACTAAATGGAAAGTGTAGATATCGAAACACTTAAGAAAATCAAAGATTCTATTTATGCCTTTCAACGGAAACCAGTGCACTATTCCTTTTCCTATTAGTTTCCAAAGAAGAAATTTAGAAGTTTATCATTGCTGTCTGTTATGTAAGGGGACATTCCTTAGTGCATTAGGCCCAGCATCAGATTCAGTAAAAAGCACTTACCTTGAGTTCTAAATACTGTACTAGCTCGATTTGGTGGCTTTAATCTTATTCCTGGCACAAAAGAAGTTCCTCCGCATGCCTTGCATCTATGAACTTGGGTTTCGAGAAACATTGCTGCCCGTTCATGCAGTGCTTTCCTCTGATCTTCAAGCCAAAGATCATATGCAGCTTCGCGAACAAATGCATTGCTGAAGTGAAAATATTGGCATAATTTTTTCCTGCCACCCAGCTGACGACTTGATTGTGATAGATTTAGTACTGGCAGTCCATCACTTACAAAGCAGCCACACAGCACCTGGCTTTTTGGTTTCAAGTCGCTCTTATGATGGTGGTGGTGGTGATAGTTGGCACTATCATAATGATTATGTTGCTGTGATTGTTGCAGAGCTAGAGATCCACACTCAACCAGCCTTTCCTTGCTCAGTCTGTACAATGTTGTGTCTAAGACTGTCCTAATCTTTCGTGGTACAATTGCACTCAAAAGTTGTCGGGTAAAATTCATACCAAGGACAGACGCACATTTGAGAATAAGTTGCTCATTCGGTGACATGCGATCTAGCCGTGCTACGACTACATCATTTACGCAGTTCGGCACGACTTCATCGCTTATTTCCCTTCCTGGTGCAATGATACAGATTTTGTCAAGGTCATCTGGTACGACACCACGACTTGCAAATACATGATCCTGATTTTGCCTCGAGCTCAAGCTTTGTAAAGTCGCAGCACTTGGGATCATCGAGCTTATGGATCCCGACAAGTTAGTGACAGGTCTGTCTGCATTTTCTTCAACATTTTCGTCAATTCGTTCAGTCAGTGGGTACAACGTTTCGTCTCTCTCTAAATTCATCCTTACACTCTTTGCAGAATCCAAGCTCAAGCGAGGACCACGCTGATATCCCTCGACTGCTGAGTGAACGTAAGAATCTATATCAGAACTGTTTGATGCTAAACTGCTACTTCTTAATGTGTTTGAGATGATTATTTGTTCTGACATGCGCCTAGGCTCAGGCTCTGATGCATCTGCAGGTGATGTTGTAATACTTAAACGTTTCAGATTATGCATTATATGTTTCTGTATGCTCCAACGACGTGATTTCTGGGATGGGGCATTTACGTCAGATAAAGCACTTTGGATACTTCCATCGCATTCGTCATTTTCTTCTAGGATTGGTTCAGGACTTGATCTAATGTCAGCTGTACTTGGCCTTACCTAAAAATATAAGATGTAAGTTATCAATCCTGATGAAACAAAATGCGTTTACTGCGGCATTCGTTGTCTACACGATGACATTTGTGAGCTGTCTAAAAATGTTTAAAAACCAAAGCTGAAAGCAACATTTTTTAGTGTTTGACGAAATTTCATTCAGAACATTTTTATCCTTTAAAAACATGAATGAAATCTTGGCTGACCATGGTTTGAACATAAGGTCAGTGGTGATTCAAAATTTTCCTTGACCATGGTCACAGACCACCCAATTGCCAACGCCCAGCCCCATTACCTGAGGGTTGTTGACATTTTATGAAATAACTCTAACAAAATGTGTTAAGTGTTACTGCTCTCAAACAAATGATTTTAAGAAAAGTTCTATTTCACATGAATTTCCTTCAAACAGGAATGAGCAGTGCAATTATTTCCTTTTTCTGTCATGAAAATGGAGGAATGATTTTTGACATAACTAATACATGTATGCCATGTAGTCTTTGCTGATGATATGGAAAATATATTTCATGGTAAGTTTATCTATCAACTTTTAAAACTTTTTAAAGTCAATTCAAGGAAAATTGCAGGAAAATATTTATCGATCCTTCACAATTCAAAAGCCCATACGTAGCCCATCTCTGACAGCATTAGCCAACTTGCAAACAATGTTTTTGCACCCTTGTCAAGTTCACATCAAATTTTAAATCCATTTGAATGCACCCTCATTGCTGCTTCATGAAGTCCTTGCAAAGTTATTTGTGAAACTTGCCAGTGGCTGATTTTGAAAACCAAATAGGACTTCCAGTGAAAGCTAAATTCTGCAGCCTCAAAATAAGTCGAAAGGCAATTAGATAAATGGCTGGGCGTATCTTGAAAATCATTACAAGTACTTTTTAATAAGAACCTGCTTGTAAGGAACTCAACTCTCAGATCGCCAAATATCAAGAAGCTCCAGTAATGAGAAAAAGAACTTAGGAAACTATTTACTTGGAACAAAGGAAATCCCGGACACATTTCACTCTATTTTCACTTCTTTCCCGTGCAATATTACTTGGAAGGTACTTAAATAAAGTCTTAACATGGCTTCGAAATCTTTTTTCTGGAATGTTCAGGAAGGAACAGGTAGTGGACACTGAAATGCTATGAAACCTTTAAGAAACTCGTAAGCAACTCTGAATACTGAAAATCTGGTAATGTTAAGGAACTTTCAGTACTAGCCCAAATTCTATGTTCCTTATAAAATAATGTGTGTGCTTAGATTTCTTTCAGTCAATAAATGAAACTGATTTCTTGTGAGACGTGTCATGGTCATGCAACGGAAAGAGACCATTGTAGTGCCGAACGAAATGATGTTTCAAATTCGATACAAAAGAGATACATCAGAGAATGCGAGAACAACTGAGGATGTTCTGCAGGTTTTGAAGAACTTTTCAAGATCACAGTCTCCTTCCATGTGAAATCACAATCTCCTTTCGATGGGCTCCCGCTGCTTGGAGCTGCTATCTTGGAATGATCTTCCGATTTGCTTTGTATTTTGGTAACCGTTGTACAAATTTTCAGGGGGTAATGTCGTTTAAGGACAATGACCTCGATCTGAAAATGGGGCGTTCTGAATGCGATCGTTTCAATGCACTGTTAGATCATGAGTCGTAGTTGTAGCGGTATATCAGTTAGGCAAATAGCGAAACTACGACTCAGAATAAGTCTAGGAGTTAGCTAGCCTCTATTCATAGCCAAATCGAGCTAGTAAACAAATCACAAGATAAATGGCTGGAAAGAAGAAAGATGTCCGTCTGTCGTCTGTCTGTCTGGAGAGCATATTTAGCAATAACTTTGGTAGATAAGGTACTTAACAAGAAAAGGTAAAAGATTCGGATGCAAAAAAAACGAGAAGATTCAGCACACTGAGGCCTTTCTGACTTACGTCGTCATCAGAGTGTGACTTAAACTAATTGGAATTTTTTACTAATTTACTTATATAGCGTTCTGATTAGGTGACAAATGGATTTATTACATTTATTGGTTTTGACGTGCGGTTTTAATACTAGTTCAATATCGCATGTCCGGCTTTGAATAACTTGTCTTCGTGAGTTAATAATAGTGTTGAGTCTTTCAGCTCCATGAAAACGTATATTTTAAAGTAAGGTTCCTTGAGGTTCTTATTTCTCTGTCCACATTCGGGGACGTGTCTTGGAAAATTGCACGATGAAGTTCCGGTACGACATTCAGAAATATGGTTGTTCATGCGTTTTCGAAAATTAGTTGTTTGACCTATGTATGTGGTTCTTTGTTCACAGAGATTACATGACAAGAAATAAACCACGTTTTTACTGTTGCAATTTATTTGACATCTGATTTCCCACAGAGTGCCATTTGACGTTGTAAACGAGTTGACAGGCTGAAGGTATAGTTTACAGATTTTACATAGATTGCTGTTGCATAATGCGATCCCTGGTGTGGGCGGTATCCTTGTGATGGTATTTGAACTAAATTTGGCTTTAGTCAAAAGAGATGTAACATTTCGAGGTTGTTTAAGAGCTAAGACTGGTTTTGAATTTTGCGAATTTAAGTTGCGTTGTTTGGCCTTTGAAATTCTTGAGTAGCAAAGAAATCGTTTTCATAACGTTTTTATAATTTAAGTTCGGGTAGAACGTTGTAACCAGAGGGATTACATCGTTTTTGCATGGTTCGGGTGCTGGACCTTGTAATTTTGCGCGATGGAATGCTTGATTTATAAGTTTTTCAGGGTAACTGTATTCTAAAAGCCATTGTTCAAGTTCTTCTAAACGAGATTCGACGTGACTTGCATCTGAAACGAATACAATTATTCTTTTCGCGAGGTTGCATGGAATGGAATCCTTTATATGGGAAGGGTGGGCGCTGTAGAAATTTAAGTATTTATGTGGGTTGGTTGCTTTGTAATAAATATCGGTACTGATATGTATTCCGTTTGTTAGGATTATTTTTATGTCTAGAAAGCTCAGCGATTCCGTATCTTCGGGTTCTTTTCTTCCTGATTCCATTGTGAGTTTTATCGAGTCATTTAACCCTATTAATACCGGGCTTTTTGGACCCTTGTAGTACCCGGGGGGCACAAAGTGCCCCCCTCCGTAAAGTCGTGAATATTGCAAATATGAGAACGAAACTTGGTACAATGATGTACTGTAACAAAATCTACACAATAGGCTACTTCGTTTATTTTTCATTACATCCATGACGTCACAATGACATCATAATTGAGGAAAATTGCAGTATTTGGTTGTTGTTGGCAAAATTGACAATATTTAAGTTTTTATTTGACTACTCCTTTTTTTAAATGGACTAAAATGTATCACAAAGCATCAATAAGTAAAAATCCACAGTATGATATCTATTTAAGTTCATTATATATATCATATATTCATTATTTATATATAACAATTTTTTATTGTTTAATTTAAAACCCTAATTGCCAATGTAAATACTTTGAAATGCCTTAAGATGATGTATAATGATTAAGAGAATCAATTTTGGTCATTAAAAGTTCTTAAATACATTTTTTATTATTTCTATGATGTCATAAACATTGATGACGTCATTAAGTTCAAAATTGCTGACATCATCGAAAATGAATAAAACTATATATTATCTGAAAGTTCTCATCAAGATTTATTGAATGGTAGTGTTTTCAATGATCTGTGATCATTCTGGAAGAAATAAGAGTCCCGTCATTTCTTTCACTGCTGACCACGTGTTGAAAAGATGTTGGTCACGTGATCAGTGTCTACCATTTTGAAAAATTTTTTTAGATTTTCAATTAGTATATTAAATTTGACGAAAAGTCACCAAGTTTCAGCTCTGTATCTCTCGAACTGACAACACTGCATCAAATAATCTGCGCCGCGTGCACTTTGTGCCCCCCCCCCCTAGTAATAGGGTTAACGAGTCATTTGGAAATAAAAGATGCGACCTAACTTGGTGGGTTATTCACACATCTCTGTTTATCATGAAGTCATTTCCTACTTCAGTTTCTGGCATGTGGTTTTTAGCCTGATCTGCAGTAAAGCTCGTCTTTTTTATTAAGAAGCCTGCTTTTTGACCTCAGCCTGTTGTTGTCCTTAAAGTGCCACTAAATGTTCGAGGAAGTTTTTGCTTTTTGACAGATTGATACCCGTAGAATATGATAAAACAAACGTTTTTGATAAATTTTAATTCTTTCTGCGAAAACGGGGCCATTTTCCATGCAGTTTCTGGTGTTAAGGATAGGTCATGAGGGGAACTGGGAACGAATCTCCTTCAACGTCATATCGGGAAGTCACGTTACCTTTCAATAAGGCAAGCGTCATTGAACAACAGAGCATGAACAGCAAAAGAGAGATCGCCATCGAAGAAGTTCGATTTTCTGTTCTTTGGAATTGCTGAGTGGTGATGCTTCACTTTAACTGATACCATTAATACTTCAATCATGTTTTTTGATGATGACAAAGATGCGGAAATTGCAGAAGTAGAGCTTGTAGAGGCTGTGGTTGTGCTTCGTGACTGGCATGAAAGGCTTAGGCCCAAATTTCCGATGTGATGATGGTGGACTGATTCGAGGCAAACCATTTGCTGGCTTGCTCTTTTCTTAGCTGGTGAACAATGTTTTCGAGCTTGCAACTGAGTGTCTTCTGAAATAGGTAAACGCAACGACAGCTGCTGAGGTTTGCTGTTCTTTCATAATCGAAGTTTTCAATATTTAATCTTTGTGCTTGTACTTGCTTGATGAATTTTCAACTACTATCTATGAAGAGAACTCTGACACAGACGTCCTCTCCATTAGTCCACCCTATTTGTGCTTAGGAACCAGTAATTCGCTTTGTGAATATATCTCACAGAAACACGAGATCTGAAAAATTAGATTTCCTGCAAACAATCATGAAATGTATTTTGTAGGGTCTACTGAGATCAGACAGGCTAGGAGGGTAAAATTTGTGGTATTGATTGCTGGAAAGCAGTAGAGCTGGAACTGATAACTCAACACTCACCATGTCAAGGAAGATAGTTTGGGTAAAACTCTGAACAAAGATTGTGCAAGATTTTAGACCAACCAAACTTTACCCCTGACTTACTTATCCTACCCCCAGTAGACTTTGGACATCGAGAGCCAAAATTTATCTTTCCATTGATATAAATTGTTGAAAATTGTACTTTGGCGTGGCCAAGAATGCAAAAAAGTAAACCTTCTTTTGTCCTAGGAATTCTGTAAAATATAACCTTGAGAATGGGGCATCCCAAGGTATCTTCAGTATAAAAAATCCTTGCCCCTTCCATGATGGATTACACGATTTTAGTTTCATTGCGATGACTATTCACTTCCTTTCAGGCAGGTTAACTGTGTGACAATTTGTTCTCTTTACTGCAGGTGAGCTGAAAGAAGTTTAGATTTAACATGTCAGATCATGCCAAAATATTTTTCAATTGCTTTCCACTTCTGGTTCATTTATTCTGCTGCAAACTGGCTGCTCATTCATAAGTCATTGATCAGGACAAACTAGCCATGAAAGTTTAAAGATTATCTACAGTGCACGTATTTAAAAAAAGAACTTGTGAGAAACTCAACGTTTAGATTGCTAAGAAAATTAAGAAATTCCAGTAATGGGAAACTATTTCTCAACAAACCATCTATTTTGATCTGATGAAGTTTTTACTTTGTGTTTTCACTTCATTCTTGTATTTACTCGGAAGGAAGGGGCTTGAGGGGTAAAATGGGTTGGTCCTTATTGCGGGAATCGTGTACCCTAAAAACTCATAAATCAACATTCACCATGTTTACAAAGGTACTTTGAGCAGCTCTAGCTGGAGGAAAACCCTGAATAAAGCTTTGGGCAAAATTTATCAAAATTCACACCCTACTTTATCAAAAACAGACCCATTTTACTCTTTTCCAGTACACCCTACTTAAGAAATATCTAAACGGTGGAAAGGCTTGAAAAACCTGTCTTGTTTTGAAATTCTTACAATGGCACTGATAGTTAATGTGAAGATTGTCATTGAACCTTTCAAGAAACTCATAAGAAACTCAGAGCCCAAATTCTTAGTTTCTCACAAAAAATTGTAAAGATTATTCATATTGACACAACAACCATAAATGGAAATGCATAGTCGACAACTCCTTAAAAGTAATGCACTTGCATTTTTGGAAGCAAAATGATGTTGTTCAAATCCAGTAAATGTTTTTTGTCAAAATTTGCATGCATCCAACTTCCTAACATACTGACATCGCTTGCAACTGTGAACTTATGTATTGTGCAATTTCAGAATATATGAACAGTGAAGACAAAACCTACTAAAGTTTGTTTACCCACTTCAAGTCATATAACATTACCCTTGGGTATTTTGTATTATAGTACCATTTTTAGGTTATGGCACAGGTTTCCATACCACAAAAAATTCTACAGTAATCAAGAGTTGTTTTTCAAGAGAATCATCACTTGACTTGAAGTGGGTAGCAAGCCTTGGCTGATCTTGTCCATTCTATTTCTGTTGAAATTACAGTTGAGGGGCACATGCTTGCGTATTTCAAGTAAAGTCGCTAAAAAATCTCTGAAAATCATTTTGTATTGAAAAATCTCATATATTACACTTTTGGAAGAGTGATTGGAACGCCTCTCAATTATGCTGATCCCAAAATATTACTCTGAAGTTAGTCTGGAGAATGTTGAAGAATACTCTAAAGAATATTGACAATGTGAATACATATATTTTCTTAAAAGCCAATCAAACATAAAAAAGACAAAGCTAAGTTGCTTCCAGGGTGATGACGTGTTATTTCTCCTGTACAAAGCGTCACAGAGGAAACTTATGCCATGGAATACATTTAACTGCTTCTTGTGCCACAGAGGAAACTTGCGCCATGCCATTCCACTGCTTCCCATTGTCTCTTTCAACACTATGTGAAGGAAAGAGGGGCGCTGTAAAAATTTATTGATTATGAGCACTTTGCTCCACTAGTGAATGTAGCTGATTTTACGCATTTCCGACATCTGAGGCTGGGTGATGTCCATCTGGCTCATGTGCTTATATCACCAAAGACATGTTTATTCAAGTATGGAGTAGGAGTCAAATCCTAGAAAAAACAGGAAGTCTAAACATCTTGAACATCAAATTTGGAAGCCGGTTACAAAGATCTAATAAATGATTCCCTTGACTAGCCCTTTACCTTTCTCTTTTTTGTTCCATCCTGATAACTTTTAAAGGGATCTATACAGTATCTGTCACAAGAAATGGAAGAACAAGCATCTATGATTTAGTGGCGGTGAGAACACTTCTGTCTATGGTCCTACCCTCTTCAACTTTGAAATAAAAGGCATTGTTGTAATTTTGAAGTGTTTTAGTATCTCGCGGTGAAAAAGAGGGATTTCAATCATCTCACAAACATACTACAATTTAATATCCTTGAAATCCTTCAAGTGGCTTGATCAATATTTTCTGGTGACGTCACAGGTGATGGGGAAAATTAGCTTAAATTGATAAATACCTCTCTTGGTACGTCATCAGTGCTTGCCAAATTTGTCTGGATTTTAGGCCCTGGACAATGTTTTTTTGATTGAATCGAATTACATGAGAGGAAACCGGATGGCCATATCCACACAAATATGGCAAGCACTGAAGTAACAAGAGAAATATTTATCAGTATTGAACCAATTTTCCCCAACTACCCGTTGTGCCATCGTCGAAAACTAAACGCATGGTAGCCAATTTGCAAAGAGTCGCTTACTGTACCTTTCTTTTTGTTTCCTTTGACGCAGCTTCCATTCCTTCTCGAATGGTTTCAGTACCATTAGGACGAGAGGAACTTCAAACTCTTGTAGGTGAACAGTATTTGCTCCCACATGAATGAAAACTTTGTCGGAAGAAACGTTGGTCCAACATATCCAATTCATAGGCCTACCTAGGCCTACAAAACACCCGGTTTGACTTTAGGCGAAGCATATCTGTTGGTTCAATTCTGTCGTTTATCTTCATTTTGGTGCATCCAAGTCACTCATCAAGATGAGATGCAATAGGATGAAGTACTAATCCTTCGAAAATTCTACTTCATTGTATTCAGCATGTATCTGCTTGGGTTGCAGGGCAGCAGGTCTTGTCACTCCAGCGTGAGCTTCCTGCCCGCGTTTCAGGGTTGATGAAAAATAACATACCTCAGTTTGAGGTCCGAAGTTACAGCATTATTAAGAGGCCACTGATGTTCACTGCGAGGTTACAGGCAGATTGCGATCGTGGTCATGATTTGATTTATGATTTCGATCGAATACTCATGATTCAAACAACAATTGCATTTGACTTCTCAGTTGACGTCATCAGCAATGTCGTGTCGCGAGAAGATGCAAAAGTAGCATTTGACAAGTAGAGAACAATTTTCCTGATTTCTTCAAGTGTTTTTGCACATCTCCCACATCCGAATTTGGGTTTTTTGGTTCCATACTCATACTGAATTTCATTTCTCTAAATTATAGCCCAAACATTATTTAGATCAACCGTTTATTCAAGAAACTTTGTTTTGAAATCAAAAGTAAAAAACTTTGAAACGCTTTGTTTTTGAAATGCTTGCGAGAGCACATTCAATAAACATAAACTGAATCAATTATCAGCACTGCACTTTTACTCTTAGGCCAGAGGGGCAAATCAGTCTGTGGAAATCTCGCACATTTTCAGCGGAAATCCATTTGCTTCCTTGAGAAATTTCTGAAGTCATCCGCAAGCACCTTTGTCCTACCTGGCGATATAATTTGAAGTCACAACAATTGAGCTTTGTTGTAATTTTGACTTCAACATCATTTCTGTTGTCGGTGCAGTAATGCTTTGCTTTGCCAACAATGCCACTCCAAAACTATCAGGGTATGACGTTACGCCAGCAAGTGACCATCAAGGTGTTTCCCAGAGCCAAATGTTGTCTGGTAGACAATCAAACCACTGAATCAATCATTTGGCACCAGCATTGTTATTGATAAGGTTAATTGTCATGCGGAAGAAAGGCATTCTTGCGAGACAATGGTCATGAAATCATACAATAGACATGGAAACAAAGGGCTAGGCTGGAGACAAATAAATTCCATGCTGCTGGTTTTTCCAATGATGCCAGTGTCAAATTTCATGGGCCTACAGCAATACAGTGGTAGATGGCAATTTATTGATTTATGTGTATTGTTAACATGGAAAGATTGCTTTTTTGAATAGAAAGAGCAACATGTTTTGGAATAAGAATTTGACAAAAAAACCAAGACTCTAGTTCGGGGCAAAGCAAAGCAGCAATACTTGGTGCATGCAAACATAGTCACAAATGCAAAATCAGGAAATGGAGATTCTTACACAGGAAGCCCATATTACAGATCATTAGAAACTTACTTTGTTCCTGAAATTATTTTCCTTTCTTTCAGATATCATTGTGTTGTTCTCCTTTTGTTTACATTTACAGCCAACCCGTGTTATTTGTGAAATAAAATATTTTGAAGGGAGCACAAAGAAAACAGTTTCCTTTGATTTTTATTGTACGCAAACTGCAAAGTTCAAGGTGATCATCATCTTTTAATCAAGAATTGCCATCAAAATCATGATCACCATCACAATCAACCAGAAGCCTCGCATTGAACAAAGTGGCCTCTTAATAATGCTTAAACTTTGGACCTCAAACTGAGGTATGTTATTTTTCATCAACTGCGTTTCTGTGCTTTCGCTTTGCTTTCCCGATATAACGTGAGAAAGTCTCGTGCCCATGCCTCCTCTTGGATTGTTTTTCCGCGTCCCTGACACCCCAAATTAGGCCAAAACGCAACTTTGAAACATCACATCAAAATAACCAGATGTCTTAAAGGAACATTTTTTTCTGTTTCTGGCTGAGAAAAAGAATCTCTATCGATTTCTGCAAAATCCTAGAACGTTTAGTGGCACTTTAATTACTCTATTGTTGTCCCATTGTTCTCGCAAAAATCCAGGGTCTGAGTTTCTAAGAAATAGTAGCCATTTGTGCAGACCCATATGCTGCATGTAGGAAGGCTGGCCTATTAGTACCCTAGTTTCTGCTTCGTTAGCAATATTCAAGATATCAAGAAAGACAACACTGAGAAAACCAGAAAAGAAGTTTACTTGTGAGATGAGATTACCATTTGTAAAAATTCTCATCAGAAAAGAGATAGTGGGAGCACATACAACACAGCATGAATGCTCATAACTGTAAACATTTTGCACATACAGAATTTAAATTAGATTGATATGGTTATGGTCTTTTGATTCCTTGGTTTTTATCAGTTTTGTGTATTTATACCTTGAACAAAGTTTCTTTAACATTTTTCATTCTAGGCCTATTACAAAAACAAAAAAGAAGGTCAGGTCATTTTGATATGATGTAAGATTTTGGTTTAAACACCGCCAGAATGTGCTGTTTTTCATGAATTCTCCTAAAGCTTTGCATATTTGAGAAACTCTTTATCCATTTCTTCCCAAATCATGTTCATGGGTTCATGCTTTTGCATCTAGATCTGTTGTATCCAAATGAAGTTATTATTTGTTATGTTGTTGCCCACCATAGGAAAGATACTGAAAATTTCAGCTATTATTTGTTATATATTAAGTGAGCAGCTGTAAATGCTTGACATTTTAACACAAATGGCTATAGTTTGTTTGGTTTTATGAGATGGCAGTGATTTTTTAAAAAAGGGTACTTTTCATGAGTTGGCTAAATCCCGTGTTTTCGTGCTTTATGCCTCGTGTTCGTGCTCCGTGCCTCTGCTTCGTGCTTAGTGTCTCGTTTTAGATTTGCACCATTTTGGTATGTGAGACTGTTTCCTTACTTTTGTCAAATGCCAACTCTGAATCTCGTCTTTTCACCAACAGGCTTCAAGCTCTTTGCACTATCACTATATGTCCATTTACGTCAATAAGAATTTTATGAAAATGCAAAAAAACAAATTCTACATAATTTGTCTAGAATTTCAGTGGACTGGAAAAGTGTTGCCCACTCTTTCTTTCTCTCTACATTTTGCCAGTCGTTACAAAACCCAAGTGCTCATAAAAATGTCTTCCCTCCATGAGCTCTTGATTTCTTACTTTCTATTTTACCGTAATTGTAAGATGCTGTATACCCCTACCGTATAGTTGCTGAATGATTTGTGAGATGGGACTAATCTTTTATATCAACAGAATTAACTGCGAGAATGAGCCCTTATGAGGCAAGGACCAGTCTTGCAAGGTCAAGGCCAAGGCAGTTAGTGACCTGATTTTGATAAGAATTAATTTCCAAGCATTAACAGTTCTCCTTCTAAATAGCATAAAGGAAAACATGGCTATGTAGAGATATATTTTCCAATTAAAAGTTCAGAGACGAAATTACACTCACATGGCAAAAACGTATAACGTAAGAAACCATTTTAGATAAGTGTATCTCCTAGTTTCTATAAAAAACACTTAGCTGACTGAATTTTATCAATGATAAAACATCTTAGAGGTCCTAGAAATGTCTAAGCACTAAATATGGGCACAAAACACTAGGCACGGGCAGAAAGCACTAGGCGTGGGCAAAAAAATCACTTGGCACGGTCATGAAGCACTAGGCATGGTCACGAAGCACAAGGCACGGACACAAAGCACGGGCACAACAGCACAGGAATTAGACATCCTTACTTTTCACAATTTGAGGGGCGGTGAAAGTTCAGTGATAGGGGTCAAAAATAGGAAGTAATTCTCAGTGAAGGGGGTCTTTTAGTGAATTCATGGACAAGCATGTATGTACTCCTGTAATTCAAGTACACCCGACGGGTATCACATGCAGTTGACAAGCACCATCACGATCGGTGCCCAATGAAGCTTGTTGCATTCATCCAATAATGCAGCAACTGATCTCATTTTTACACCATAGAGAGGAGATTATTATCAGTATACAGGGAAAGAGGTACGTTCTACTTGTTATTCATCACCCGCTTACATTTCATTCATTCATTTTCATTCATTTCATTTTCATTTTCATTCATTAAGGCACGGTAGCCCCGTCAGTCCATGAGAACTGCTTTTCAGGGGGCCGTGGCACAAATGTTACCAGTTTACGATTTGATTCTTCTCTTAAAGGTGGCAAGAGATGGTGCCTGTTTAACATCAAGTTCAAGGCTATTCCAAAGCTTAGGTCCACGAAAAGATATAGCCCTTGTTAGTTTTTCGTAAAGGTATCGAAAGATCAGTTTCGGTGTTTCTGAGTTCCCTGACATTTCGAGTCGACCTTCTTTTAAACAAGCTGGAAAGGTACTCTGGGACGAGACCGTTTAGCGATTTGTACACTGTAGTTGCGGTTTCGCCTCTAATGATGTCGCTTACCTAGCTCAATTAAATGCATTTTGTGCCCCATACTAAACAATTTGCAGTCAACTTGCACAACTGCTCCCAAAGAAGGAGGGGGTCGGTGGACCCATTGAGCCCATCACTTTGAAAGCTTGGAGCCCTAGAGCCCAAACAATTCTCATGGTTATTTCCTCTAATTTTAAGAGAAAGATCCCTCCTGCAGCCCTGGAAAGCATGCTATGGAGCCCTTGAGCACGGTAATTTTGCTGAAGGGAGCCTGGATCCCCTTGAAATATGCTCTGCACTGGAGACTCAGTGCCCAGGTCTTCTTGGGGGGCCTCTACACAAAACATTTTTGGCACATTTCAAAACGACAGCTTTACAGAGTAGTGGGATCTTGTTGAAAGCCCCTGTCCTGTGTAGGGGGCAGAGACAAGGAATCTATCCAGGGTGATTTTGCCCCTAGGGATATCTTAATTTTAAGGTATTACAGGATTGTTCCATTTTTAGTGTGCCTTTTCAAAGCATGGGTATGCTTTGTTTGTCATTAAAGGATTTTTAAGAATACTTTCTTCAGCTGTCTTGGATTTAAATACTGTAAAGATGGAGCAGCCGTTAATTAAGAATCATCTCCATCATTGTCTGCAGGCTGTCTGGCTAAAAAAAAGGACATCTTATTCTACCAGATGATTATCAGCCTAAAAAACCATCAATGCCACATCTGAAGTATGTTGATAGACGTCATGGATCAATTTGTCCTGGATGAGATGCTGCTGGGATCTTTGAAATGAGGGCTGCATAATTAGAATTAAGCTTTAATTCATTTATTGGATTCTCTGCATGTTTTTATCAAATGCTTATTGCAGCTGGACAATATTAATCATCTATTTTTTTAAAGTAGAATTTTGATATTATGCATACGTGGGATTGCTGTTAATTGAAGAGAACCCTGAAGCACTGTTCCATAATCACTATTTAGCTAAAAAAATCATGTCTCGACATGATAATGTTCTACCAGAGAAATGCTGTATACTTTTTCTGCTCATTTGCCTGTCTTTTAGACACAAAAATTTACAGTGCAGGTCTTCTGTACATCAACCGCGTTCTGTTGCCTAACATTCAAAACAGATCTATAAATTGGAAATTTATAGACACATTAAAAAAAGTTTTAAAAGAATGCAAAAATGCTTATCAATGTATACATGACATGCACTGTAATGAGTAAGATCTACAGTATATTGCTGCCACTGCAGTCTTCAAATGAGAAACTCAGAAACTAGAAATTAAATAAAAAACTTTGGAATATCAAATCACTATTAAACCTAAAAACTAGTCATCTTCTCTTTCACATCACTTTGTGGTGTTCCCCCCTAGCCTGCACTCAAATATGCAGTTTTCATACAATGCTTACAATACAAATACTTTTCCAAAAGATGCAAATAATCTGTGCACGCACTGAAGTTCCTTAACCCTATTACTACCGGGGGAGGGGGGAACGAAGTGCCAACGGCGCAGATTATTTAATAAAGTGCTGTCAGCTCGAAAGATACAGAGATGAAACTTGGTGACCATTCCTCACATTTGATATACTAATTAAAACTCTAAAAATTTTTCAAAATGGTATACACTCATCACGTGACCAACGTCTTTTCAACACGTAGTCAGTAGTAATGGAAAAGAAGGAACTCTTATTTTTTTCCAGAATGATCACAGATCATTGACCACACTACCATTCAATAGATCTTGATGAGAGGTTTCAAATGATATATAGTTCTATTCATTTTCGAAGACGTCAGTAATTTTAAACTTAATGATGTCATCAATGTTTATGACTTTCTTTTTCTTATATCAATGACAATTTAAAACTAAGCAAATACAATACAATTTTCTGTGCCATCCATAGCAGAAATAGACAAGACGTCATCTGGTTCTGGCTATAAATGGCACTTAACAAATACTTTATCAACAATCGGGAAAAGGAAACAAATATATATGAAGAAAAAAAAAGAAAAAAAAAGTAATGCAAGACAAAAAAGAATTTAAACACTCTGTGCACCATGACATCATCCCACCTCCCATTTTGACAGGCACTAGCATGCGCTATTCCTGGTGGTTGAATTGATATGACAGAAAATCTGCGCCGGCAAGGCTTGTGCTAAGATGGTTAAGATCTAGGTTGTTAACGAGTTATGGCATGGGTCACAAAGAGCTCAAACCGACTACAAACGCAAGAGAGCAATAAGCCGCTGATTTTTCGTTCTCAAAAGAACTCTCTGAAGGAAAAACCCTGCAAACAGAATCCCCGGGAGATCTTTAGTTAAGCCTGCCTGTTGCTTTAATATATGCTATTGATGCCTCTAAAACTATTCGATAATCAATTTCGTTGAATTTTGGGCTATCGTAAAGGAGCAAATTTAGCAAGGCTTGTGAATCTATGTTACTTAAATCCAGTCCTGGAAGGTGTGAAAGTTGGCCAAGGAGATCATTGCGCATAGGAACAAACAAAGGGCAGTGCAGGAAGAAGTGCGCATTATAGCAAGCACACATCTGACTTTTACACTGAAAATTATCTCGGAATTTATGCTCGTTTAACGTGCTAAATTCAAGTCTAAGCATTATCAGTTGTTTTACACCATCGATATCGAATACCCCAAACAAATATCTTTTCAACGGTCTTATAACAGCAAGCAATTTACGTTTATACTCAGCTATTGTCACAGAATTTCTAACATTTTCATCAAGCTTATTCCATTCGTGAAGAACATTCGTAAAGCATGTATTTGAAGAGCGCTTTGTCTTACTGAAAGGTATGTCATAGTCACGTTTACCTATTAGACCTTAATGAGGTGTTCTTTCAGTTGGCAATTCTGCTAAGAGATAAGGAGGAGTGCCTGTTTTTCTTAGGTTGAAAAAGTGACATAAGCGTCTGAACCATCTTCGTTGGTAGAGACTTTCCCAGCCAAGTTCATTTTAGAGCTTTTGTCTATTAGTTCCTCTCCAGACACCTGCAACAGCAAGAGCTGCTGAGTACTGAGTTTGCTCGATTCTTTTTGTGAAGTTTAGTATCATTTCAGGATCATATCTGTGATAAATAATATCACCATAATCCAGATGCGGGCGAACATATAGCTTGTAGACCTGATCAAGGACATTCCGAGATACATATTTAGATAGATATTTTATCATTCCTATCCCTCGTCTAGCCCTCAATATAGCCTGTCTAATATGACTTTTAAAGTTGAGCTTAGGATCTAGAATCAGCCCAAGATGCTTGTGTTCGTCCTTCCAAAGATCATGGAACATAGACTGGATTGGACACTGTGTCCAGAACAAAAGACGATGTTACGGATCAGCGGTTTTCAGAGTTTGTGGGGAACGATCATTTCCGGCCTGGCTGAAAGCACACGCATTCAATCGGAATTTCTCGAAAGAGGAAGATGGGCAGATTCAAATTTTTAGAGTAATATGGTTGTTAACTGTTGCATGGTAGGCTGTACTACATACGAAAATAAAGCACGGTACCCACTTTTAAGTTTCCACAAGATACCACCAAGTTCAATTAAGAACCAAGCCAAAAAGGATTGGAGAGCACGCTTGATAAGGATAGTCAACAGAAGCGACAAAAGTTTCAACTCGGAGAGAGTTTATATATGTTCAAGACACTTCGACCCTCAGTGCTTTAAGACAGGTAAGTGGATACCAGGCTAATGCTTGGATTTCATTAATTTCACAACCTTCATTAAGCAAACTTTCCTTTGGGCCTGTCTGCCAGTATCACTCGAAAGAAATAAAACAGAACAGGCCCGAAGGGGCCATAGCATTCTGACGATTGATAGATCATCACATAAACCACCAGATGCAAACGCCTAGATGATGAAAGTTGATTGATAGACAGTTTGTATTTATTTTTGCACCCCAACGAGAGGATTACAGAATATAGAAATTAAGGAGTTTGTGATGTACCCTTCATTCCTATTGTACAGCCAGTTTCGATCCTACCAATTTAATTTTATGTCAAAACACTATTGAAGTTAGAAATCTATATTAGAAATTTAAACTATTTATTTTAGAAATCTACTGTATATTTCTCTGAAAACTTTAGTGAACTGTCATTTGTGAGGACCAGGGGTGGAAGAATCTTTAGAGGGGTACCAAATTTTTGGCCTCATTATTATTGAGGTATCAACCACTTTGGAAAATTGGAAAATATCTGATGGGCTGTGAACCTTTTCGAATATGTTTCAGACTGAAGCAAAAATTACACATCATTCTTGTAAATCCAAAGTTACAGCTGTTACTGCTATATTCATCAGGCAGAAGTTACTTGAAATAAAGGGTGATAATTCTTGTTTTGATGATGACTCCTTCAGGTGTTTCAATTTATTTTATGTTCAGATTGTGTTTCTTAGTGTATAAGTTTTTATAGTAAATCCAAGCTAAACAACTCGATGGTCAGATGGTGGGATATAAGATTTCTCACTATCTTGATATGGGGTGTCAAAGGTGAATGGGGTAGTGAAATTTTCCTATTCGTCTAAAAATTTCCACCCCTCTCCCAGCATTAAAGCTGACAGCTTCCTTATCCCCAATCTTCAGTTATACGCTACAATTGGAGGCCATTTATTATAAATGTCCTTATCATCTTCCAGGCAAGACAGGAAGACAAAATCTCATTGTTGGTAGCTTACCAACACATTTTATCGCAACAAGGAGTCACGAAAGGAAAGGGCCAGGAGAAAGACGTCAACTTGTAAGAAAAAGTGATGTTATCCTGCCAATTTTGTACAAGTACAGGGATTTTCATGAACCAGAAAAAGATCTACCAGATGACCATCCAATATACAAGAAATACAAACGCACAGTGTCAAAGAAGCAGATCAATGTTCTTCTTAATGACATTTCACAGTTGAAGCAATGGCAGGGCATAACTGATTCAATAGAAAAGGAATATGGTTTGAAACTTGCTTCCTCAGGCAATTCATCAAAACTGATAATAAGTAATGCTAAAAATGGTGCAGAGTTTTTGATTAATTTGCATAGCAGAGATTGTTCTGTGCTGTTATGTGAATCAGATGCTTGTACTGGATGTAAAATCTCTACTCAGTTGCTGAAAAGAAAGTTCAAGGCTGCAATAAGGCCTGTTGCTAAAAAAGCCCCATTAACAAGAGTTGCAAAAGATCGTCTTGTTTTGGCTATTCGTACAGTCCGGGATAAAGAGAAAAAATTGCAGGAAAAGGTGAAAGTCCTTGAAGCAGAGATAGCAACAAAGGGAGTAGATCTTGAGCATGAAGTACACAGTTATTTCACAAAATTGCTTGAAGATGGTGCCAAACAATTTCCTGAGAATTCTTTCCATAACTTGTTTTGGAAGGAGCAAAAGAAAGCATTTACACGTTCCAGCAAAGAGCAAAGATGGCATCTTATGATGATAAGGTTTGCCTTGCATCTGCACCTTCGATCACCAGCAGCATACAGAGCTTTGAAAGAAAGCTCTGTTGTCAAACTTCCACCAGAAAGGACATTGAGAGATTATTCCAGTATCTTTCACCCTGCAGCTGGTTTCAAGAAGGAAGTTTTTGCTGACTTGAGGCATCAGGCTTCAAAATTAAAAGGGACTGCAAAATGCGTTGTTTTGATGTTGGATGAAATATCCGTTCAAGATGATCTTGTTTTCAATAGCAGTACAAATGAATTGATAGGGTTTGTTAACCTTGGAGAGGAAATGAATCATGTCTTTCAAAATGATGTTTCATGCACTGTTGCAACCCATGCTCTCGTGTTTATGGTCTGTGGTATTGCATCCAGATTAAAATTTTCCCTTGGTTACTTTGCAACCACTACTGCAACCTCAGGTATGCTGTATCCTTTGACATGGAGAGCGGTGGGGCTATGTGAGGGATATGCAGGACTTAAAGTGATTGTAGTGGTGTCAGATAAAGCCAGCAGTAACCAGAAATTATACCGCATGCTAAGCACTGAGGAAAGCATTGCTTATAAAGCAATCAATGTGTTTGCCAGGGAACAAAGTCGTCCTCTTTTCATGTTTTCTGACCCACCTCACTTGATTAAAACAGTGCGCAATAATCTTGCAAATTCAGGACATGGAAAAAAGAGGCTGCTCTGGAACGAAGTGAGATGACTTGGGATCATATCATTTTGCTATACGAGGCAGACAGGCTGAGTGGGGTGAGGAAGCTACCAAAATTAAGAAATTAGCATATATATTTGACACCATACTCAAAAATGCGTGTCAACTTAGCGGCCCAAGTCATGAGTGAAACATTAGGGAAGGTGATGTTGACTTATGGACCAGCTAAAGGAAGAGAAACCACTAGACTTATCTTGATGATAGACAAATTTTTTGATTGCTGTAACACCAGATCATTGATAGAAGGTGAACGGAAAAGGAAGCCATTCCTAAAGCCTTATACCAGCATAGATGATGAGCGGTTTGAAATTATCAAAGGAGACTTTTTGAACTACTTGTCCAAGTGGAAGAAAGCAACGGATGAGCGAGAAGGAAACTTTACCTCAGCAGACAGAGGAAAGATGTTCTTAAGCAAAGCCACTTTTGAGGGTCTACAAGCAACAGCCCATGCTCTAGTTGAATGTGTACAGTTCTTTTTGCAAAGTGACTCTCAGTATGTCCTCACCAACAAGTTCAGTCAAGATCCTTTGGAGGACCACTTTGGGCGACATCGGGGACTTGGTAGAAGATCAAATAATCCCACTGTTTATGCACTTGGCCATCAGGAGAACAAGTGGAGGCTTCAAAGGACAATTGCAACCAGCATTACATCTACAGGAAACACCAAGGGATCAAAGCGTCCAAAAGAGAGGATAACAATAACAACAAGTCCTTTGAAAAGGAGAAAAAAATAGCAAATTTCCAGGCAAGTTAAGCATTTAGCATCTGGATCAAACTATTTGAAGGATATGTGTGACTGCAGACACAGTTAACCATTTTTTGACTGTATACAGTAGAGCTTATTTGTAATTCAACATGCAAAACATCATTAAGAAAAGAAACACAAAATAGAATACCTCCTGACTTAAAAAATTTTCCGTTTTACAGTCATTTCCTTTTTCAAAATAATTCTTTCTCAAGAAAAGTATGCTAACATGCAAATGGTTTGCTGTGTATACTGGTGAACAAAGCACATTTGAATGTTGAAGGGGCTTAAAGTTTTTTTATTACTTACTTACAGTAATTTGCTACCATTTTTTCAATATTTGTGGTTGCTGTACATACCTGTGGGCTTCTTAAAGCATAAGTGAGAGAACATTGCAGGTGTATGCATATGTATACTTTTGTTAAGGAACTTGTAGTAGGTCCTGGGCTGTGAGACATTTTCTACACTTTTAGAACACTTCATAGCAAATGCTTTGTCATGCAACGTTTCTTGAATTCGTTTTCTCAACGTGGACTAATTTAATGTTGCTAGGAAGGGCAGACCATCCAAGTACAAAGACCTTAGAGCAAAATGTGAGTACTTAAAATCTTTACAGTAGAAAATCTTGAGTTGGTTTAGGGCTGCACAAGTTTCACAGCTTTAGTGACAGAGGAATAGCATTTGTTGCATAGTTTCTTTGTTGTTGCAGATCATATCTCATTGGTTCCTTATAAGCAGTTTTTTACAAGATAATACCCGAATTGCACAAGAACAAGATTTTGCATGTCTCATAACAGTAACATTCATTTCATTATACAGTATCTCAATTATGTTACACCAAAATATGAAAATGTTATGTGCTGCAGTTGTTGAATGTTTTTGGGCTATTCTAGCAAAAACCTTCCCAAGAAACACAGCTATGACAAAATTCTGTAAATTTAGATGTTTGAAATGCTGAAGTATCATTTTTTTTTAAATTCCACACTGTTTTGCCAAAAAAGAATTTTGAAGAGTTCAAAAGCCAGACATCAAGTGCAAAATCTTGGATTGGGTTCTTCCAAAGTCACCTTAATTTTGCAATAATCAGAAAAATTGATGTTAGTGAAGGTGAATTGTGATTGCTTACATTGTCCTTGATATTTTTGTTCACTGTAATCCCTTTGGGGGTAAATGGGGTAAATGTACACCAATTATTGATTCAGCATATAGGCTCAAAAGGGACACCTTGCTGTTTGCTTTATATCTATATGTGTTATCATATTAATGACTGTGTTGTGAATGCCTTGTATGTAGTTTTACATGCAGATAAGCTTAGTTGAGGATCATCCAAATGTTCTGAAAGAGCTCAGGAGTTAAAAATGTATATATCAGTTTTAATCTCTTCTTTTTTCATGCAATGGGTCATGTATTATATGTGCATCACTTAATATGCTTGTTGGAAAAATGTTGGAAGTGTTCTTTATTATGCCTACTGTAGTCCAGTATGACTACAATTAATCTTTTTCAAAAAGAAAAGCAACAACTTCCCAAAAATTAACAAAGTCTAGTAAGAGATTATCAGAGGTCAATTCAAAATTAAGGTCAAACTTTTGAAATTTAGTTATGCATTGCAAAGAGTTTCAAGCAACATTCTTGATCTACACAAATAGTATTTTTGTCTAGGATTTTTTCTAAATTTTTGTTCAAAAAGCAGTCCTTAATGACTTTTTATTAAGTACTGTAAGAATAAGGCCCATGTTAAAAACTCTGCTATAGGAGTGGGCTTTGGGGATACTAGAATCTGCAAACCAGTGTCAAATTAGCAAAAACCTGAAAAGCCACAAGTGAAAAACACCAAAACCCGAAACTTCATTTCAGAGCAAAATTTTCACTTTTCGTCAGTAATCTTTGATTATATCCAGCATTTGCGTTTTCACTGACTCTCTGCACCTCGTCTTAAGTATTAAAAAGCTGATTTTTGACTGCATGACATCAAAAGCCAGGCAAAATACGAATTTTGGATTTAAATACCCGAAACCTGGGCTTAAAAAATGGAACAACCTGCAACCCCTGGCACATCTCAAAACCCAAAAACCTGTAAAATTTAAACGTAAAACCCAAAACCCAATAGCTAGGATTGGCCAAACCCCAAATCCGTGAAACCCCAAAGCCAAGTTTCCTTTCCTTATAAAAGTTAGTGCAATACACTACTGTTTGTCTTCGGAAGAAAGTTTTAATTTTTTACGTAGTGCTTTTTCATTCTCTTGCTTCCTTGATCCTGACTTGTGATTCTCAATTAGGTGCTTTGCATGGGCATGGGCCCTTAACGTCACATAAATCTTGATGCTATCCTTTAACACAATGTCCTTAATACTGTTAGGCAAAGCTGAATCGAACATTGATTTTGATCTCTCGATCATACTTGCTTCCTGAGTAAAAACTCTTGAAACAATAGAGGCCACATTGATTTTGGTAACACTTCCAGAAACTGATGCTCGAAAAACTTTCTCTGTTCTATGGAATAGCTCAGCAAATGTGGCCTTAGGGTAAGTAAGGCCCCAACGGTCCAGAGTTTCTATTAACTGCCCTGTAAATATTCTTGCAGACTGGCTGCTTTTGCAGCAATTTAGGGCATCGATTTTGTTCTCCAACACAACTTTGGTAGCTGTTTGGATGCCTGGTTTCCTCTAGCTGTCATGAGCCTTTCTGATCAATTTTGATAGTACTGCCCCACAGATGTATGTTACAGTCTCTTTATCATGTTCTGACAGCTCTATTTGCACGTGTTTCACTTCAGCAATACTTGTATGACAACGATCCTTGGCAATTTCTTCTTGGCAATACAACAAAAGCCATGAACAAAACTCTTTCGGCACGTCTAAACATCTAATCAAACGTGAAGTAATGGCCTCATTCACCCACACTGAGTTGAAGTTCGTCCACATCCTTTCGATGGAGAAAGTTTTCATTTCTACAGTCTTCTCAAAGACTTCACTGAGGAAACTTAAGTCTGAAAAGCTTCCCAAGGAAAGCTGCAACAGACGGTTGACTGTACCCCCAAACATTTCGATCATCATTTCATTTTTTGCCATGACTTCCAGCGCCCGCTTCAGCAATTCTTCAATATTCACGGCGTAACAAAGTTGATCCCGCGGACGGGATGTGCTCTTCTCCTTCACTGTTTCACTGTGCTCTGTGTTCACTGTGCTCACTGTGCTCTTCTTTGCCGCTTTCTCTCAGGTTTCCCTTGCATGACTACTGTATTCTCTTCGTTGCAAAATGTAATCGTAGTCACCTGAAAGACAGAGTACCTTAGTTCAAATGTAGAATGATTTTGAAGCACTGAAATTGTCAAACGATGTTTTGCCTTTGCTTGCAGATCGGGCCTAAGTAATGTTACGACGTATCATTACTACATCCGTTTTCTACGCTCAAATATTTCTGAGAAGATATCACATAGAGGAATATGAACGATAACACATTAACCTTACCTCTGCTGCATCCTCGAGCATTTCTTCGTCTATTTCGGGACCAAAATAGTCAAGTTCCATAATGAATCTGATGAATCTCCGCTGCACGGCTCACATAAAATTGCTGTAGACCGGAAGTGAGGATACGCTACAACTTTCGCTTTCAATATTGTTTTCGACACAATGTCCTATCCAGTCTCCCTTCCATCATCTTTGGTCCTTCCTTGCGACCTCATCCAACTCCAACTTCAAAGATGGATGCTCTGTTTTAGACCTTTTGACTGAAAAAATCATCTCTTCTGTTTTATCACAATTAAACTGCACCTTCAATTGCCAAGCCCAAAGTCGCAATCTTTCCAGGTCTTGGTTTAGAATCTCAGTAGCTTCATCTTTGTCCTTAACAACCGATAAAATAGAGGTATCGTCTGCAAAAAGCTTGATGTCACTGCGCACGCCATCGACAAGGTTATTTATATACACAAGAAAGAATAGCGGGACCAGTACTGAACCCTGAGGTACACCCGATTTAACTGTCAACCAGCTAGAGTTCTTTCCATTTAAGACAACTCGCTGCTGTTGATTTGTCAAAAAGCTACAAAGAAGTGTCAATAACTTTCCGGATATTCCACTACATTCGAGTTTGTACAGTAGACCTTCATGCCAAACTCTGTCAAAAGCTTTTGATAGATCTAGGAATACAGCTCGAGTTTCAAGGCTAGGAATGTTCTCGAAAGAACAATAAATTCTATGAGTAATTGACAGTAATTGATTGATTGTTGAGTTACCCGGGTGGAAACCCGACTGATGAGGAGTTAGAAGACCATTTTGTCGTAAATTGCTATAAACCGAGTCAAATATAATCTTTTCATACAGCTTTCCAAAAATTGGGAGTAATGAGATCGGCCGATAGTTGGCTTTACACCTCCTGCTATCTTTCTTGTGTATTGGAATGACATTCGCCTGTTTCCATAGAGACGGATACATGCCCGTTTCTAAACAGTCTTCAAAAATAATGCCAAGGGTTCAACTATTGAGAGGTCACAAATTTTGATTATAGCGATAGAGATTTCATCGCAACCATGGGCTTTTTTGCTATCTATAGATCGAACAAGTCTAAGAACTTTCTCCCTATTGATAGTGAATCCCTCTAGACGGGCTTGACTCCTGGGTGTAAAGGAAGGAAGGGTACTGCTCGTTGATACTTCAGAGCACATTTGTACAAAGAATTCATTGAAAATATTCGCCATAGCCTTTAAATTTATCACAAACAGTCCATTTTCTAACAATGGAGGAATATTGATATTTTTCTTTATATCAATTAGCCTATTCATGGTTGACCAGCATGTTTTATAACGTTTGGACGATCTTATAGTTTTCGATCAAGGACGATAGTACATTTCCTTTGCATTGACAACTAACCTAGATGTTTCATTTCTAACGGTTTTAAAAAGTTGCCAATCTTCCGGTCTCCTACCACTATTCATAAACTTCCTGAAAACCCTGCGTTTACGTTTTATTGCAGTCTTAACCTGTCTTGTTATCCAGGGTGGATCCTTGTCATTAAAACTGAGTATCCTGCTAGGAATATTCGTTTTTATAATGCCGTACAATTTATTTGCAAAAGCTTCAACCATTTGTTCTGTATTAAGACCCTGGAACGTCGATGGCCAATCAGTTTGTTGGAGCAAGTTTCTTATTGACTGGATGTCGGATTTCGAGTAATCCGAAACTGTTCTCTAATGAGGAGGAGGACAAGGAAGCGAGATTTCTAGTTCGCCAAATACAATTTGATGTTGACAATGATCATCAAAAGATGGGTGTACTCCATATTCAATGAAAATGTTTGGTTGATCAGTTATGACTAGATCGATACTAGTCATACTTTCCCCTCTTATATTATTTGGCTCATCAATAAGTTAGCATAAATAATTAGTCTCAATGAGTTCCTCTAACGCTGTTACCTCAGGAAGTTCTTCATCTAGGGGCCACCACTGCGCGGATCTACAATTAAAGTCACCCGTTAATATTAAGGAGTGGGGGTGTTCTCCCCTCACTGTGTCTATCATAGTTTGCATCCCAGAAATGAACATTTCAAATTGCTCGACACTCTGGCTAGGGGTGTGGTAGACAACAGAAAATAAAATATTTTTGCGAGCAACAGTTATTTCGGCATAAACCATTTCATTGAGCTATTCAAGATCCGTTCTTCGCTTAATTGACATCCCATCACGATAGTAAATACAGACCCCGCCACTTCTTAGATTATCAACATTATCACTGCGCAAAATTTCTTTACTAAAACCTTCAATCAAAATATCATCGTTATGCACAGTGTCATTCAACATTGTCTCAGAGATGGCAAAGATGTCATAACGATGAATTGAATTGTAAGCCTCGATCAGAGAAACTTTTATCTTCTCTCTGGCACAGATGCTATTTAAGTTCCAGTGACAAAGTTTTAGAAAGCCATTTCTGTTTGGACCGGGGTTTACTTCGATATCCCCGGAAAGTAATATTATCAAAATCGAATAAAAAATGGTAAAACTTCCAGGCACAAAAGACTGAAAAGCAAAAATTTTTCTTTCCAGAGAATGTACTTTCGAAAAGAAGCAGAGTTGGCTAAACACTTGAGACGAAACTTGAGGAATTTCAGTGTGACGTAAAGAGTGGAATAAGCTGCATTCAAACCATGCCAAGAAATCTGTGAATAAATAAATATAGGGTCATGCCATCTGTGTTTAGCAGGTATGACAGCACTGAGGACAGCAGCAGTTAGAACCGAACAGGGAAGGAGAAAGATAGAAACACCGATTATCAAATACATATAAACAAAAACAAAGCACACGTGAGGGAGTAAGTCTACTAGTGACACCCTTGGGAGAGAAGTCAATTGAAGTCTGGAGTTAGAATGCGCAATGCCTGCACGCCATTGGTCAAATCCTACTGGCATTGATTTCATATAACGTCATGACGTCATATAAATAATAACAAATTTATTAGAACAATTTTTATGACCTAAAAGGATTCTCTTAATTATCATACATCGTCTTAATTAAGGGTTTAAATTAAACAATGAAAAACTGGTGTATATAAATAATGAATATGTAATATATATAATGAACTTAAATGGATATCATACTATGGATTTTTACTTATTAATGCTTTATGATAAGTTTTAGTCCATTTAAAAACGGAATAGTCAAATAAAAACGTAAATATTGTCAATTTTGCCAACAGCAATCAAATACTGGAATTTCCCTCAATTATGACATCATTGCGACGTCATGGCTGTAATGAAAAATAAAAAAGTAGCCTATTGGGTAGATTTTGTTACTGTATACCATTTGTACCAAGTTTCGTTCTCATATCTGCAATATTGGCGACTTTACGGAGTGGGACACTTTGTGCCCCCCCCCGGTTAAAATTATTTAATGTTGAATCCCCAAGATTTTGTCATAACCATAGTCTATTGAATAAGAACCTATCTTTTAGATAGACTGATATTGTATGACTGTTTTCAATTTGCATGTTTAGTGCCCATGTGAACATTTCAGGACAATTATTTTGAAGCTAAGGAAGTTAATTGAAAGAGAGACTGGTTAGGAACGACCCAGTTATTGCGCAATATGTGATTGTTCCATGATTTTTTCATCACGTGACCAAAGAAGGTACCAGCTCATCTCTTTCTAACCGGCCTACGCATGGAGATGGAGGTTCTGGTTTGAAAAGATGGTGAATTGCGCGTTTTTCGGCTGTTGTACAAATCGAAACAACCTTTCAGAAACCTACAAAGGCATATCGTTATTCAAAATAACGAACAGAAAGGGAGATTATTACGAAAATTGGAGGAAAGAAGTGGTGAATATTTTGACGAAATCCAGGGTCATTGATGCAAGTCTGAAGCACCAGATAGCGACTAATACTGTTTACATCTGCGAAAGACATTACAAGCCAGAAGATATCGAGATTTCACGTAAGTTGAGACTTGAATTTTACCAATTGAGCATTTAATCTTGGGCTAAACTTCACTTGCAGTTTATATAGTATTCCTGCCATATATCTATAATTATGTTGTGATCGGGAACCGGCCTGTGATTTGACGCGTGATTTGCTCCCTAAACATGACTTGATCATTTGACTAGCAATGTTTTATTTTAACTTGCAGTGAAGGGGAGGAAGATCTTGTGCCCAGGAGCTTTGCCCACAGAAAATCATCCGAATAAAAGCCACCAATCTGCTGTGAATGTGACAAGAAGACACATAGACATAGTTCGAGAGCATCCAATACAGGAAAAAATAGCATACCAGACTATAGAACAGTTGAAATGAGGCATAGAGAAGAGTGCTCTCAAAGACTGGATCAAAAACATCTCAGGGACATCAGTAGTTTTGAAACTACGTGATTCTAATTTTGATTTGCCAAAAAATATATTGTTGCTGTTGAAGCAGACTTGACATTTCATGTTGCTGTTTACAACTGGAAACTGCCTGCAGACCATGTTATCTACGCAGAAAATAAGCGGTCTATGAGATTCATCAAAGTGACACACTTGTTGGGAGCTATCTCAAATACACAGATATGCCAAGGCATTCCTAATCAGTTTGGAACCTCAGAGTGTGTATGCCATGTTGTGCCAAAGGCTTTGGATATAGAAGCCATTGAACCATTCCAGTGTGAGAAGTTTTACAGATCAAAGTCTTGCCAGGTATGATACCATGCAAATGTATATAATGCACAGAGTACACAAACAATCAGAACAATAAATAATGTTTCAAAATCAAGAACAGGCACAGAAAAAAATAGTTCCAACTATGTTTTCTTATAAGCTGTAACAGTTAACTATGAAATTGAAGTATCTTTAAATTGCTAAAACTTGAAAGGTGACTTTTTGAGATTGTTAGGTTTTTAGGCTTTCAGCTTTTCTATCAAATGCTTTTATCAAAAGATTTTTTATTCTAAGATAATTGGAATAAAGGCTGAAATTCAGCAAATTTATTAGCTTTCAATCATTGATGTTTTGTGAAATTTAAAGAGGGCTTGTTTGATGATACAGTAATTGTATCTAGAAATGGAAAAAGCTACCAGAGTGATTCTAGCAACTTTAATTTAAAAAAATTCCAGAGGGAGCATGCCCTCAGACCAGCCTAGGTAAGTGCACCCCCAGCGTACCATTTGGAATTTATTTTACAAGGGGCTGATGTTGCATTCTGACAAGGTGCCCACAAATTTTCTTTGTGGCCCTATCAATTACTGCAAACTGTGTAACCAGGGAACAAAACCTGTGCAACCAATAAAATACACTGCATTCATTGACAATTGTTATTTCTGGTTCTTGTCAAAATCCTTGAATAAAGTTAAATCTAAATTGTCCTTTTTTCTCTGTATCTATAATTAACTGTTTATTGATTAAAGTTACATTTCTTTGTAGCTTCTGATTCCTTGTGCAGCTGAGCTTAAATGTAAACAATGTGAGGGACTTCAGTCAAAACTTGACAAAAAGCAGCAAGGGGAAAAAACAAAAGTCAACAATGTTTGAAGACCAAAGCTCCATTGTCACAAAGTAGTGCTTCAAGACTCCGAGCAACACTCATGCAAGAAAGACTAAAGTGTAATCAGCTAAAAGAGAAGGTAAAAGAAATGAGCAAGGAGATTGCACATGGAAGTATTAAAATTGATAATCAGCTCAGTGCTGATCTGGACAAGCTGATGGAACAAAACATTGTCAATGCTTTCCCATTCATGAAGCTGTTTTGGAAAGAACAGGTTAAAAATTTCAATCAGAGGTCCAAACGGTATCACCCAATGGTGATTAGATTTTGCCTGTCCATGGCATCGAAGTCAGGCTCTATGTATGATGAGTTAAGAAATTCTGGCATACTTTGCCTGCCTAGCAAGAGAACCCTAAGAGATTACCGAAATGTAATTCCACCAAAAACAGGGTTTATACCAGAAGTTATAGACCAGTTAAAGAGATCAACAGAAAACTTGTCAGGTCATCAAAGATATATTGCATAGCATTTGATGAGATGAAGATATCTTCAGGGTTGGTTTTTGACAAACATAGTGGTGAAATCATAGGATTTACCAGTCTAGGAGATGATGATATAACAGAGGCATTTATGGGAAAAGAGAATAATCTTGCCAGCCATGCACTCCTTTTTTCTGTAAGAGGAATATCTTCTCATCTTTGCTTTCCAGTGGCTTACTTTGCTACGGATGCTGTCATCAGCACACAACTTATGGCATTATTCTGGAGATGTGTTGCTATAATGGAGCTGAACTGTAATCTTTGGGTTATAGCAACTGTGTGTGATGGTGCCACTGCCAACAGAAAGTTCTTTAGCCTGCATGAAAGCCTTGATAGAAATCCTACCGGGTCAGATGTTGTCTACCGGACAGCCAATATCTTTTGTCGCATCCGCTACATATTTTTCATCAGTGATGCACCCCATTGGATGAAAACTGCCAGAAACTGCTTGCTGAATTCAGGCTCTGGAAATAAAGCACGGTGCATGTGGTTTAAAGACCAATTCATTTTATGGAGACATATTGCTGACATTTACAATAAAGACTTAGAAAGTGGCTTGAAACTGTTGCCCAGACTTTCAAATGCACACATCCAACTTACCAGTTACTCAAAAATGAATGTCAGCTTAGCATGCCAGGTTCTAAGTGCAAGTGTTGCAAGTGTCCTGAAGAACTTTTCCCCTAAAGACTGCATGGCAACAGCAACCTTTTGTGAATTTTTTGATAAATTCTTTGATTGTTTAAATGTGCGAAGCTTGAAGGAATTCCAAACAAAAAGGAAGCCATATTTAGCACCCTATAAATCCATTGGTGATGAAAGGTTCCATTGGCTGAAGGAGGTATTCCTAAAATTTTTAAGTGATTTGAAAGCAGCTATTGAAAGTAGGCGAGGCAATTTCTCAAAATTGGAGAAAGAGAAAATGTTCATATCAAAACAAACCCATGTTGGCATACAAACTACAGTGCTGTCACTTGTAGAATGTGTCAAGTTTCTGCTAAGCAATGGGATGCCCTATGTTTTGACAGAACGCTTCAATCAAGACAGCGTAGAAGAGTATTTTGGACAGCAAAGAAGCATAGGCAGAAGATCTGACAACCCGACAATACAGCAGTTTGGTTACAATGCCAACATTATACGGACCCAGAGATTTGTCTCTGCCAGAACAGGAAACACAAGTGGAAAATACAAAGGTCTAAAAAAGGGCTCTTCCTGGTATTATGTTGATCATGAGCCGCTAACCAAGCGAAAAAAAAGAAAAAATAACTTCCAAGATGAAGTGTTGTAATTTCTAATACAGTACACACTCACAAATATGAACCAATATGCTGTACAAATAATTTACCAAATCATCCTGTGCTGTCATGTAATGAATCACACAGCAGGTTCTCTGCACTGGGGGTTCTCTTTCACAATTTTGGCTGTAGGATCTAAAACTGTAGGTTCTTATTTACAGGTATTTACTTAAGATTATCTAGAACCTTTGAGAAACCAAAGTAAAGCCAGGGTTGGGCTGTGGTGGGGGCATGTGCACCATATGTCTTTGTATGCAAATATTGTGCAAAGATGATTGAAGAACATTTATCTCAAACTTCCTCCCATATTCCATCTGATGTCCCCTAAGTAATGTTATTAAGAAATCTGAATTACCTGCTGAGGGAAATCAATGCTCTGAGTCATTTGAAACTTGGAATTAATTAATGACAAAATAAATTCCACTCATATAATGCTAATTTTGCTATCAAATCAAAAAAGTACTGGCTTTTATCTTGAGAGTTTTGCAAATGAAAAGTCATGTTTAGTCAAATCTGTTCATGATGTAAGAATTCTCTCATAAAACTAATCAGTCATTTTGAAATGAATGAATATATCTTATTCAATGAAGCAGAATATCATGCATCAACATTATTTGCTAAATTTTTGGACGTACAGTTTCTACCCCTCATGCTCATCCATGGCCCAGCAACTGGTTTTCTATTCCTTTTCTATTGCAATGCCTCGCTTTAGCTCTTTGCGAAGGGCCTTTTTCTTCTCAAGGTCAGCCTTGTTTTTGTTTCTAAGTTTAACAACCAGGTCTTTGGTTAGAGAAAAGCAGCGAACCCTGAAGTACATTGTGAAGAGCTTCTCTAAAATATTAGCAACTTCTTCTGAATGTTCTGCTACATCATAAGCTGGGCAGTCATCAAGGATGTCATTCAAAAAGCTGCATGCATTCATGTCTTTTGTAAGAGCAGATGCCATGGGGTCAATGTATATCTTCTGCAGCCTTGTTTCATTCTTGGTTTCTGCCCTAAATTTCTTTTCAGCTAGAATGAACAGATTCTTTGCACTTTCATTTATGGTCCAAAGCCCACCACGATTCAATACGGATACGAGACTCTCTTTATCAGATTCATCACTTTTAAAACAACTCAGTATGGAAAGCATTGTGTCACTTGCTGTTTGTTTCATTTTCAAGCTGTAGAAGACTTTCCTCAAAACATAACCCCCTATATACTCGATGCAATCGATGTCTCTTTCTGTCAGAGAGACAGTTGGCTGCTGTACTACCATTTCAGGGGAAGTCAGAAACTGAACCTCATTTACAATTTTCTCACATAATTCAGTTGTTAATAGTGATCCATGGGTGAAATCAAGCGAGGGAAAGTATGATTGACAGTTTAAAATAATTTCACCATAATAATCCTTGTAAAAAGCTTCTTTGTTGCTGCTGTTGATCAGTTTGCTGGATATTTCTTTAATATTTGCAAAAAAGGCATTGGTTACAAAACCATCAAGCTTGAATACATCATCCCTGTGGTAGCTTGCAAAAGCTGAGTTGATCTCCTTTCCATAGCATTTATTTGTTGAGATGTCAGAGCATGTTTTAAGGAGCAATATTTCGATACTTTTAGCATTGATTATTTCTTTATCGTTAGAACCCGGAAGTACATCATCGTTTTGCTCCGTGTGTTTTACTGTCGTGTGTCTTCTCAGACCTGCAACTGTTTTGGATCGTTTTGCACAATTATCACATTCATGCTCCTTTTCATCGAGGAGTATCTGAAGCAGAAAGGAAATCAAACTTTACTGACAGGAAGACATCAAATTTAGAAATTAAAACCTTGACGTAGGTGCTCGTGCATTAAAACAGTGAAAGGCTCTCTCTGGAGGAAGATGGAAGGGGATTCTGCAGTGATTTGAAATATTGTAAAAGAGCTTGAAAATTCTTATACAATGCTATAAAAGCCTTTGTGACTTGCAAATTATCTGAATTAAAAGACATAACTTACTCCAATGATTTAATGGCAGGTCACCTGGCCATGATGGTCTTTTCGTTTATTATTAGGCCATCACATTATCAGGGCTAACGGTCCTTACAGAGACTAAAATGTGCACGAAAATACATGTATTGTTCATAATTCTTTGTAGATTACCTACCTCATTCACATCGTCATCAAAATAATCTTGAATATCCTCATTATCTTCAACGATGTTGACAATTTCCTCAACATCAATGTCATCAACGAAGTGAATCAAGTCAGCCATCACTGCGAAAAGTTTTAGCTTGTACCTTCTTTGGTCACGTGACCAAAGAGCCTCACGATTTCAACATAGAACAAAAGGGCTATTGTTTGGCATTAGAGCTTCCTAACCAGTCTCTCTTTCAATTAACTCTGCTGTAACATACAACCTCAACGTTTAAAGTGAAGTTCTACTCAAAAATTTTCACATAACCTGCAACAGCAGTACAAATATGTTGTTGGGAACAAACTATTGTATTGTCTAAAGCTAAGAAAGCCTGGTACCAACTTAGGGTAAGGTTTGTTATAGAATAGATGAATATCAGAAATTACAGGGATCCTTGAGATGCCACCTTTAACAGTTTGACAACTTCTTCTTCTTTTAAGTCAGTTGGCGCTCAGTGCGCTGCTGTGGCCATTACTAGAGCACGCCACCCTTCTTGGTCAGCAGCCTGATGTACTGCACTGGCCAAGCTTCTTCCAAACAATTTTACAATGTCATTTGCTCATGATGTCAGTGGCCTGCCTCTTTCTTCTCTTTTCCTCGACTTTTCCCTTGAAAATACACCTTTCCATACCCCCTTTCTTATGATGTGTCCAAAGAAACGCATCTTCTTCAAGATCATGTTTTTCTGCAGTACAAGACTGGTCCCAATCTTATCTTTCACCCACTGGTTTGTCCTTTTATCTGTCCACGAGACTCTCAATTACCTTCTATAACACCACATCTCAAAGGAGTCAATCTTCTTCCGGTCTGATTATGTAAATGTCCAGGACTCGCACCCATATGTTGCTACAGCAAAGGCAGTGACATGTAGCAGCCGTAACTTCAGCTTGGTGGATACTCCTCTGTTTTTCCAAATGTTTAACATATTCTGTACGGTAGTCTTAGCCATTGCAAGCATTTCTTATTTCCTTGCTGCTTTTACAGGACGTGTCAATAAATGATCCCAGATATCCGCTCGATTACTATCTACAACCATGTTCGTCGTTTTCTTGGTGTTCAAAAGCAGACCTCTTTTCTTACTGATCTCTTTTATTTGCTTTAGGAGCTCAGGTAGCTCTGACTTTGAGCTGCACATTAATTTCGGAGAGGACAAAACAAAATTGATACTTTTTGGTAGAAAAAATAAACATACCGACAAAATAAACTTGGACATCAGAAGAGGTGACATCAAAATTAAGCAGCACACTTCAGTCACGTATTTAGGCTGTATTCTGGATGAGAACCTGTCTGGCGAGTCAATGGCTACCAGGATCCTTGGTAAAATTAACGGCAGGCTCAGATTTCTTTACAGAAAGCAAAATTTTCTCGAATCCTCTCTTCGCAGACTGCTAGCAAACGCTCTAATTCAGCCCCACTTCGATTTTGCAAGCAGTGCTTGGTTTCCATTAAAAGATTAACCAAAAGAATTCAGACTGCACAAAATAAATGTATCAGGTTTTGTTTGAATCTGAAAAACAGAGCACATATAGGAATCAAAGAGTTCAAAAATATAAATTGGCTCCCCACTGAAGAGAGATTTGAACAATGTACAACTGCAAAGGTTTTCAAATTTTTTATGTTCTTACCAGTTGGCCAGAGCCGAATAACTCGAAGGTCTAAAAACAAATTGAATCAACCTTTCCGAAAGACTAACATAGGGCAAAATTGTCTCTCATATCTCGGGCCTAAAATATGGAACAATCTACCATCAGAGCTAAAATCTGCAAAAAACATCAACAGTTTCAAACACAAGATTAAAGATAAATTCTCTAATGATCTCCAAAGTCAAGATGATAGCTCCTACACATATTATTGACAACCTAAAATAAGCCTACGAAAAGATTTTTAGCCGACATTTTTTTTGACCCAAGATCCATTTTTCCGGAACAAATTTATTTTTTGATAACACCTCCGGAGGGACCATTATGGAAACAAGGTCACATCGACCTTTTTAATGCTATCCCTGCCATTTTAACCTGGGGTGTTTTTTAAACTCTTTTACCTGTAAATATTATATTGCTGTAATTTAGAAAACTTTCTCTTTATTAATTTATATTGTAATTTAATTTTAATTTGTGGCAAAATATTACATACATACATACATACATACATACATACATACATACATACATACATACATACATACATACATACATACATACATACATACATACATACATACATACATACATACATACATACATACATACATACATACATACATACATACATACATACATACATACATACATACATACATACATACATACATACATACATACATACATACATACATACATACATACATACATACATACATACATACATACATACATACATACATACATACATACATACATACATACATACATACATACATACATACATACATACATACATACATACATACATACATACATACATACATACATACATACATACATACATACATACATACATACATACATACATACATACATACATACATACATACATACATACATACATACATACATACATACATATAATGTTGTGTCGTCTGTGAAACGTAGGTTGGGTACCTTACACCGCCAATTTTCACTCCTCCTTCATAATTTTGTAAAACTTCTCTCATAATGTCCTCGGCTTAGATATTGTACAGGTTTGGCGACACCCTTTCCTATTTTAAACCAATCTGTGTCACCGCAGTTTGTTCTTACAGTTGTCTTGATTTTCATAGAGCTTCTTTATGAGATCGATGATATGCATAGGGAAACCCTTTTGTGTCATAATATTCCATAGTTGAGCATGGCTCACGCAGTCAAATGCATTTGCATAATCGATAAAGCATAAAATATTGGAATATTTTGGTTCTTACATTTTTCCATGATGTTTCGTATATTTACAATTCGATCTCTTGTTCCCTTATCCTCAACAAAACCTGCTTGTTCTTCACTTATTTCTTCTCTATACCTCTTTTTAATTCTCTTTATGATTATCTTAAGAATTACTTTACTTGCATGAACAATTAAGCTAATTGTCCGGTTATTTGCACACTCTTTTTTATCTCCTTTTTTTGGAAGAGGAACAAAGATTGCCCTGCACCAATCCTGTGGCCATTCCTTCATTCTCCACACCATCTTGCATATTGTCCATAACAATGTAATTCCTTCTATTTCTTAATAGAGACTTTCCATTTCTAAGGTGTTTTAATGCACATTCTACCTCTGATCGAAGTGGAGCTCGCTCCATACTCGCATATATCATTTCTTCCATCTGCTCCTCGTCGTCTTCTTCATAAAGTTCTGAACAATACTCCACCCACCTTCGCTTGATATCATAACTCTCTGTTCGTGTCCTTCCCATTTTGTCTTTTATGGCATCTGTTTTTGGTACCCACTTTCCTGTAATTTATCTCATTATCTGAAAGATTTTCTTAGAGTTCTTGTCCCCTTCATTTTCCATTTCAACACATTTTTGATCGAGATATCGATTCTTATCATTTCTTGCACCTCTGGTCACCTCTTGGTTCAGCCTTTTCCAATGCTCTCTATTTCCCTTTCTCTTTGCTTCTCTTCTCTCATCTGCTAGTTTAGTCGTATGTTCACTTATCCAAGGTTTTTTCATCTTTTTCTTTCTGGGAACAGTCTCCAGGCCAACTCCTTGAATGGCTTCAATTCCTAATTCCCAGAGAGCATTTGGTGTTGTTTCTTCTTCCTTTATTGCAATAAGTGGAAGAAATCTGTTCCTGATTTCAACTTTAAATTCTTGTGGTATGTTACTGACATCATATCTTATTGGTGAATTACTTGTTTTTCCTATCCTCAACCTTATATTGATCTTTGCATTTAGAAGCTGGTGGTAACTTCCACAATCCGCACTTGGTCTTGTCTTAACTCCTAGGAGCAATGACCTCCACCTGCGTTTCACCATTATGTAGTCAATTTGATTTCTCGTTCTGTCACCAGGACTAACCCAGGTATACAATCTCCTAGGAGGCTGTGTTTCCGTTAAAAGTTGTGTTTCCGATGACTAAATCATTTGCCTGACAAAATTCTTCAAGTCTATTCCTGCGTTCGTTCCTTGTTCCTATTCAATAAATTCCAATGTTGCTACTTTTCTTTGTTACCTTTCCGATCTTTGCATTTAAATCTCCCATCAACAATGTGATATCACTGTTGGGGATGCTGTCTAACGTATCTTGGACGATTTCATAGAAACTATCAATCTCTTCGTCAGAGGCTGTGCTGGTCGGTGCATATAACTGAACTATGGTTAAATTTACTGGTTTTGTATTAATTCGAATTGTAATCACTCTATCACTCACTGGATTGTAGCCCATTACCGACCCTTTTAGGTTGTTCTTGACTATGAAACCTACACCGCTACTCTTTCTACCTTCCTGCTTTCCAGAGAAAACCACCATGTTTAATAACAGCCGCCTTAAAAGCACTCTAATTTAGGTGAGTGATATTCTGCTCTTTCTTTCTTACTATGTGGGGAATTAAATACAGGTACTTTCACAAGGAATTGTTTTAACAAACTCTACACTTGATTTCATAGAGAAGAAATTCAAGAAAATATGGTTAGGCTGAAGTAAGAAACTTTGAGATTTTAGTTCAATAATGACTCCAATGTATATTTGCATTTGAGCCCAATAGAAATGTTTTCTTATGCCTTGAAGCACATCTACAGCAAGAGCCATAATCCTGTGCCATTTCCATTCATTTTTCAGTCAGCTGCCAAGATAGAAATCGATAGGCAATTTCAACAATGAATGACAGGGAAAAGAATAAATTTGATGGTTGGTTCTTTACATTAGAATATGGCTTCTATTGTCTATTGTGTAAACGAGCAATTTTTCCGAAGTTTGAAACAACTGAAGTCTGGCAGTTGATTGCTGCTTATTCCCTTGATTTATCATTGTACTTTTGGGCAGTCCATTTCGTTCAATCGAAATACCATCCGATTCAGGCAGGATCTCGCTCCGTTTGACTGTGGCTTGTAATTCTATGCAGTGCTAGGTGGACAGTCTCTTCCCAATACAGTCCCATAACTCATGATCATCCCGATATTAAGCTTTGGTTGTTTGCAAGTAGCGAAGAGAGGTGCTTGCCTTCTTCGATGTTATTCCAAGTTGGCCTGATCTAGCAGACCATGTAATTTGATTCAAGGGCTCCTGATTCCTGATTCCAGTCCAGGGAATAGGTTGAGCTGCGTCAAGGCATTTTACATCTGAACGAGGTTTTGGTCGCACTAGACCAGACTCTCAATTTTCTTTTAGAGAGAGTATTGTACCCAGGGTAGAAATAAAAAGCGCAAAAGACCAAATTGATGTCTGCTCTCTGATCATGTTGTCCCTCTTCTTATCTATGACCGTTCACTGTATATTTCAGCTTATAATGTATCATAAAATTTTATTGTAATTTATTTTTCTTTTGGTATTGCATTTAATTTGCTGAATGTTGTGCTCCAATAAGATTAAATTACAAAAAAGGTGAAGATGAAATCTGCTGGTTTGATTGCAATTAATTGGTCAGATGAGAATAATTTTATTAAGTTTGAGAGCAGGAACACGGCAATACGACGAAGAACGGCAGCTAATATGCACAAAATTAGAAAATATGTATTTGATACAAATGATTCGCCTTGCCATGCAGGTCCGGGGGGGGGGGACTTGAACAGGGAAGTGAAAGGGGTATGTGGGAAATATCTCTGCACCCCGTACCCTATCTCATAAAAAATGGCACTGTCGCATAAAATTTTGACAAAATCCATTGTTTCATTAGAGCTCTAAAAGTGGTCCTTCGAAATACTACCCTGTCGCATAATCCTCTCATCAATTAGAATACCCTGTTACATAATTTGTATCAGAAAAGGACACCCTGTCGCAAAAGTTTTATCGTGAAAGGGCACCCTGTTGAGCGGCACATCCCGTCCAGTCAAGTATGGGATTATCCCTCCCCCCTCGGGCGTACTGGACTTCTTAAAGTCTGTTATGATTTATTGCCTGTCTTTGACTGTCTCTTAGGGTATAACAATGTTTGCTCTTTTTAGAATGGATATGTTCACTGAAATCCTTAGTGCAACTTCTGAATAGACCTTTGTGCTAAAAGCTTGCAGCTAGAAATTTGTTTACCAAGACGCATCGCATTTTCTTTATTGAATTCCTATAGAATCGTTAAAGATTTGCAATTCAAGTGCATTGCATCTTGGTCTTGGTAACACATTCCTCACCGCCATCTTCAGTGCAATCGTCTATTCGACCAATCTTTCTCACTTTCATTTGAAGATTTCGCCCCTAGGCGGTGAATGTTTCAGTATATAATTTTTCATCAGTTTCTGATAAAATTCATCAAAGTATTATTTCGGCTTAGAACATCGTACGAATGCATGTGTATCGCTGGCAAAATTTAAAATTTCGTGAATAATCACAAAATGACATACCTGCAATATATTTGTCATTTCTAGTTCTTTTATAACCTGTTCACACCAGGATGGTACACCGTTACTTTTTGATCTGAGAATCGCATCAAGCTTGGCTGGTATTCGGTACACATGAAGCATCTGACAAGCTAAGTCAGCTAGTACATCTTCAGACAATCCTTCTGAAAGGAAAGCAGCTTTGCATTGGTAAGTATGTCTCACATTAGAGTTCTGAGGTAGTCAAAAATTCAGCAGGGGAGGGGTCCCTTTTCCATTTTCAACTTAGTAATGAAAAGAAGCTCGATGCACACAACAAAAATCACATAATCAAAACCATTACCTGTATTTTTTCTCGTCACCACGACAGAAAAAGATAGCACGTTACGATTACTATGAAAATTGATATCGCAATCAAATCTATTGGATAAGGCACCAGAATTTATAATTTTTTTCAAATTTAGCTGAAATTTATCAAACAAATATATATATGCACAATGTTGAAATTTCCTGCTAAATTTTACAAAGCTTCCTATGTCTTCGACACATTCACTTGCATGTGTGCAGTCTTCCTTTGTTTTTACGTTTTCTTTGGAGTTGTTTCAGGGGCGGCGGGGAGCAAGAACAAGTTGCCATTAATTGCGAGCCACGCAAACTGATGAGGGTCCAGGGGCGTGACCCAGGAAATTTTTTTTTGGCCACACCCCACGGTCTCCCGGAGAAACACTCTTTTTCTAGGAAAAGGTTTCTGAAGCGTGTTTGATTTTGTGCGAATTGAACAAAGTTAAGCCCTGGTACTAAAAACATTTACTGCAGTACTGCAGTAGCTCAGTGAAAATTCAAGGGGTAAGGTAGGATTGATAAAATAATGAATGTTCTGAGTCACATAGTTTCAAAGTGCCCTCTTCCGCTGTTGGATTGAATGTGATCACATAATTGAGACAGTACGGTTTGTGGTGATATCTTGAAGGGCTGGGAGCTAAAACCCGGCAGTAGATTGAATCAATCATTCGCGGCTTTCAGCCTATTGGAGAACCACCGCGCTATTAGAATTGCGATTCTAGTAGCAAATAGCATGAACAGTCAAAGCGAAGCGACCAAGATCATATGACAACCAAGATCGACTTTTGCTCTCCATCTGGAAAGGGGTTTTTATCACATGTTTTCCTTGTCTGGATGCACCGGGAAGAGAAGCTGAAGTCTTTCATCAATCATCTCAACAGTAGCCATGAAGCCATTAAGGTTACGGTAAACGTTTCTGACACGAAATTTGGTTTTGGTTTTCGTTGGTGTGGATTTTGATAACCAAGGACAACAACTTTTATTAAAAATTAAGGAGACCTTCGTTTACATAAAGTTTCCTCCACTTTCAAAACTTCTGTTGGCTTCAAGCAAGGTATCATTGTATGCCTGGAAAGTTCGGCTAACAGAATATTAAAAAATCGAAAAATAGATATTTTCACACAGAAAACGTTTACCGTAACCTTAAAAGGATTGTGCAATGGTAAATAGGCTTCTCTATAAAAAGAACAAAGAAAATGCGCAAACACAGCATTGTTTCTTTAGCTATCGATTATCAACAACAAGTGTGGGCCATCAATTTCAATGGGCTATTTTTAGATTTTTCTGCTCTTTGCAAATGCAGACCTATAGCCTTGTACAAACCCTTTAAGTTTACTAGCGAGCAATCACGGGATAGTATTAGTTTCTTAGATGTCCAGGTTAGCGTGGGGAAGGGGGGAGTCCTTACGGAAGACTTGTTCTGCAAGCCAACTGATACACATCAGTACTTGCATAAGAAGTCTTGTCACCCCTGGCATACTAAGAAGGCGATCCCCTATGGTCAGGATCGCCAATTTCAGGAGAGGGAAGGTGAGTTAGCAGGATGGCTTAAGGACAGGGGTTACGAAGAGTCTTTAGTAAATGAGCATATAGATAGGGTACGTAGGTTAGATAGGGCAAAACTTCTAGCAAATTCGGGAAATAGGACCAATGACCAAGGGAGGGGGGAAAGGGTTCCACTTGTTGCAACGTATCATCCAGCGCTCAAAAGATTGGAGAAGGTTGCCAGAAGACTTTATCCTATGCTCACGAATTCGCAGGAGCATAGGAAGGTGTTTCCTGAGCCACCTTTAATAGCATTTAGGAGATGTAAGAACCTTAAGGATAAACTTGTTAGGGCTAGGCTAAGTAATGAGGGAAATGGGGGGAATGATAAGAAGGGATGTTCTCGTTGTGCTAAATCAGGTTGTCAAGTGCGTAATGTCATAAGTAATAGTGAGCATTTTCATTCGAACATAGATAGCCGGGAATATAGGATAAATTATTCGTTTAATTGTGACTCGTCAAATGTTGTGTATTTGTTTGAATGTACTGTTTGTGGGTGCCATAGATGTAGTTGCTGAGAGGTAGTACCTTTGAATGCTTGTCAGCCGCATGCTTATGTCAAAATGAGCATGGATGAGAGCATTGGTCCTCCAGCACTTCATCGAACTCTCACTTATGGCTCCTAGAAGCCGGTTGTGCACACCGGCGGCCATGGCACGGGAAATCACCTCGGCTGGTGAGCAAAACTAAGTAGAGGGTATCATCAACCCCACAGGGGTTGGTGTATAGGGGACGTCACCCCTTAAGTGCAGGAAGACTGTAATGGTGGAAGAGGCAGACGAACCACTCGTATTTAGGTCAATGGCTTTGAAGGCATAACAGCAAGATGTGTGACACATCCAGGGCACTCTCCTGACGATAAAGGACTCGTGGCCAGTCACCGTGGAAGGGATCGGGACCCCACCATGTACATACCCATAGTTAGTCATGGATTTTACAGACAGCAGATGAATAGTAACCGATGGAAAAATTGGGACCCCTGCAATGGATCCAGATATGAGCTACAGGGAAGAAGACTCTACCTCTCTGGCAAGTAAGAGAACAGAAGGAAAATTAAGTCCTCATGATGACGAAGGAAACTCAAACCCACAAGGGAGGTTGACTTCAGATGGTGTTGTTCTGAAAACTAGGGGTAGATGCTTAAAAATTGGAACATGGAATGTACGTACGCTGTACCAACCAGGAAAACTTGCCAATCTAATACAAGAAATGGAAAACATTAATTTAGATATTCTTGGTATTGCAGAAACTAGATGGACAGACAGTGGAATAATCGTAAAGGATAACCATACTATGATATATTCAGGAGGTGAAGAGCATAAAAAGGGAGTGGGAATCATCATGAAAAGTAGTATAGCAAGATCAATGGTGGGATACTGGGCAATATCCGAGAGAGTCATCATGATGAAATTAAAAAGTAAACCCTTTGATATCAATATAATACAAATATATGCACCAACCCAAGATTATGACGAGGAAGACGTAGAAGAGTTCTATGAAGAAGTACAATTAGCAATTAAAAATACCAAATCTTGTGACATATTATATGTAATGGGAGACTTCAACGCAAAAGTTGGACAAGTAAAGCATACTGATATAGTAGGAAACCATGGACTTGGAGAAAGAAACGAAAGAGGAGAAAGACTGATACAATTCTGTCAACGAAACAACCTATTTATAACGAAAACATGGTTTCGACATCCACCAAGGAAACTCTACACTTGGAAAAGTCCTGGAGACATATATAGAAATCAGATAGATTACATTATGATTAATCAAAGATTCCGTAATAGTGTTAAGCAAGTGAAAACATATCCAGGCACTGATATCAATTCTGATCACAATCCTGTCGTTATGAAAATAGACATCAAATTGAAGATAATGAAGAAAAATCAAATAAGAGAACACGCAGAGCTAAACTTATTGAGGCATGATGAATGCAGAGCGAAATTTAACATAGAGATAAGAAACAGATATACAACCCTCAATGTAGAAGAATTAGAACAACAACCAGAGAACATAGAGCAGACATGGAGAACATTTAAAGAATGCATACATGAATCATAAAAGGAGGTACTTCCACAGAAAGTGCGAGAAAATAAACAGGAATGGATGACGAAAGAAATTTTAGAGTTGATGGAGGAAAGAAAACAATACAAACTCGTTGATCTAGAAAAGTACAAAGAGATAGATAAGAATATCATAAGAGCGTGCAGGAAAGCAAAAGACGAATGGTTGAATCAACAGTGCCAAGAAATAGAAAATTTAGAAAGGCAATTTAAATCAAAATAAATGCACAAAAAGGTAAGAGAATTAGCCAGTAAAAAGAAATCAACAAAAGGCAGTGGGTGCATTAAGAATAAAGATGGGCAAGTATTATTTGACCAGGAAGAGATTGCAGCAAGGTGGGTTGAATATGTCACTGAATTATATGATGATGAGAGAGAACCTATGCCACGTTTTGAAGTAAACAGTGGGGAAAACATTTTGAAGGAAGAAGTAGAAAAGGCAATAAGATCAATGAAGAACGGCAAAGCAACAGGACCAGATGACATACCAGCGGAAATATTAAAAGCATTAGACGAAGAAAATACTGACGTAATAACTAGCCTTTGCAATACAATTTACAACAACGGACTGATCCCTTCAGAAATGAAACAGTCAGTATTCATAACTCTTCCTAAAAAGCCTAAAACACAGAATTGCGCAGAACACAGAACAATAAGCTTAATGAGTCATGTAACTAAATTGCTGCTAAAAATAATACAACTAAGAATAGTAAACAAAATTTATCGAGAAGTAAGTAGATTGCAGAGTGGATTCAAATCAGGAACTGGAACTAGAGAAGGGATATTTAATCTTAGAACAATATGTGAACGATCATTAGAGGTACAAAAAAATGTATATATTTGCTTCATAGACTATACGAAAGCATTTGATCGAGTAAAACACACAAAAATGATCGAATGTCTACGGGAGATAGGTATTGATGACAAGGATTTACAGATAATAACTAAATTATACTGGGAACAGACAGCAGTAGTAAGAACAGGTAGTAGAGTTACATCGGAATTCAAAATAAAGAAAGGAGTACGACAGGGCTGCATATTATCACCAAGCCTATTCAATTTATATACTGAGCAGATATTTAGAGAAGTGGAAGATATGCAAGGAGTTATGGTAGGCGGCGTAAATATTAACAATTTAAGATACGCAGATGATACAGCTCTAATAGCTGAATCTGCGGCAGATCTACAGGAATTGATAAATGCAGTCAATGACAAAGGAAAGCCATATTGGATGGAAATGAACGTTGAAAAAACAAAATCAATGGTCGTGAGTAAAATGAGTCCTGTACCAAGAGCAAACATCACGCTAGACGGAGCAGAAATTAAGCAAACAGCAAATATGGTCTATTTAGGGCATATGGTGACAGAAGATGGCAAGAATGAGACTGAAATTAAAAGAAGGATAGAAATAGCTAGAAATGCATTCTATAACATGTCAAAGATGCTAACATCAAGAAGTATAAAGGTCGAAACAAAGAAGCGGCTAGTTAAGTGTTATATCTGGACAACTTTACTGTATGGTGCAGAAACATGGACATTAACAAGAGCAATGATTGGAAAAATTGAGGCCTTTGAAATGTGGATATACAGGAAGATTCTAAAAATATCGTACACCGAACACAGAACAAATGAATATGTATTGCAAAAGAAGAATACGAGACGGTCGCTGATGAATACAATAAAGCAGAGGAAATGTGTTTATTTTGGACACCTGATAAGAGGAGAAGGACTGCAAAGGCTTCTACTAGAAGGGAAGTTCAATGGGAAAAGAGAAAGAGGCAGGCCAAGATTTACGTGGTTCAGTAACATCAAGGAATGGACTGGAATGAACTATGCAGAAGCCATAAGGAAGGCACAGCATAGGGAAGACTGGGCATCCATGACAGCCAACCTGCTGAGAGCAGAAGGCACCTGACGACGACGACGACGACTGTTTGTGGTGTACAATATGTTGGTAGCACCTGAACACCTTTTAGGCTTATGTTTAATGATTACAAGGCGTACAGTCGTAAGTTTAATTCGGGAGCCTCAGTACCCCCAGGTGGAATTCTTCAGGCATTTTACTGAAGAAGGCCACCAGGGGTTTCTGAAGAATTTTATCGTAAAGATAATCGGTAGTCTAACGGGGGGAAATAAGATGCAGGAAAGCTTCTGGCAATATCGGTTGGATCGCTTTACCCCTAAGGGTTTAAATACTAGGCAGGTAGATACATAGATTTCATTTTTGTTTTAATTTTGGTTGTTATGTTGTTTTGATTTTTGCACTGAGCTTCTCGTAAGGAACACGCGCTGTTTTTTTAGGGTTTTCTGTTCTAGCAATCCGCTCTCGGATCTTTCTATTGTTTGTTTTGTTATACACGCTATCTTTTTCAGCTTCGGCAAGACAGAAACAGACACCGACTCCAGCGGTTCTTTGTTCTGCGCTTTCTTTTATCTTTCCTCTGCCGCAAAAGCTGTATGCTTCATTAACACCTTGTACTAAGTAGGTTTCGTTTGAAGTTATTGAATAACACATCCATTGTATTTTTGGTTATATGTACGTTCTTTCGGATTTGAGAAGCAATACTGATGAAGACGCAAGTCGAAACGTTTACCAAAAGTGATTTTCTTTGAGCATCTATACTAATTTTAAAACATCTTTTAGAATGAGCTGTTGAGAAAATATTATAATATTTGCTAGGAATAGGAATCGAGAGGTAATTCAATGGAGCGGACGAAATCAATCATTAATACATTTATAAATTTAAGTAAATTGGAGCACCACCACAATTTTCTGGAATTTTGCAAGAACACGAACATCGTTCCACTTGGGTTGCAGCTGAAGAAATCTCCGTCACTTTTTGGATTGGCATCGGAAGAGTTTGGTGAATGTTGGAGACAGATCTTGGATACTGCCCAGTCACAGCTATTGACCTTGCTTCTACTCCAGTATCGAGAACGATTGCCAGGAGCACAGAAGACAGCCTATGACATTTTGAAGCTGTTTAGACCGGATCTTACAAGGGATGAATTGGAACACATCAGGGACAGGGTACAGAAGACGAGCGAGACCCTTTATAGGGCACGTGTGAACAAGGCCTCTAATTTATGCAGAAGAGCAGGACTTGAATGGACACGAAATAGAGCAGCCCAGCTAAACACCAGCAGCCATCACAGAAACTGTTTGTCTGACGGAACGGACCTGCCGGAAAGAGTCATCACCCGTGCAATAGGCCAGGACAATTTGGATGTGGAAAGGAGACCAGAGACAAAGGAAAAAGTCAACGTTGTAGAGGAAGTACCAGAGACGATACAAGGAGCAGAAGAAGATGAAAATGGGAGATTGGTTGGACGATTTGTCAGTGGGAATGTGGTGAATCTATCATGGAGGTAGCTTTCGGAGGAAGACGTAAGTCTTCTTTCGAAGGGCCTGAAGTACTCACCCACTCCTACTGACATCGACAAAGCAAAATTAAAAGAGGATTTGGAACCCTACAAGCGAAGGATGTGATTGAGGTGATACTTTAGAAACAATGAAGAGGACTATGTACCAGCTGATAATGTTAATTTTAAACCTAAATCTACATGGCAGCCCCCAAAGGATGACCCTGTTCTCGAAAACTATCTTTTGCTGCTGGAGAAGGAGGTAATGTCTGTCTCGCCGGAGGGTAGGAATTTTAGTAACCTTTCTTCTTCTGAACAACTTTCTTTAAAGAAACTTAAATCTGATGGGAGCATAGTTATCAATGAAGCGGACATGGGATCAGCGGTTGTACTGTGGGATCGGGGGGATTACATAAGTGAGGCTAACCGACAATCAGACGATAGGCAGGTTTATGAAGAAGTAGAGGTGGACCCCACGGTAGATTTGGGTAAGACCATTAATTCTAGGTTGAACGAGCTGAGGGAGGAGGACCCGGGATTAGAGGAAGTGACTGTTTATTTACAAGTTAAAGATTCTAGACTAGGTAGATTTTATTTGTTACCTAAGATCTACAAGGGCCTTAGCAGTGTTAAGGGGCGACCGGTCATTTTCAAATGTGGCACAGTAACAGAGCCTTGGGGGGGGGGGTAACTAAGCCTAGTTTTGGACGGGGACGTGCCATTTTGGTTCAAAATTTTGACCCATAACTCCCCACATGTCTGAAAAAATGTGACCCACAATTCCGCAATGGGGCTAAAAATGTGACCCATAATTCCACCAATATGATGAAAACTTGGCCTATAATTCCAACCGGGAAAGAGCATGCCTCAAGAACACAACAAAATTATCAAAGAACTCTTTGATGTCCATTGCCACAGGGGCTCAATATTACACTCTTCATATATCAATACTGGACAAAGACTGACCTTTGGTCACATCTCATCAAAATCACTCAATTCCAAGAGCATTGAAAGTGGGCCAACTCCCAAAGTCAAGTGTTAGCACCCTCAAAATTTTACTGTCTTTCATGCCTGAAGAAATATGATCCTATTTTGAAGAATTCTTGAAAATTCTTGAGAATTCTTGCCATGTTTATGTGTGCCAGGCCAGCAAAGGCATGCACTGCAAATGCAGGCTACTGGGCCCTACATGTACAACAAGGTGTCGTTTTTTAGAGTTTATATTCAGCTAGCTACGAGTTTTGTCAAACAAATGACAAAAAAAAGAGGACACGAATCACTCTTTGCATTGCTTAAAATGAACTGTTCTGCCAAAGGTGCATTTCATGTGTGAAGTTGGTTGCTTTCAAATTGTTTTTTTATCTACAAATTGTTTCCTCCTCTCTTTCAAATGCTTTATCCCACATTCAAAGTGATTATTTCCATCCAAAACCAGTTTGAATGAACTTTGTATACTCACTGGGATTTAAACTGGGTTTTGATCTCTCTGTGCTCTAGATGCAAGGCGCTACTGCCATCATCATTTGTTGACCAAACACCAGATCGCATTTTGAATAGTGGTTGTTGTTGCGATTATCATAGAATGTCATGATTTTCAAGTTGTTTTCTTTAAAAGGATCCTTGGTCTCCATGGAAGCTAACCTCAAAATTTACTCGAATAGGATGACATATGGTCAAACAACGACAACAACCACTCTCAATGCAAGGCAGGCTTTTGGCAACAATGTGGCGACATTACATCCAGATACAGTCCAGCTCAACACAAGAGAGAACATAGAGTAAAACCGAGTCATAGCATTGACTCTAAGTTTGAGATGTATTTGTGCCTTTCTTACATAAAGTGGATGTTTCTTACATAAAGTGGAAGTAGGCCTCATGTCAAACTCGAAGGTAACCCAAGCCCAAATTATGAAGACCCACCCCAGCGCTACTTACTGTACCATGCATCAACTATTTGTTTTGGCTGTCTGGATACTTTCGTTACGGGAGTGTAATAACAATAAGGATTCATTCTGCTCATTTGATTCAAAGCTAGACACTGAATGGCTCACGGATTGAAGAACATTTTTTCCTCACAATTCAGAAATTCAAAAGAACTTTTATTTTGAAAAATACTGTATTTTGAAATCCAATCCAATTCTGGGGTATAAAGTTACTAGCACATGTCATCACTTCATGTCCCCAGCCAAAGTCTTGGGTGCCACCAGCCTTGGGGTGCAAAGTAAGTTTTGGTTTCTGAGAACGTTTTGTTTTTCAAGTTCAGCTGATAAAGATATCCCCTTATTTATATTTTCCTGGTTCTTAGGAGAAAATAGAAACCAAACTCAGAGATTTTCAAGATGAGGCTACTTTCACATGATTTGGGGAGTTATGACACTCCATAACTTTTCAGTTGTTGTTGCAGTCACAAAGGCAAATGTTCCTCTTCTGGTTTCAACAGAAATCAGTGATTGAAATCAATATGTTTGGGTGCTTGATGGGGTAAAATTTAAGCAGTTGTTTCAAGAGCAACCTTTCTAGTCCAACTGCAATATGTCTTAAAAATGATACCCATAATTCCTCAAATTTCTTCAAATGGTACCCATAATTCCGCACAAACTTCTGAAAATGATACACATAATTCCGCACTTTTTGGAAAAACGTACCCCTAAATAATGGCACATCCCCAGTATCTCAAAACTATTAAGTAATCCCCCGAGAACAGAACATATATCAGAGTATTTAGACCACCACCTTAACCCGTTGGTTAGCCAGAGTAGGTCATATGTTAAGGATACTAACCATTTTTTGTCTAGGCTAAATATGTTAAGAAGGATACCAGAGGGGGACTTTGTTATGCAATGTTGATGTTGTGGAGCTCTATCCCAGCATGCCACACGTGGAGGGTTTAGAGGCCATCAGGGAGGCGCTGGATAGAAGGGAAAACCCGGGCGTGGCTACTGATCAATCAACAACAATTACCAACAACAACAATTCCTTCCACATCAATGCTAATTTCATGCGCTCATCTGCTTGTTTAGTGTACTGCAAAAAGAATAATCCAGGTCGCCCAGTTGTGGCTTCAACAAACTGTCACACAACGAAATTGTCAAAATTTGTTGATCACTTCATACAACCACTTGCAAAGAAAGTACGATCTTACATACGTGACACTACCGACCTACTTTACAAAATAAAGGATATAGGTAAAATACCTGATAATGCGTTACTTGTAACCATGGATGTTCGATCCCTTTACACCAACATATCTCACAAAGAAGGCTTGTCAGCTCTTAAGAATTCCTTAAACACAAGGTCCAACAAAGAGCCAGCAACTGAGGTCTTGTTGACCCTTATGAGACACGTGCTCACGCTTAACTGCTTCACCTTTAATGGAAACAGCTATCTACAAACAAGTCGGTGGCTGTGTCTGTCAACTTTAGTATATATATATATATATGGAGCGACCCATCATAACAATAGCCTTAGGCTATTGTTTTGTATTCTTTGTAATTTCGATGTCTTTATGTATGCTCCGTCTAATTTTAAACAGTCATTACTGATGAAGCCTTTGGCAGAAACGTTTAAACGAATGTGTTCCTTCTGAGTTTCTATATACATATTCATATATGTATATATATTTATATGTATAACTTCGGATTGACTTAGGATTTCTCGCATGACTCAGTAAGAAGAATGACTTCGGATTTCTCCGTAATTTCATTGAGCTTGAATAGCTCAGTGGAATTATCAGAGAATCTGTTGGCATGAAGGTCGCGGTTTCAATTCCGGGCAGGAAAATATTTTAATTCTCCAATCGTGGTAGCCCACTCATGAAGAATATTAATTACCGTGTCAACTGATGCCGAATGAAAATATATATATGTATGTATATATAAAGATTAGATATTGTCTATGATATGTTCTCTTTCTACCCACTAAAGACATCTGCCGCCATAAACGGAATTTAGTTCTTGATCCATAAGCATGGGACATTTCTTCTTTCGAAGCTTTTGCCTAAAAAAGCAGATGTTCTGCTTCTTTTGTGTCTTTCTTTCAGGCCTGTTTCTTGCAAAAACATGAACTCATCTCGAGCAAGCACCCAGATATTGTCCTTCACTAGTGATAAAATGGATCATTAGTGTTCTGCTCTCTGCGTAATAATTTATTGCTTCGTTCAAAATCACAAAGTTTCTCTGAGCGGGATGATCCAAGACCATGCCGTTTCAAAAAAATCTGTACGCTCTACTATCTTTTCTAAATGTAATGGTCTTCAAGGTTCTGCCTAAATTATCAAAGACCACTAGTTTCAGTGATTATACCTAAACACAATATGAAACTCTCTAAATAAGACCATCGCTCTTGTCCAAATTTGTGGAGCTTACCACGGAGTTTAACTTAAAACAATTTGGTTTTAAATGCTTCTTAGATAATTACACTATCTTTTGGAATTGAAATGACATGGAAAAGTAACATTTCATTCCCGCAAATTAACGTTCAATGTCGTCAAACATATTCCATTTACGGGCATGTTTCTATACATTTGCATAGGGCATCAAAACGAGACAAAAATCCCCGAGATAGGTGTTGTCAGGCGTGACTATGGAGAAGGGAATATTGTGGATTTTTACATCACCTACGGCTAAATATCTGTTCATCATTGCTTACCAAGAAGAATTCGTTTTGTTTTGTCATGATCCAGAATTCGAATTGCTGCTTCACATTGTTGCTGTGCACTGTTAGACGATAAGGGTCTCATGGCTAGAGCCAAAGCCGAAGTAGATCCAGTTACAAAATCGAGAAAAAACTCCCATGACTCAGCATCAATGAATTGAGCGTTGTCAACGATGAAGACATTTGGACAAGATTCTGTCACCTGTGAAAGAGTAAAAAATCATACTTTATACCTCTAGGCCAGACAACGAGTGACATGTAGTGACTTGTAAGAAATCCTCAATGACATCGAATATGGGATGATAGAGATAAACCTTAACACTATCAAGCCTAAGGTATTCCGGTCTCTAGAATAATTTGAGGTTCTAGGAATGGTTAACTTACATGGCTGCTCAACTTCTTACGCGAATTCCAACCGGTTGAGTTGTTCTTATTCTGTATTAGCACTTTGTGAAACATTGTCTTTGCTGGTGCTCCTGTGTTTGCATTGCGTGTAGGACTTGATTTGCACTTCATACACAATGGTGGCACATTTTACGACCAGCCTACTCTGTGAAGATGGTAAAACTAATTCTAGCCGCGTGACAGTTGCTGTTAGAGCTTGAATGCTATTGCTGAACATAATGTTTTCAGAATTTCACTAATTGAGGATTAAAGGTCGATGTGCAACCACGATCGTTATTAAAGCGAGTTCAAGCAGATTATGCTGGAAATTCCTTTAGTAGAGTACACTTCTTTTGTCGTGCCATTTTCAAAGAATTCATGCCATAGTGCTAAAACCTCTTAATTGCGCATTTTAGTCCTAAACGTTCTTAATTTTGTCCTATTTTTAAAGATAATGTTGCAAATAGATGGTGTTCTGCCGACAGAGCAGAGATCGTGTAAAGTGACGTAATCAAGGAATCTGAGATAAAAGTGTGTTCTGATAAAGAAGCTTTTCGAAATGGTAAATCAAGAATTTGAAGCCCAAGAAAGAAAATATCTACTCTTGCCTAATTTTGGGATCTGTCGCAAGAAGCAAAGCGCAAAGAGGGTCAAAATTGCGAACTTTTGCGCTTGCGTGTACTGTTTTTGATCTGTCTGTTCTACCACGTTCAAAACAACGAAAACTGGTTGATATTACTCAAGGATGACTTATTTCCCAAAATATCCTTGAACTTAAAGTCTTGATCGTTTTTTACTACACCTACTTCTCGAACAGAGTTTCCTTTTCTTCAAATTTTTGTCATCTTAGCATTAGTTTCTTATAAACCAGCTTCTAATATGAAAACATGTAATCATATCATAGTAATAGCAAACTCGGTCTTACTTCATTTGCAAAGTTTTTGAGAATGATTCTAGCATTGCGATAATTATCAAGCTTGATCAATATCTAATCATAAAGAATTGTCGCAACATACTTAGTTTAACTTCTATTAATACAAAATCATGCTTCTATCTAGCAAGCTTTTGTCAGACTTTCTTGAGGGCTCTGCACATGACCCCTATTCAACATTTTCCTCCCACTTATTGGCGGCTGGCGCTGTCAAGTGCAAGTGTAACCTGCTCTTTTGCATTCAGACACAAACCAAATAACTTTGTATAAAATGTAGCCATAGTTCTTACGTTATCAAGAGACTGGAGCTACAAGAATTTTTTACATCGAGGCATGATTTAGAAGGGTACATTGAATCGTACAGAGGCTTTATCAGTGTGCAGCTCATCGTTCGAATTAATTTGGCTTATAACAATCAACGAATCGAAATGAAATGAAGCCAAATTCTACGAAATACGGTAAAATATGCTTCACTTCATGTACAATTCAAAACTAGCAAATCAAATATTGATTCAACGTTGACAGCAGGAAAGTTGCTCCAAGATGTGAAAATGGGTGATTTTGCACACACTTCGTAGAAATTATCTTTTTTATTCCATTTGAAAATTATTCTGTCACCAGTAAGGAACCGCGCAGTGATACGTTAATTTATGTATCTTTTCAAGCTACGTGCGACCTTAACCTAGAATTACTGTAACGGTTAACTGCATTTGCAAATTGAGGAAGTTCTTTTTAACCCTCTCCCTCTGTAAATAGTTTAACAAGGTCTGATTCTTTCAATCCATATTCAAGCAAAGATTCCTCAGCAGAGAATTCCTCAGGATCGAGTAGTGGGTCTGACAGAAATAATATATATAAATTTTTGCTTAAGGGCTGAATGTGCCGTGAACTTGCTTTTAGGGGTTTTTAAACATAAACAATCATAGAAAAAAATTACTGATCTCAGAATGATCGTTGAAATATTTTTGCCTGACGTGTTACTCATAGAAGAAACAAACCTAAACTCAAATTCTGAAACTGAATCATTCCTCATCAATAATTAAAAAAATTCCAATTCGCTTGGATTGGTCGGAATTTGGAGGAGGTCTATTCAATACTCCAGGAATGGCATTATAAGCAATAGATTGCCTAATTTTGAAGTTCCGTTTCTGGAACTATTGTGTTCTGAACTTGTAGTTGCAAAAAATAAATGGATAATTTATAGTATTCACCGCCCCTGGAGTGCTAGCATAGAATCATTTTCCTCAGATCTGTCAAGGTCTTTAAATCATGCACGGATGGTTACGACAACATAATTGTAATGGATGATATCAATATTGATACTTGAAATAAAACAGACCCTCTGGTTTTGACAACTTGTCTTCTTGTTGTGATGTGTTTGGTCTATCCAATTTATTGACGTTGAAAACTTGCTTCACTAAGAATCATAGCTCATCAATTGATGTCATTTTAACAAATGCAAATAATCCTGTTGCATGGGCAGGCAAGGGTGAAATACGTGGTATTGATTCCTGGAAAGCAGTAGAGGTGGAACTGACAGATCAGCCCTCACCTTGTCAAGGAAGGTAGCTCAGAGGTAGTTCTAGCGTGAGGAAAACTCTGAAAAAGATTTGGCAAGATTTTATCCATGACTTACTCATTTTACCCTACTAGATCCTGGACATCAAGAGCCAAAATATAACTGTCCATTGGTGTGAATTTTTGGAAATTGTATCCTTGCTTGGCCAAGAATACAAAAAAGTAAACCTTCATTTTAACTAGGAATACTGCAAAATATATCCTTGAGGATTGGGCATCCCAAGATATTTTCACTATAAAAAGCCCTTGCCCTTCCACGATAAGGGTCTTCAAGATAGATTTATATGCATGATTTTAGTGTAATGACAGCTATTCAATTCCGTTCAGCCAGCCAGGTTGACTGTATGACAAGTTTTTACTCTTTTTTGCAGGTGAACCTGAAAAAGATTAAATTCAATTGCAGGAAAACAGTGTAACCTGAAAACTCATAAATCAACATTTACCATGTTAACGAGGGTAGCTTGAGCAGCTCTAGCCAGAGGAAAACCCTGAACAACGTTTTAGTAAAAATCTATCCAAATTCTCACCCTATCTATTTAATTAAAAACTGACCCATTGTACCCTGGTCCAGTATACCCTCCTTGAGAAACATATGAACATTGGAAAGGCTTTAAAAGCCTTGTTTTAAAATTTTTAAAATGGCACAAATAGTAAACATAAAGACTGTCATTGAACCATTCATGAAACTCGTAAGAAAGTCTGAGCGCTCAAAAATATCATAATCTTAAAAAACTTCCAGCATTGGCCTAAATTCTTAGCTTTTCACAAAAATTGCAGAGATTATCCATACTGATGTAACAACCATGGGTTACAATGCACAGTTGACAATTCCCTGAAAGTAATGCATTTGCATTTTTGGAAGCAATATGCAAAAATTATGCTACCCAAGTTCAATAAAGTTTTTTTTTCAAAATTTGCATGCATCCAACTACCTGAGATACTGAGATCGCTTGCAACTGTGAAGTTGCTTATTGTGGAACTTCACGATATATGAACAGTGAAGACAAATACCAGCTACAGTTTGTTTATCCACTTCAGATCATGTAACCATACTCTTAGGTATTTTGTATCAAAGTACATTTTTTATTTATTGAAAAGGTTTCCTTGCATACCAAAGGATTTTTAAAGTAATGAAGAGATATATTTTCAAGAGCATCATCACTTGACTTGAAGTTGGTGTAACAAGCCTTGGCTGATTTTGTCTATTCTATTTCTGTTTCTATTATAGTTGAGGGGCACAGCCTTATGAATTTCAAGTAAATTCCCAAAAAATGTCGGAAAATTGTTCTGCATTGAAAAATCCCATACTTGTTGGGGAGATGAACCTCAGTACGTCCGGTGAATTTGAAGTGACGTCGTTTTTGAGTCTTTGGAACATGCGTAGTAGAGTTTTATGAAGCGCGGGAATTTCAGAATTAAAAGTTCAGAAATGACCGTTGGAGTAATTGCGGCAAGAAATCAGAGAGCTGCTGCTCTGGTACAGCACACAAATAGATAAAGGAATAGTATAAAGGCTGCCTATGCATTGCTCTAGTTATCACGATCCATCAGTAAGCTGTGTTCTCATACGAACACAACGAAAAGATACAGAAGTGTGAAAGCGACGAAAATGAATTAGGCCATCAACTGATCAATCCTGAGAACCTTGGCTGATAGGCCTTCTGTGGCTAAGTTTATAGTAAGAATTCTGCAGCTAATTTCTCTACCATAAATTCTAGACTGTTTGAAAGAAGATATTTATCAAAAGTTTCATGGTTTCATGAAATTCGAGACCATGCGAATTTAGCTTTTGTTATCTGTTCTGTTCAAATAGTGCTTCCGCTGGGTTGGGCGGAGCTTAGTGAATCACAATAGGAGTTCTTCCCTATTGGAAACCCCATTGAATAAAAATATTCAAGGATTTTAGGCATGCAAAGAAAACAAAATCAAATTTAGCCTCGCAAATTGAACTGCTAAATGGGATTGTTTGCAAGAACATTTTATCCTGTGATTTTGCTGGAATGGAGTGATTACTATGAGGCAAGGCTGTCGCTCCTTCAAACAAGCAATCCCAAATCTGAGGTTACTGCGAAGGGACGAAACTTAAAATCAGGTCGTCAGTCTATAAAATCCTACGTTCTGCGCCTGCTTCAAAGACTCAAGTTTTCATTGGCCAGGACCTACACGACTTTGAATTGTTTTGAACAATACAGGCTGAGGTTCATCTCCCGAACAAGTACAGTTTTGGAAGAGTGATCGGTATGCCCCTCAATTATGCTGATCCCAAAGTATTACTCTGAAGTTTTGAAGAATATTGAAGAATTCTTTGAAGAGCATTGGCTATGTGAATACAAATCAGTCGTACATAAAGAGACAAAGCTAAGTTGCTTGCAGGGATGATAAAGTGTCATTACTCATGTGCAAAGTGTCACAGAGGAAACTTGTGCCATGGAGTAAATTCCACTGCTTCCTATTGCCTCTTTCAACAGTATGTGAAGGAAGAGGTGCTCTTGTAAAATTTATTGAATATGACTAGATATAACAACAGTCAGTGAGTGCTGCCCATGATTATTTGTACCAAGTAAGAAGTAAAATAAATTTGAGAAATTAATGCCTTAAAATTCCATCAATAAAAGAGAGCAATTGTTTGAAATAATTTTCTTGCTGGAAAAGGGCCATCCCATATGGTCACAACTTTTGGATCATTGTAGCAAAGCTGTTCACAACCTATCCCCATTGTGATACCATTCACATAGCAAGCATTTCCGAAATCTCTATTTTGGAAGGTATTGCCCCCAAAGGGAGTGTGCTAAATTGCGTGAGTCGCGTGGGCTGCGTGTGCTCAACAAGCTGCGTGGGTCGTGGGTCGGGGGTCGTGGGACGTCGGTAACTTTGCGTGGGTCGTGGGTAACTTTACGTGAGTTGTGGGTTCTTTTTGGAGATAATTTTGCGTGAGTAATCTTGCGTCGGTGAAATTTCTTGCCTGTGTAATCGATTTCGCGTGGGTAGCTTTTTTTTTGTGTGTGAGCAGCACATTTTGCGTGGGTCACCCTTTTTGCGTGAGTTTATAACATCATAACAGCCTTCACTACCCATACTAGTCCGGTATGTTATGAAAAAATCGTGCAAAATATGATACCACCATGAAACTCGGTAGGCTTATGTAATCTGACATGGCAAAAATGATGCGAAATGGACACAAGCTGAAACATTTTCCAAAATACCAGTTCTAGACGGGGGTACCTGTACCCAGTCCTCCATATGAGTCTCGTTTATGAAACGGAAACCGAAAGTGATAGAGAAATGAAAAGGTTTGACTTGTACACATGCCAAGATGTTGAAAACAATAGAAAACAGATCCAGTAAAAAAACCCTTAAATGCTACTTTTAGAAGGGAATACTCTTCCATGTCCTCTATAGGGGCCTTCATGTGCGAAAACCGTAAGTGATAAAGAAATAACGCTTCTTTGTTTCTACACATTCCGATATGCTGGAAATAATTAAGACAAATCCAATCATGATATTATCCCTAAATGATATTTCTACTTAGGGCTACTTAGTCCCTGTCCTCTATTTTTTTATATATCCATATAAAAATTACAATACATGCTACATCTACGTTCTACTATACTTTCTAATTACTCTACAACAATACAACACTACAGGGACAAGACCACAAGGAGCAAAAGACAATGACTACCCTGTGGCCGTTAACATAAAGACATGCAAAAAACAATTAATAAATCAAGATTAGATACCAACACATAATGGAATCTGTTCCACATTGGATGTCAGGCCAGCATAGACGCGTGATGGGAAATGTATGCTGTCAGGTCAGGGTTGAGTTAACGATATCATAGGTCAGAAATAATAGCGATTTGGAAAAAGAATTTCGTTGACCCTTTTTGTGCTTAACATCAAATGTGAAACAGACTTACAAAAGAAATAGGGAAAAACGTAAATAGTGGCTGTGTGGTGTAAAACAAAAGTTCAAACTTATCCAAGCCGACCGTTTTTGTGGATGAAATTAAGAGTGAGTTCGAGCAAAAGTTTATTTACGTCATCAGGAAGCTCTTTATCACCATACAATAAGTATTGTACCAGAACGTTGTTTGGAAGGGTATTGATTTGGACAAATGGTCGTAACAATTCCGAAACTCCAGCGAGAAGATCTCGTCGTTGAATGTGAAATGAAGGGCAAAGCAACAAGAAGTGCTCCGTATCCTCAATGCCATCATTCGTTGGGCACATTGGGTTCACCGTATCGCTAAAGTTGTGGTTGAATTTGTGAAGATTTAATTTACTGAGACCAACCCTTAATTGAAAAAGATAGCCTAAGCCTATTGGGTCATGAATGCAGAAGATAGACTTTGCAGGGGGGCGAATTTTGGACAAAAGCTTTGCTTTAAACACAGTGACAGAAGGTGCAAGCCTGATTTCTAGGTCAAGTTTATTCCATTCACAAATGCAATTAGGATAGAAGCTTGATAGAAATTTCTCTGTCCTTGCCTTTATTCGCCCAATAACATCCCGGTTACGTAGTGAGTAATTTGACTGCTGAAGTGGTGGGATTGGTTCTTTCGTGTACAATGGGGCGAGGTTATTTATAATCTTATAGAACAGGGTAAGGCGTCTGCTCCACCTTCGGGAACTTAATGGTTCCCAGCCAAGCTCTGCGTACAGTTTTTCCCGTGATGTTCCCCTCCATGTTCCTGATACAGCAAGAGCAGCCGAATATTGAACAGATTCTACTTGTTCCATTAAATTTGATAAGGCGATGTTTTGACTGAATTCTCATACTTTAGGTGGAATATGATAGATAACATCGCCGTAGTCCAGATGAGGTCGCACGTAGAGTTTGTATAATTCACTTAGGGTATGCCTCGGTAAGTATTTGGAGAGATACTTTAGCAAACCGATGCCCTTTCTCGCGTTGGAGATAGCAGCTTTAATATGAGCTGAGAAAGAAAGTTTTGAGTCCAAGATAATTCCTAGATGTTTATGTTCATTCACTTTTTTTACAGGTATGTTGTTAAAGAGGATCACTGGATGATCTATTTCATTTCTTTTCTTTGAAAACAGTAGTTCAACTGCTTGCTTTTGTGGATCGGGATTGAAAGACATCCTCCAATCATTGGCCCACTGGGTTATCAGTTGTAGGTCATGGTTCATGTGTTCCGCAGCTTCGTTAGTTTCTCGGGCAATCGTAAACAAGGACGTATCATCAGCAAAAAGTTTAATATTACATTTCAAATCTGCAGTGAGATCATTTATATACACAAGAAAGAATAATGGTCCTAAAATCGAACCCTGGGGCACTCCTGCTAAAATATCTCCCCAATTAGAACATTGCCCGTTCAGAACAGTTCGCTGTTTTCGATCCCCTAGAAAGCTTTTAATCAGAGAAAGAAGTTGTCCCGAGACACCAAATCGTTTCAGTTTATAAATGAGACCATCATGCCATACTCTATCAAAAGCTTTAGAAATATCTAGATACACGGAACGAACATCAAGAGCAGGATTACAGTCAAATGCCTCAAAAATTTTATGCGTTTTGGAAATTAATTGGTTGACTGTTGAATCACCGGGACGAAAACCTGACTGATTGGGGTTGAGTAAATCATATGAAACAAGATGTGAGTATAAGGAGTCGTAAATAAGTTTTTCAAGCATCTTCCGAAAAATTGGTAGAAGAGAAATAGGACGGTAGTTGCTCTTTAAATTCTTTTCGTTTTTCTTATGGATCGGAACTACATTTGCGCGCTTCCATATTTCAGGAAATACACCGGATCGCAAACAGTTCGTGAATATTATCTTAAGAGGTGTAACTAATGAAGCATCGCTTAGTTTAATCATTCTTGTAGAAATACCGTTCCAGCCATGTGCTTTGTTAGGATTAAGTGATCTTATGATCTTCAGTATCTTTTCCTCTGAGATGGCAAAGTCCTCAATCTGGGTAGGAATTCCTGGGGTATCTTGTGGAATTTCACTACCAGTGTCGATGGTCGTGCATTGGAGTATGAAATGATCATTAAATAACTGTGCCTTTTCAGTAAAATCCGTTATGAATAACCCATTCTCTAAGAGGGGCGGTATTATAGGAATCTTCGCTTTATTCAGAACAGTATTTATTAAAGTCCAGTAGGTTTTATTAGATGTCCCTGGGTTTGCAAGAGTTTGCCTAGTCTTACGCAGGTAATTTCGTTTTGCATCTTCGATCATTTTTGCACATTCAGATATCATGTTTTGCATTTCTTCTAGCTTGTCCTCTGGCCGACCATTCTTCACAAAGGTTTTGTAAGCATGATTCTTTTTCCTTAAGAATTTTTTGACAGCTTGCGTTATCCAGGGCAATTGGCGAGGCCGAATAGTTTTAGTTTGGTTCGAAATGAAGTTCGAGTATATGTTCAACAGCACTTAGTTGAGCAATTTGACCTGCTCATTGGGGCATTTAATTTTGTCGAGATGTTCATGCCATTTAAACATTTCGATACTTTTCATAATTGCAACAAAATCAGCTTTATCATAATACCAAATTTTGCGGGTATAAGATGGCAGTGCTATATTTGAGACAGATAGTTTTCCATGAACAATTTGATAATGACAATGCTCGTGTAGAGACTGATGGACACCTGACTCTATAATGAGATTAGGCTGATCAGTTAGAATTAGATCAATGCAAGATTTAGAATCTCCCATTAAGTGCGTTGGTTCTGAAATCATCTGATGCAGACCAACGTCGGACGTTACTGGCTCGAATAACTTCCCCTCATTATCTTCAATATCATTTTCCCACCACTGAGTCGAGCGGCAGTTGAAGTCACCCATGATAATAATACCAAAAGGATTTTCTGCATGCACTTTCGACACCAAAAGCTCAAAATTTATCATGAAATTATCAAATTCACTCTGAGTTTGGCCCGGACTTCTGTAAATTACAACCAAAAAATACTTTTCTTGTTTAACTAGACCTCACAAACAATGCATTCTGGGAAAGTACCCAAGTCAGGACGATTTTTTGAAGGGAGAGAATCTTTCACATAGAGTCCAACACCTCCCCTTTTAACATCTTGCGGATGATTTTCTTTATGAAATGTATAACCGTCGAGTGCCAGCCTATCTTCATCAACGGTGCTGTCAAGGTGAGTTTCTACAATACCGATTAAATCATAGTTACACACCGAGTTATATGCCTCGATAAGGGAAATTCTTAAGAAGTCATGTGTGGCAATACTATTCAAATTCCAACAACAAAAGTCAAGTGTTTCAGGACCAGGATTAGTTTCAACATCACCGCAGAGCAAGATGGTTGCAAAAACCAATCATTGTGCATGAAGTGTGTAGCATGTCATACACGCAATGAAAAAGTAGGCATACTGGAAAAGACATTGTTTGATAACAGCACGCTTATATCGAATGAGACCAATGACACCAAGCGGGATCCGTTTGAGGAGTTCAACAGTCGTGTAAATCACCCTTTTCTCAAGGTGATGCGTGCGGGCAAACAAAGGCAGGAAATAGGACTGTGTTTCCACTGAGGGCACTACAAGAAACTGTGTTATTAGTACAAAGGGTAGAACAAGGATTGAAATGCTATCGCTGTCCTCTATTGCAGCGTTTTTTGTAAGATAGGCATTGTAAGCCATACAGGAATGCAAGTTATTGGTTTTGACACGATTTGATAGACAGTACTAGGTAAGTTATTCAAGAATTCACTCCTTGACATGATTTTGGTCGTATCTAAGCCTTCAATTTGAACTTATCGCTGCCTTGACAACTTTTTATGGTCTAGAAAGGCAAGTTATTGTTTCTGAAGAAGATTATGGACATTTTTAAGTGATCCTTGCCCGCCGAAACATGCCTGTTTTCGTTTGTTCCTCGACAGTCTTTCAGATCATTGCCAACCTTTGAGTGCCTTAGGATCTTTGCATCTTGGAGGGGAGTTGCTGACAATCTTGTGCGATCACAGAAATCTTTGTAAGAATATGACAGCCTATGTTTGATACTAAAAATTGCTCATCTTGCAATCTTAGTTATTTTTTCATTCGAGTTTTTCAATCACTGACAATCTTCGATGATCCTCAAGGGTTACTTTGTGATCGTTGGAATAAAATTGAAATCTCCTCCAGCGATCATCAACGATTCAAGCTTACAAACATTTTTTTGGGTAGCGGTCGGTATTTGTAATGTGACATTTGGTTTTGATTCAATCTGTCACGGTTGCTACAAAACTGCAGCTACCATCCAAGATTACCGATGCTTTTTAAAGATTATTGACGACGAAATGAAGGTGAGTTTTTAGGCAGGCTAAAGAAGTATTCCCAGTTGTTGTTTTCTTGGGACATTTAGACTTAATTCAGCTGATTTTTAGATACCAAATCTCGTTACAACAGACTAATTTAAGTCATTTAAAAATTTTCTTCAACATGAATTAGACTACCTTCCAATGTCTATATTTGGAATATATTGAGTAGACTTTCGCTCCTTTAGTAACTACTTACATAGAATATGAGTGCAAAAAAAACAGTATAGCAAATTTGTTACCATTTTTTAGCAAATGATCATGCAATGAAGCTCTTATAACAAGAGCTTGTAAGCATGTTGTAAGAGCAGTTCATTGAAGAAGATCATGAAATTGAAAACTTAACAAAAACAACTGCTTCATGTCTTTTAATTCTATAATATGTTGGTCCAGAACAAGAAGGATAAGTTATAACATTTTTGACCATAGGCTATAGCAACAAGGAGACTACCACAAAAACCAAACCATCCTACGTGTCAATGGAATTTTCGCAAAAATTTAGAACGCCATTCTAGCGAAAAAATAAATTTTCACAATTCTTGCCGATTTATCTACACCAGACAGAATCTAATGTCCCAATCACACCGGCGAACTAAACCAGCTTAAACTAAACCAGGTTATTGAATGGAGCTTTCTAACTGGTTAGTCCAACAAATCCAATGTATTTGATTGGTTGAAATTTAGCCTTGCTTAGATAAAGCTGGTTTAGCTTACAGGGTAAATGTAATCTTTTTTGAAAGCTCTTCTCGTACTTTAGTATGCTATTATCTTGAATTAGTTCGAGACATTACCTACAATGACAAAACAACAAAATAATTCTCATGGAAGATGAAAAGGTCATTACTGATGGCACTGAAATTGCGGAAAGTTTTAATACATATTTCTTAAATATTACTGATTCTTTAGGTCTGAGTGCTCCCGAAGATAGTTTTACAAAAGATCTCGATACGATGGTAACAAATGCCGTAGAAAAGTACAAGAATCACCCAGGCATCAAGGCAATTAAAGCCTCATTGTCATAAACAGATAGGTTTGAATTTTCGTACGTCTTCGTGATTGAGCAAATAGAGGCAATCGATCCAAGTAAATCAAACACTGGAAATATACTTGTGAAAATACTTCAAAATAGCAAAGACATTTTTTTGATCTCGTACTTAACAGACTGTATTAATGCAGCAATAAACAATTGCAATTTTCCTAACGATCTGAAGGTAGCTGATGTTTCTGCTCGCTATAAGAGAGGAGTACAAACAGATAGATCAAATTACATACCAATAAGTGTACTACTTCAAGCAGCTGTGGAGCCACGTGGGGGTATGGGGAGGGGGGGGGTGTAAATACCCCCCCACTTTTTTGAAAATATGGTAATTTAGATTCGTCCAAAAACCTCATAAAAATCATAGGGCAGGGGAAGGCTTCAGCTTTTAATCTCGCTTTCTCAATCAACTACTGCCACAGTTCGATTTGATCGAAAAAGACATGAACTCATTGTTCTGAAATCTTTTTCTGTCTTTGTCATTTTTTTTACCTGCTCCAGGTCATGTCTTTTCCGATTTATTATTATTGATGCAGCTTTCACACACGGCATTGCTACTCGAAATCAAGAAGGAAACACGGCAACAATTGATGTTTTAGGCAAGAATTCTATTTGCCATAGCGAGTTGCAGTAACGATTTTCAGAAGAAGCATGTGAGGATACGTGTAATACAATTGTTGTAATACAATTCAAGACCCTGTATTAAGGTTTGTCGTATACTGACATGATTTCATCTGTCATTATTCATCCAAATCGGGCGTATCCCTATATTCAAATGGGAGCATTTCTATATTTAAAATGGGCGCTTCCCAAAGTTCTTAAGGGTGTGGTTCCAAAGATTTTTCCGGGGGCTTCGCCCCCGGACACCCACCATTCCTTACCCCCGCACTTCGTGGCGGCTGGCTCCGCCGCTGATTCAAGTATCAAAAATCTTTGAACAGTTGAAAGGATTGCAAATTAATGTTTTTGTTGAGAATAAATTATCAAATCTTTTATCTGATCGAATCTTGGCGAAAATGCCTCGATGCCTCGGGGATTATTGGTACTGTATCAATGGATCTTTATGAGGCCTACGATTGTATCATGCATGATCTGCTGATAGCTAAATTGGAAGCCTATGGATGTGACAGAAATTGCCTCAAACTTATGTATAGCTATTTGACAGACCGTAGCCAAAGAGATAAAGTGGGGTCTTCCTACAGTTCCCTTGGAAAAGTCAAGATAGGAGTACCGCAAGGCCTGGTCCTTGAGCGGATGCTATTCAACATTTTCATCAATGACCTATTCCTAATTGACTTGGAATCAGAAATATGCAACTTTACAGATGATAATAGAATATACGCAAGGAGTGAGACCCTGAAAGCAGTGATAAATAGCTTGGAAAATGACCTGAGATCTGTTTTACCGTGGTTTACCGAAAACGGAATGGTAGCAAACCCGGAAAACTTCCAGCTCATGTTTCTAGGAGTTAAGAGTCATCAGCAAATGCGTTTACCCATCAAACTATTAGGAGTAGCTATTGATTCTAAATTGAATTTTGACGAACATATTCTTGAACTTTGTGGTAAAATAAACAAAAAAGTGAGTGCATTCTAAGGACTTAGGAACTATCTTGATGCTACACATGCAAAAGTCTTGTGTAAGACAACAGTTTCGGCCAATTTCAACTATTGCCCTTTAATTTGGATGCTCTCTTCTAAAGCTGCAAATAACGAGATCAACAGAGCACATAAACGTGCACTAAGTGTGCTCCTTAAAGAATATGATGCATCGTTTGAGTTGTGTCTACAAAGAGAGGCAGATACAACAATACATATTAAGAATCTCCAAAAACTGATGTTAGAGGTATTTGAGACTCTGAATTCGCTGAATCCATCATACCTCTGGGATTTTTTCATCACTAAGCAAATTGAATATAATCTGAAGATTAAAAAGTTGGTTGAATTGCCTCAAATAAAACTCACGCCTTTGGAAGACACTCTGTTATTTACATTCTTTGGAGCACTTTCAGTGACGATATAAAAACATGTGAAAGTATGGCAGCTTTCAAAAAGAAAATAAAAACATGGAACGGGGCAAACTGCAGCTGGAAATTATATTGTTGATAGGACCTTGTATTTTGTTGTATATTATGTAATTATTTTATTTTTTAGTTGGTTCGTTTGAATTGGTTAATGTGTATAGATATGTATACTGTTGACTATTAGATATTACCAACATTAAATAATGACGAAATGAAAAAGAAATACAATCCTTTACAAAATATATTGAGACCAACATAACAAATCCTGCTACAGAAAACATGTTTTTTGCCCTTGTATGGTTCCAACACCACAAGTTACAGGTTCAACACTTTTTGCAAATGAAGGTGATCATGTTGATAAGCAGAGATATCAAGCGCTTATTGGAAGTCTTACTTATGCAGTTACAGCAACAAGACCAGACATTGCACAAGCTTTACGATTTGTTAATCAATTTAGTTCCAACCCAAGTGCAGAGCACTGACAAAGCGTTAACGCATCCTACGTTACATCAAAGGTACACTTGATTGGGGAAATCAGTTTGATGGTTCAAAAGAAGAGGAAGTGCAGCTTAACGGATTCGTCGATGCAGATTGGGGAGGTGATGTCAATGGACGTAAATCTCAATCAGGCTACATGTTTACAATCTGTGGTGGAATTGTAAGTTGGGCAAGCAAGAAGCAGACAAGCGTAGCTCTCTCGTCAACGAAAGCTGAGCATGTTGCAGCATGTTTAGCAGCTCAAGAGGCAGTATGGCTGCGTTCACTACTTGCTGACTTGAATTTTGTTCAAGATAAACCTACAATTGTTCAAGAGGATAATCAAGGAACAATCGCGATGTCAAAGAATCCAAAGTATCACGGGAGGACAAAGCACATATACGTCAAGCATCATTTTATCAGAGACAAAGTTGGAAATGGGGAAAGGCACTAGGAAAGGCACTACCAAAAACACTGTTTGAAAAATTTCGAATGATGATGAACGTAACAAACAGAGTTTGAGTAGAGAAGACTTTTGAACAACTTTTGTTTTAACTGTTGAGATCTATTTTTCAAGTGGGAGTGTTAGAACATACGAAAAATAGAGCTATGTTATTGTTTGTTACGAGAAATGACGTTATTACTTCCGTTCATATCATGCTGTGAGAAAACACTTGCTTCGTTAGTGGTTCGTTAGTTATCGCCGTTATGTTGAGTCGTAGTTCAGTCGTGAATTTATCTAAATTGCTATATTGCGTATAAAACTCTTGATTTTAACATACTACTCCGTTTCGATGTAAACTTTACTGCAACCTTTATTTATTTTGGTGTCCTGTCACCCACTCTGAAACTGTCCTCTCCAAGGGTCGATAGTGAAGAATGATGCTGAATAATTTGCGGTTCCTCTATTCAATTCAAGGCACTGTTTAGTAAATACCTTAATACCTTAATGTATCAAAGAATGTATCAATACGGAAAGAAATGTAACACCCTTTTTGTTCTATTAAGGATTTTCAGTGTGAAGGCACATGAGTGCATATGTGCAAAGTGCAAAGGTGCATGATCGTATTGCGAATTAGTATGTGTACACATTTGCGGTTTGTTTAGGAAGTCATACTCAACTTGTTTTGCAAGACTTAGATGACCGCTCGGCCGGTCGAATTTTGTTTGTTTGTTTGTCATCTTATTTTATTTCGAAAAAAAAACTATACATAGCTTCTAATTACATTAAATAAAAGAAGCTAATCAATTTCGAAAATATTTACAATGGAAAACAATAACTAATTTAAAATAACTAATTTAATAATGATTAAGATGTCACACTATTTTAATAATACTAATTCATGGATTTCTTTTTATTGATTTTGATTGATGTTGTGTTTTTCAAATTGACATGCATTGCAGTTGCATTCAACTCCATCCCATTGTTTTATCTGAGCTCAGATTTGAATTGTTTTATCTGATTTATCTGTTTTACCTGATATGAATTTCTTTCACTTTACTTGGAAGGAGTTTCTTAAGCTCTGAAATCTTGAAAGACTTCAACTTTTCTTCCCCATGCATCCAGATAAAGAAAACATCATCGATGAATCTCATCCAGATGAGGGGCTTGTCAGGTGAAGCTTCCAACAACCTCTCCTCCAACCGGGTCATGAAGAGATTGGCATAGGCCGGAGCGAACTTCGTGCCTATAGCCGTGCCCAATTTCTGCCTATAAAACCTATCGTTAAATTCAAAATAATTATTCTCCAAGACCAAGGACGCTAGCCCCACTAGGGTTTCTTTTATATATTTGCTGTTATTTGCTTTTGTCACTTTGTGCAACTTTTTAGCTAACGTAACACCTTGGATTCTACATAAGTTGTAACTGCTTGAAATTTGCATCTTTATTGTTTTCAAAAAGAGAATGCTGGGAATATGTAGCCGTCTATTTTGCACATATTTGCCAATTTTAGAATTTGGTTTAAAACAAAATAGATTAGCTGAAGAAAGCTGAAACTTTACAAATAACTCGAGAGCAAAACACATACAAGTTTTGGTTATTTATTTGGTTTTTATTACATTTTCTTTTACTTTACATTTATCGATTATTACAAAAAATAATACAATTTTTGGATGGAATGGCGATTATACTGATCAGTTTAAATTCTAAAACGCCTATATATGCGGGGGCCGGGGGTACGAGGGCCATGGTGCCAGAGCCGGGGCCGGGGAGCCGGGGCCAGTGATCTCAAATAGCCTTATGGATAAAGATGATTGAATTCATGAATGAAAATGAATGTATCGAAACGTGAATTTGTTTTGTCCTTTCAATTTGCCCTTTATTACATTTTGTCCATGTTGTTGATTCAGTTCAAATCAATAATCGTGCTCAGTCAACCTCTAAGTGGTACAAATTATGCTCAATCAGCCCCTACGGGTTTGGATCTGATGGCATTGCGAGTAACTTCCCTAAAATTGCATTTCCCGTGATTTGTAATTCCATCTATGATATCTTTAACTTTTCCATATTCTCAGCGTCCTTCCCTGATAGTTGGAAAATAGCCCGCGTGGCCCCTATTTTTGAAAGAAGGGAAACCTGATGACCGATCAAATTACAGGCCTATTTCTGTTCTACCGGTCGTGTAAAGGCTCTTCGAAAAGCTTATATATGATCAGTTATACCAATACCTAGATAAGCACAAGTACCTAGTGTCTCACCAGTCAGGATTTCGGTCTCTACATTCGGTTGTGACATGTCTGCTAAAAGGAACCAGTGATTGGCACATCGACATAGACAACGGAAGGTATACCGCGATGATCTTCATAGACCTCAAGAAAGCATTTGACACGGTTGACCATCAAATACTCTTGGATAAAATGCAATTTTATGGAATTACTGGACGTACACACAAATGGTTCAGTTCTTATCTTGATAATCGGACGCAGTACTGTAGAGTCAATGGCGCAACTTCTAGCATCGAAAATATTGATATCGGAGTGCCACAGGGATCGTGCCTAGGGCCTCTTCTTTTTCTTCTGTACATAAATGACTTGCCATTTGCTCTAAAGAAGGCTAAGGCTACTATGCATGCCGATGACACAGCCATCTCGTATTCTTCTGATAAAAGTGAGGAACTGGACCTAGTAATCAACGAGGAGCTTTCATGCATTGAAAGGTGGCTACAGGGCAATAAGCTTTCCCTTAATGTTGTCAAAACCCAAGCTATGATAATTGGCCCAAAGCCAAAAATTAAAAACTGAATAATCCTAGCACTCTTCCTTCTTTCGGGGTAAGGGGGGGGGGAGGAAATCGACTTAATGAATGAAACAAAATACCTCGCAGTCGTGATTGATAATTAATTGTCTTACCTGGGAAAGTCACATTTGTGCGGTTCAAAAGAAGATTTCCAGAGCAATCGGTCTATTGAAGTATGCGCGAAATTTTTTAAACTGATACTTTGACAAATTTATATATAAGCATCATAGAGCCACATTTCAGCAACTGTTGCTCCGTATGGGGCTCTTGTGGTGCTTCAAAACTAGACGTGCTTCAAAAATTACAGAATAAAGCCGCCAGAATCGTAACAAATAGCCCTTTTGATGCATCTGCAGCTCCTTTGCCCCAGAGACTTGGTTGGCCATCTGTACAAAAGCTGATGTATAAAGAAACAGGTTCTATGGTTTGCAGATCTCTCAACTCTCTTGCACCTCAATATCTCAGTGATCTTTTCGTGAGATTATCCGGGTTACATCCAAGACAGTTGAGAAACTCAAAAGCTGACTTTGCAATACCCATGTTGAGAACTGGCAATGGCCAGAAATCCTTTGCTTATCGCGGGGCTAGTCTCTGGAACAGTCTTGATTTGGAAACAAAGATGGCTCCCTCAATCAATGCCTTCAAGTCCAAACTCAAGGAAAAATAATCATATACATTATTTCTTATTTCTATTGTAAATTTTGTATTATATAACTTTTTATTTTGTAAGTAGCTTTTGCAGGGCCAATTGTAAAACTGTATATAGACTGAATTGTACCCTGGGTAAATAATTTTAAAATGAAATGAAAATAATTTTAAAATAGATAATTTGAAAATGAAAATTTTAAAAATAAGTGAATGTAGTTGTTAAGATGTCATTACCGCAAAAAGGGCGCCAGCATGTTTGCTGGAGAATCTCTGTCGATAGTGGAACACACACAGAGTGTCTCATATCGTTTGCTGCTATAATTTCCTGTTTATCACTCAAGGGTGGCGTGGCTCTCAGCAAGGTACTAAAATGACCCTGAAGGTATTGCAAACCAATTATTTGCCATGAAACAACCATTTATTAGAAAGACCAAAGTACACATTACCGCAACCTACGCACCATTAAGAGAACCCCATGGGGACACTCAACACATGCACATATGGGGAGGTAAGTCCGATTATGGGTCTTAATATTCATAATAGTTACATTTTGGGCCTAAACTAACTAAAGTTATGGCAATGATATCTTTTGGGCATGAAACAAACCGATATGTCTGGCCTTTGTATAGGCAATCCTGACGTCAATTTACATCGATTCATTATTTTCATGTTAGTTTACAGGTGTCCAAGTAGCAAATTAGCTGATACTTGAAACTGAACTGATAGTTTTGGGTAGCCAAAACCATTCTCGAAATGACCCTTTGTATGCGTATGTACTGAGTGCCCCCCTCCCCCAGCAAGGGAACTCAGAAAGTGAGAAATGAACAACAACAGGTTCACTGTGAAAAATTCAAAAATCGACAATCATGTCAGTCAGCGGAGATTTTTGTTGCCTCTTTCGTACCCAAACATTCACGGAGCATCGCTGCAAACATCGAGCTTCCAATCATATGACCCTATTCTTCTCAGAATAATAAGCCCCTCTTGGCCAAAAAACGTATGAAGTCGACAACGTAGTTTACTTGACATCCGGTTGAGCGAATGCATTTTACTATTTACATTGCTACTTCGCAGCGCACAAGTCAATCAATATGGCCCCATATACACGACAGCGTAAGTTGCCAACTTGATTCTGTTCGCATCTCAAATTTCAAGTACCATGCTTGCATTGCCTTATTTATGGCGAGCATTAATCGCATACCATCTTGGCCACAGTTTCCTCTTATGCTTATCATTTTGCACTTGTGTGATATTGACCTTGCCCTGTCATTTTGCAACGTTGCAAGTTCAAAATGGCAAACTTTCGTCGTCTGCATAATTCAAATGCATTTTCTCCAAACGAAGATGAATCACAGGAAAGCACGGAGAATCACGAGTTGGAAAACAACAGTACCTCTCTATCATCAATGCAAGTACACCCTCCAGCACACAATACAGAAATGAATATTTTGAATATCCACGTTCAAGTACACCTGTTCCATTTGCTAGACCACCATACTCTCTGCAATTCTATGGCCAGCGTCCGTCCACATTGATTCAACCTATCTCTGGACCAATGCAAAGCTCCCAGCTTCAACCATCCTTTTTTAAACAATATGGAGATCGCCTTGGAAAGGAACAACGGCACTCCCCGGCGTTTGCGGTAGAACAACGAAATTCGCCAAATCCAGTAAAATTCGGTAGTCACTCCTCGGATAAGGACGAAGGCGACGGATATGAAATATTTTTCAGTTCAAGTTATTATCATTTATCATTTTGAATTGTGATTAAAAACTCAACCAGTTTTGTTCTTATCTCATTTCCATCGAAACGACCATCGTTTTTCCAGGAAAGTCTTCATTTTGAGGTCCGTCCATCTGTGTATGGATCTAGTACAGATGCATCTTCTGGCTCATTGCTCTCCTGGCAGATGTTGTGGAGCACTGAGCAAGCAATAACTACGTCAGCAGCATAAGAAGGCTCCAAGGAAACCTTTCCCAACAAGATTCTCCACCTTCCTTTCAGAATACCAAAAGCTCTCTCTATTGCAACCCTTCCTTGTGACAGAGCCAAATTAAATTTCTGGTGATTAGCTGCCATGTTTTTTAGAGAAGGGAAAAGGCTTCATAAGCCAATTAGCTATCGGATATGCATCATCGCCAACAAGGTATGGCTTAATGTTGTCCACCTCACTAAGTGGATAAACTGGAGTTGTTAAAATCTGCTCGATCGTTGCTTGTTCAAATATCCAGGTATTTCGCAAAATGCGAGAATCATGCGATGAGCCAGGAAATCTTGCCGATATGGCAAGAAACGTCAATTTACCGTTACATACTCCCCGGTACCCAATGATGTGACGTTATTTTCTGTCGAAAAAAACAACAGTGCTGTTTTCCGGTGCAATTATTTGAACATGTGTTCCATTCTGCAAGAATTATAACCAACAGCAGCTTTGATACCCCAAGCAGACCACTTATCGACCAGCTGGGCTGGAAGACCATTGAACAACTCATCGCTAGTGAATCTAAGGTAATGGTCTTCAAGTCCCTGCATGAACTGGCTCCCCAATACTTGTGTGACCTTTTCACCCGAAACTCAAAGTGCTCTTCCTATGTCCTGCGCAATTCTGAGACAGATTTAAGATTACCCATGAAAAAGTCAAGTAATGGGCAAAAATGCTTCTCCTATCGTGGAGCAAAAGTGTGGAATGAATTTCCTGCCGATACCAAACAGGCATCTCCCCTGAATAGTTTTAAAAAATCTATTTAGGAACATTTCCTTTTCCCTTTCTTTTATGTTAGATTGTGTATATATTGTATTAGGTTTTTATATTATGGTTTTTATATTGTAATTATTCTTTTTAGTATGTAATTGTATATTAAAGTTTTTAAGTGGAGGGCCCCTTGTAAAACAACTCTGGTTGAAGGGCTACCCTCCTTAATAAAATGAAAATGAAAAAAAATGAAAATGAAATCTATAGCTGCAAAACATTGGAAAGGCGGAAGAGATCTCGGAAAGACTCAACTGCGTTGGAACACTCCTCTGGAGTTTGGGGCCATGAGATGTAATTATTCCTGAGGTAGACAAGGGCACCAAAAAAGTCCTTGGTGATGCGACAGACTATTGATGTCGAGACGCCAAAATTTTGCCCCACTACACTGTAAGAGCTACCATGTGCCAACCACCAGAGGGCAACTGCGATTCTCTTTGGAACTGGAATCGTTTCTCGCATATTTGTGGAATCTTTTTACCATAAAGTCATGCAAAATATTGCACAAAAACAGAAAAGTTTCTTGACTCATTCTAAAGTTTGAGTGCCAGTATTGTGGATCAAGCTGGAAATTCTCTTCATCAGCAAAATACTCTGCAAAATCATTTTCACGTCTGTGGTACACCCAGGCCCGTCGATTGTGGTATAAATTGGAAATGTGCTGAACAGCTAATCTGTGCAATTCTAGAGTGCGCACCCTTTCAAGCATAAAGGAGTATGAAAATAATCTGTACAAATTCAATTGCCTATTGTGGTCCAAAAGATATATAATGAGGAGGAAAATTAACAGCATCTCTTTGTCAGTCATTTTTGTTTCGTTTTGAAACTTGAGATGGCAGTGAGGTACAGAATAAATCTTTATTGAGCACAAGGATAAGGAAAACAATTGACTTTAGCAAAATTTTCCATCTCAGAGCAGGACTTCGGCCTTTTTGATCTTTGAGCAAGGCTTTGATTAACTGAAATGAGCAAAAAAGACAATATACACGACGCTCAAGCCTTTTAATCCGTTTAAAAACCGCATTTGCTTAAAAATGGCTTAACTTTTGCCCGTGTATATGGGGCCTATAACTCATTGCTGCGCTAGGAATTAATATTGCTGCACTATCTCCCCTGCTTGATGGATGTTGTCTAGCAGTTGATGGACTGCAAATGGGCAATTCATATGGTGACTGCCATCGTGATTGCGTTGCTGTCTGCTTTATAGTATACTGATAATATCCTATTTTTCATAACAAAAACTGCAATCTGTGGCGTAACGCAGTTTAGGACTCTTAGTTCAAAAACTAAGGGTCCCCGACAAAAAGAGGTCCCAAAAAATATTCCCCTTGTTATTTCATTTTTAAGCAGATGCTAAGGGTATGACGATACGACCTAGAGGCCTCTGACCTGCATGGTGTGAATTGAAATTTTAACTGGCAGTTGTAATCTACTCTGAGTGATAGCTGAGGCGTCTACTTTTGTATGGGACCTTCAAGTTATTTTTGTGAAAATGGAAACGTCGGCTTTATTGTGAATTTGTGTAGTTTTCTTTCAAGAGAGCTTTCGATCAGTGCAATGGCTAAATGGGGTGGCGAAAGAATATTGCAGCCAGCGATCAAAATATTTCCTGGGAGACTTTCCCCCAGTCTCCGTGACTTCCCTGTTTCTCCCCACCCATTCGTCCTGACGACACTGCTGACTAAGACAAGGTATATTTCAACTGTAAATTGCACTTATTCTATCTTTATCTGCGCAATTCATTTACCCCAAAATTAAACCGGACACGGTCTTTGTGTTTAACATATCACTTAAGGATGGGAGGCGAGCAGAAAAATCCCTAAAGACCCTGACTGCCTCCGTTCTGCCCGCATCATTTACATGGCCACTTGACTTAGTAAGTGTAATACAAGTTCATTTAGGCCAATTTTCGTAAGGTATTGTCCATTCATTTTATACTTGTTTTTCCTTCATTCGTAACATTGAAACCGTAATCTTTGTCACGTTTATCTTAAAGAATTGCATGCACGTCATTTGACATTTCACGCATTTTAGCAATAAGTTCAAGGAAGGTATATTCTTTCAGAGATTATAACACTTGTGATTCAAACAGTAACTCCTCAACCGACTATTGTATGACTCACACTCAGTACATGTAATATGGACTATACTATTTCCGCGGTAACCACTAAAGAGAATATTGATTGATTCTGTATTTAGAAATCTTAGAGTATGAATTTGTATAAATAAGAGTTCAACTTTACATTAGACGGAACAGACATGGATAAGTGATGCTAGTGTAGGAAGGGTGGATTACCACCAGCACAAGAGTCTTGTGAAAGCTCTTAGTGTTTATTATTTACTGTTTAAGTTTAAAGGGCATACAGTGCTTGAGAAAGACTGGGATGCGCCTGCGGATATTTGCATTATTAGAGAGCTCCTAGCAGTGAGAGCCAACCAGAATCTCGCTAGCATTGGTTAAAGTTATTACGAAGGATAAAGATCAGAAAGGGAAACTCGAAACTTGTGTCTTCTCTGTCGTCAACGCTCGTGCCTTGCCGTAGAAGTAGAAGCACCTTTTACATAAGGAAGCAACAATACATTCTAAGCAACTGGTACTGTTTTTAGTCCATGATTGCAGAATTTCAGAGGATGCTTGTCTGCAGGCCTGACCTGTACAAGTTGCCGTTCACTGCAATCAAAAACGCTTTGATAGCAAATCTTCTGATTCTGATTAGCTCGCACCACTCCCTGACTACTGCTATTTAAAGTCGGGATTCTATGTACCTTGCTCAGATTATCCAGATTTCGCCAATGCTTTGTCTTTTTGGGAGATACGACCAAATCCGGCTCTTCGAATGTTTGCTGTAACGGTATCAGCAAGATTGGGCGACTCAGCTAGCTCGCATACTGTTTTTTTAAATTACTGAAAAGCTCATCTGAGCCATGTGAAATCCAAGAGCTTGCATGTAAGAAGAAATAAAAGAACCCGTGATTTGTTGGCAGTCTAAAATTATTCCTGTCCATTTATTTACTGGTTTTCTTATTTCACTAACTCGATTCCAAAGAAGTCAGATTAGAATTCTAAATCCACAGTTTCTGTCATTTGTTTTTACTGCAACAAAACGTACCTGCTGAACAACATGGAACAAAATGCTATGTAAATGCATTTTCCTAATATCTTCATTCATTGTTGAGAACTTGGAGTGTGGTATTATCTGCAAAAGATAAAGAGCAAAGTATTCATCAAAAGTTTTTTTGAGTCCTTATTCACCTACCTCAATCTAGACTAGTTCTGCAATCTTGGGTACCAGGTTCTCTCTAAAAGAAAATTGAGAGTCTGGTTCAGTGCGACCAAAACCTCATCCTGGTGAAAAATCTCTGGACACAATTTAGCCTATCCCACGGACTGGAATCTGGAATCAGGAACCCTTGAATCAGACTCCATGGTCTGCTAGATCAGTCCAACTTGGAATAACACCGAAGACGAGAACTTCCCTTCACCACTTGCAAACTACAAAGCTTTCTTATCGGGATTATCAGGAGTTATGGGACTGTTGTGAGAAGAGGCTGTCCAACTAGCACTGCAATGAATCGCAAGTTACAGTCAAACAGAGCGAGGTCCTGTCTGAATCAGATGCTATTCTGATTGAACGAAATGCAAAGAAAATATACCCAAAACTACACTGGCGAATCAGATGGAATAAGCTGAGGGAACAGAAGTGATTAACTACCAGACTTAATTCAGTTCAAACTTCGGGAAAATTGGACGTTTACACAGTAGACAATAGAAGGCATGTTCTGATGCAAAGAACCAACCAACAAATTTATTCCTTTCCCTGCCATTGATTATTGATGTAATCCTATCGATTTCCATTCTGGCGGCTGACTGAATCTTGAGAACTTTAATGGAGGGAGATGGCACTGTGACTTAATTTAGCTTGGTCCATATAGTGTGCAATGCGTGACAGAGCATAGAGCTTGTTGCTGACCTTTTGACATAGATTACTTACATGTTGCTCAAATGTAAGTTTGCTGTCTAAGGTAACTCCTAGCAATTTTTCTTCAGTACTATTAGCAATAGTAGAACTGCCAATTTTAACCGAAACAGAATCACCACTCATATTTGTTGAATATAACTCGTTATATTCCTTAAGATAGCTTAACATACACACACACACAGTCTACAATGCCTATATATATACGGTTTAAATGGAACTTGCTAGAAACTCTTAGTTCTGGATCGTTCTGGAATGTTCTAGAAATAATGATTACAGTTTGTAAAAAGAAAACATCAGGAATGTTTAGCGGTAAGTTCTAGAATGTTCAAGTTATATCTGACTAGAGTGACCGTAAAATTTAACACTCCTCCTCACTCGCTGTCAGATAGCTCATAAATTCCAATCATGTCTCGAAGTTTTATAAATTGAGTACGACCAAGTCCCTTCGTCAGCATATCTGCAATCATGTCCTCACTCGCACAATACTTCAATGAAATCTTCTTGTCGGCAACTTTCTCTCGAATATAGTGATGCCTGATGTCGATGCGCTTTGCACGTCCATGAAACTTCGGATTCATTGCCATGCAAATCGTTGATTATCCTCGTAAATTAATATCGGTTCTTCTGATTTCTCGTTCATGTCAGAAAAAAGACGTTCCAACCACACTGATTCTTGAGCGGCCATAGATATTGCCATATATTCTGCTTCAGCTGTTGATAAAGCAACACAGTTTTGCTTCTTGCTTAACCAACTGATGGCTGCTCCGCTCATTGTGAAGACGTAGCCAGATATGAATTTTCGGTCATCAAGATCACCGGCCCAATTGGCATCGGAATATCCAGTCAATAAACTTGTATCACAATACATCAAGCCATGATTAATAGTACCATTCAAATATCTCATGATGCGCTTGACTGCAGACCAATGTTGTTTTGTTGGTTTCGCTGTAAATCTTGCAACGTTTCCCACTGCGTATGCAATGTCGGGTCTTGTTCTTGTCGACAAATACAGAAGACATCCAACTGCAGATTGATAAGTTTCTGGATCAAACAATTCGTCCTCATCAGTAGCCTTGATCAGCTTTGCTCCGGAATCAACGGGTGTTGCAACAGACTTTGAATTCTCCATGTTAAATTTCTTCAAAATCTCTTTAATGTATGAAGGCTGACCAATCCAAATTCCACCTTCTTCAAGGTGCTTCACTTTAACTCCCAGAAAATGACGTAGGTTTCCCATGTCTTTCACGTCAAATTGCTTAGCAATTTCTCTGATGACCTGTTGAATTTTCTCTGATGTTTTTTCCCGCCAATATTATATCGTCAACGTAAACAGCTAATATGAACACTTCTCCTCCTGAATTCAATGTGTAGATGCAAGGATCATTTATTGAAGGTTTGAATCCCATTCTCTTAAGATGCTTATCCAGAGCTTGATTCCAACATCTTGGTGATTGCTTGAGACCGTAGATGCTTCTTTTTAGTTTGCATACCATGTGTTCTTTGCCTTTGACTTCAAATCCCTTTGGTTGCTTCATAAAGATATCTTCTTTGAGCTCTCCATTCAGAAATGCAGTTGTTATGTCTATTTGATGTAGCTGAAGGTTGTATTTTGCTGCCAATGCAATGATTGTTCTTATTGATTCAAATCTGGCAACTGGGCAAAATGTCTCATCATAGTCAATTCCACTTTTCTGGGTAAAACCTTGTTCTACCAGTCTTGCTTTATGTCACTCTATGTTTCAATCTTCATCTCGTTTAGGTTTGAAAACCCATTTGCTTCCAACAGCCTTGCGTCCTTCTGGTAATTCCACAATGTCCCATACATCATTCTTGTGAAGTGACTCAATCTCATTCCTCATTGCTGTTGTCCATTCTTCTTTTTCACTGCTTGGAAGTGCTTCCTCCATTGTTTTTGGATCATCTTCTTCTCCTGCAGCATATATTACCCAGTCACCATAGCGATCTGGAATTTTTCTTTCTCTTCTCGGTCTTTGTGTTTTCAGTGTTCCAGTGTCATCAGTTTCATCGTTTCGTAGGTAATATCCCCTGCTGCTTGATCAGTATCTTCCTTTGCCTTTGGAGCATCATCGTGCTGAGTTGTCCGAGTCTTTGTTTCATTAAACACAACATCTCTGCTGTGGAAGACTCTTCCTTTCCTTTCATCATACAGTCGAAATCCTTTGGTTGTTTCTCCGTAGCCAAGGAAAATACATCTTCTCGTCTTTAAATCCATCTTTCCTCTTTCGTCCTTAGGAATATGTGCATAGGCATTGCATCCGAATATGCGCAAATTGCTCACATTTGGCTTGTGTCCATTCCAAACTTCGTATGGCGTCATTCCTTGAACAGCTCTTGTAGGGCTTCGATTGCGTAGATAGGTTGCTGTCGATAAGGCTTCTGCCCAAAAATTCTTCGGCAATTTGGAATCAGCTAACATTGCTCTGATAGTTTCAACCAATGTACGATTCATTCTTTCTGCCACGCCATTTTGTTCGGGTGTTTTCGGTATTGTTGTTTCATGCTGAATACCTTCCTTCTTAAGATAGTTCTCAAATTCGTTTGAAGTGTACTTGCCTCCGTTGTCTGTACGTAGTACCTTTATCTTCAATCCACTTGATTTTTCGACCATTGCTTTCCATTCTGTAAACTTCTGGAATGCTTCACTTTTGTCTTTCATCATGTACACCCATACATGTCGTGATTTGTCGTCAATGAAGGTAATAAAGTATTCAGCTCCACTGAGTGACTTTTCCTCAATCTTCCCACATACATCACTGTGGACAACTCCAAGTAGCTGATCTGATCGATCTCCTCCTGTCTTCGGGAAAGGTGTTCGATGCTGCTTTCCACCAATACATGGCTCACAAAATGCTACATTTTTCGATAGGGTATAATCGAATCCTTCTACCATGCGATATTCTGCCAGTCGTTCCAAGTTTTTCACTCCAAGATGACCATAACGTCGATGCCATATAGCTTCTTTTGTGTCTTCTATTCCACACATTGCAACTTCATTTGTTATTGTCCCTTGATGGACACAATTTAAATGATATAGATTTCCAGACTTTGTAGCAAAAGCAATTGTCTGGTTGCTGCTATCAAATACACGGCAGCTTGATTGGCCAAATTCAAACAACTTGCCAGATTTCGTAGCTCTTGAAACGCTCAATAGGTTGTAAGATAAATTTGGCACATAAAGGACTTCAGAAAGTCGGCAACGCTTGATTTCATCATCAGATACTTTCATGAATAACTTTACTGTTCCTTTTCCAACAGCTTCTACCGAAGATCCATCTCCTACGGTAATCTTCTGAGGTTTTTCAAGCTCGGCAATGTCAATGAATAAATCTTCCTCGTAGCACATATGGCAAGTTGCTCCAGAATCCACTATCCAATTGGTCAAGATTTCTGATGCTTTCAATGCATGCTCCACAACCAATCCAATGATTTCTTCGTCTGATTCCTTTTCTGCTGCATAAGCCTTTTGTCTTGCCGGTTTCTTCTTGAACTCTCCTTCTGCCTTTGATTCACTACTTTTTGCGAGTTGATAGCATTCTCTTTTGATGTGCCCGTACTTTCCACAGTGGTGACATTTTGGGCCTTTTCTGCTGTGATGCTTTGACGTCATTACTTTCACTTCAGGCTGTGTCATTACTGCGTCTTTCTGTTTTGTTTCTTCATGAAGTAATCGCTCTGTTACAACGTCAATCTTTGGTACTTCTATACCAGCCTTGAGTGATGTTACCAACATGTCGTATGACCTCAGTAGACTTGCCAACAAATGAACTACTTTATTTTCGTCATCGAGAGGGTCACCAACAACCGCCAACTCGTCAAAAATCTCTGTCATCTGTTTAATGTGAGTTTGAATCGACTGCCCTTCCTTTAAATGTAGTGCATACAATTTTCTTCGCAATGTCAACTTATTGGCCCAAGACTTTTTTTGAAATTGATTGGCTAATTTCTTCCAAGCTTCTACTGGATCGTCAGGATCTGGTCCAAGTAGATACAAAAGGGTAGGCTCCATTGATATGACGATAGTGGCCAAAGCACGATCTTTCCGCAACTTGTATTTCGCAACTGCTGCTCTGTTGTCGTCTGACTCGGTGGGGGCTACTTCAGTCTCATCTACAATGCTCCACAATCCTTCTCGAATCAATGCCATTTTACATTGCACCTTCCAGGTTGCAAAATTTGATCCATTGAGTGGCTTTATTAGAATCTTTGTTGCTTCCATAGCCATTTTTCATCCGGATCCCCAATACAAAACCGGACTTCACTATTATGATTCCGAGGCAACAGTCACGAGACTCCACGAACTACAAATTCAAGATGGCTTCTCTCGAAGGATGTCGGCCTACTTCTGCTCTTTGTAGATTCAGTTACGTTGGGCAATATCTGGGCCCATAACCTGTTGAATATAACTCGTTATATTCCTTAAGATAGCTTAACATACACACACACACAGCAAAGTCTACAATGGCTATATATATATACGGTATAAATGGAACTTGCTAGAAACTCTTAGTTCTGGATCGTTCTGGAATGTTCTAGAAATAATGATTACAGTTTGTAAAAAGAAAACATCAGGAATGTTTAGCGGTAAGTTCTAGAATGTTCAAGTTATGTCTGACTAGAGTGTCCGTAAAATTTAACAATATTTCCAAACGTTAATAGATGACATTTGTCTTCATTGAGCTTCATATAGTTGTCAGAGAACCATTTGATTGCATGGGCGGAATCTAGTTCTAACCTAGCAACAACATTATCAGTATCAATATCACAATAAAATAAAGTTGTGTCGTCGGCATAATTGCATACATCAGTATTATTTAAGGAAAGAAGCAAATCGTTGATATATAGATATTGAAGAGAAGAGGTCCAAGGACAGATCCTTGAGGCACTCCTAAGGTCAGTCGCTTCCATGAGCTAAAAGACCAATTGACCCTGACCCTTTGTTGTCTGTTATGTAAGTAACTATAAATTATGGACAATGCATCGTGACTAAAGCCGTAGGCGTGCAATTTGGCTATAAGGAGATCATGTCTCAGGCAGTCGAAAGCCTTAGAAAGTGGTATTACTCCATTAAAAACGTATCATTGGAGTGTTTTCAATCAAAAAATTCTAATGACTGTCTTCCAAGATTGTAAATTGATTTTTGAAAAGAAATTAAAAAGAAAATCAACCCAAAATTGCAATGACTGTCTTCCAAGTTCAGTTCTCATTCTCTTTATTTCAAATTGTGCCCCCTTTCTCAAAGACTTTCTTTCAACACAATACTGGTGTGCAATTCTGCTTTTGGTATCAAATGTTACTTTGTGCATCTCAGTTACAATTTTTCTTTTATCTATGTAACCAAGGTCTTGCCAATTGACTGCTGCTAGTATATTTTCATCTTTTATTGCTTTGTTCAATCTTTAAATAACTCTAGCAGCCCTTATGTGTTGTTTTTCCATTCTTTTGAATGTTGCCTCTGGGAAGGATCCCCATACTGATTTGCAGTAAGTGGTGGCAGGGATCACAGTTTTATAATAAATTTCTTCTAACATTTTTGATGGCAAATATTTAAGTCTTTTTAACATGCAAATCTTTGAGCTCATTGACTTCACTACTGTATCTGTATGCTCTTTCCAGCTTAGCTTTTCATCAATTTTGATTCCCAAGACTTTTTCGGAAGTGACGTATTCTACAAAGAATAACTAAGAAATGTCTGCTGTATTGAATGTAGTTTCCCTTGTAAATTTGAATGAAAAGTTCATGGTGTCTTTGCGTTCATAACTTGACCCAGGAAACTGAAGTGTTGATTTGCATTACCATACTGATAGAAACTATTCCTGGGAGTATTGTATTCAGAGCCTTGGAATTCTGGAGAGATTACAGCGGCTGACAAGAGTGTGAGATTTGCATGGTAGGGGACCGAACAAGTCAAGGGAGACAGAATCCAAGGGGTGATCTGGTATGGGAGCGTGCGAAAGCGGCACTTTGGTCAGGCTCCTTGTATGTATTTGGCATTCGTGGCAGGTTTCAAAGCGATTTTGGACGGCATTGTCTAGGACAGGGAAACAGAAATAGGCGCGGATGCATCGTTTCACTGCATCTTGTCCGGCATGTGATCCAGCATGGGCCAAGGAAATGATCTCGTCATGGAGGGACTATGGTAGTAAGATTTAATCATCCCTTTAAATGATTTCATCTCCACCAATAGAAAGTTCACTAAAGGTTTTATAGAAGCCCTTTAGTGTTGGGTCATTTTGTAGGGCTTGACCAAGTGCTATGAAGTGGCGTAGACGTTCCAATTGTCTGTCATTGAGTTGCACTTGATGCAGACGCTGCTCCGAGATGGTAGTTCTGATTGGCTAATTAAGAAGAAAGAGAAGTTTCTGATGCTTTCTTGCTTCTTCTTTAATACATGCAGGTAGTTTGTCAATGGGGATGGCATGTCTACTGGTGTAATCTGCTGGGTTCTCCTTCCCCTTACGCCAAACAACGCGATGGTTGATGTCTTGATGGCGAAGAAGTATGCGTTCAATGCGAGATGGTGGCTTTCTTTTTGAGGTCAACAGTGATACCAGAGGCTGCTGGTCAGTGATAATTGTAACTGATGGGCCTCCAACAAGAATGTTTCGAAACTGGCGAAGACCGAAGTCAATTGTTGTTGCTTCCTAATCAAGTCGTGAGTAACTTTTCTCGGCATCAGTGGTGGTGCGTGATGCTATAGCGACTGCTTTTGTAGCATCAATTGAGGCTCCTTGGGTGAGGATTGCAGAGAGGCCTGTGTAATGGGCATCAACAAAGATGAAAGTTGGGGCATTTGTGTCATGGTGTTGAAGTAGGACATCTTCATCGAAGGCCTTCTTTAGATTTTGAAATTCAGTCTCATGGGCCTCTGATCATGCAAATGTATTGATATCCCTCGTTAGCTCCCTGAGGTTAGCTGTAGCAGCTTCAAGATCTGGAATGAGTTGCCTATTTGAGCGAATCACGCAAAGGAATGATTTAACTTTATCTTTGCTATGTGGTCTTTCTGCATAGCGTAATGCTTGGACTTCCTGTGGATCTGGTTTGATCCCGTCTTTCGTGACTTGGAATCTGCAAAACGGAATTTTTGGGAAAGCAAGGATGCATTTCTTTGGACTGACTGTTAGTCTTGCATTTGCTAGAGCAGAAAGGACACGTTCCAGAGAGGTGTTGAGGCTTGTGATGTCAATTGCAGCAAACACAATATCATCTTGAATCACTGCAGCATTTGGTATGTTTTCAAGAATGGGGCGAAGCCTTTGGCTTAGTTCTCCAGATGCTGGTAAATTACCGAAGGTCAGACGTTCATATCTCATGAGGCGTTCACCGGCGTGAAAAACTGTTAGTGGGCGGGATGCTGCATCATCAAGTTCAAGTTGATGAAATGCTGTTTTGAGATCCAGCTTGCTGAAATTCGACTTTCTATTGAACATTGGCAAAATGTCTTCGACATGAGGTATCGGCAAGTGGGGGTCTTCAAGGGCTTGGTTGAGACCCCTCAAATCCACTGTGATTCTCATGTTCCCAACTGTTTTGGGGACTAAAACTGAATTGGCAGGATTGGCAACTGGATTGGGGACTAAAACTGGATCGGCCAATAGTGTTGTTCTATGACGTCATTCCCTTCCATCTCATGAATGATGTTCTCAAAATTCGGTTGAAGGTCGTATGGGACTTGTCTTGGTGGCTGAATAATAGGCTTAGCATTGGGTTCAGATGAAAGCGTTGAAGGGCTTGCTTTTAATTCTCCAAGGTAGGATACTTGTAGCTGATTGCTGAGATTTGTTCTTGATGTTGTCAAAGTCATTGTTACAAACTTAGTTTTGACTGTTGTGGCTGGAAATTGCACTGACTTGGTTGGGAGGGCCGTTGAAAGAGATGATTCATAAAGACTCGGCTAGTTTGCAAGAGATCAGGTTGCAAGCGTTGCCATGGAGATCCTTGTCACAAATGACAATCCATTTTGCTTTCTGTGTTGTATTATTCCATGTGGTATCTAGGGTGATTTGACCTTTTAGGGTTATGATTGCACTGCCATATGGTTGCAGAGTGACTGGAGTGCGGAAAATTCTCCTGATATTTTTGGGCACATTACTGCCAAGGAGGATATTGACCTCTGCACCAGTGTCAATGAGTGCCTGGATTTTTGCTTTTCCTAGGCTGATTTCTGCTTTCTTGTGACTGCTTGAGATAGTGTGGGTTTTTTGAAGGATTCCTGCTTGATGGGTGGATTGTGGAAACCCCTTTTACCATTTTAAACCAGACAGCAGAAAAATGGCCCTTTTTGCACAGTTTGGGCCTCGGTCGCAGTTGCTTCTGCCGCAGCCAGCGCAACACATAATTTTGTTTGCACCCTGGAGAGGTTTGAAATTATCCTAAAAATAATCCCTTCCTTGGGCTTTTTGGGAGTATTTGTCCTCTCTGTTACCAATTTTATTTACTTGTGTATGCCGGGGGTCTTCATTTTCAACACAGATAACATGAAAAGAGCTACTAGGAGATTCAGAGTCTGTCAATTTTGTTGCTTCTTCAGTGGCTTCAGTTTTTCTTGCTGTTTAAATCAATGAGGCCAAATCCTGTTCCTTTTCAAGTGCCTTTTCTCTTATACTAGCAATGTTGGCACCAATTATTATTTGATCTCTTATCAAAGTCTTATGAATTTGATCTTTCTCAGTGCAGGATGTGTTTATACATTTGAATGCACATTTATCAGCATGTTGGCAGATTTTATTAATAAAAGCATCAATTTATTCACCTGGTTCTTGTTTGAGCTGGTGGAATGGGTAATGAAGGAGTACCTGGTTTTGAGCTGGCTGGTATCCATCATGAAGCTTTTTTAACATGTTATCAAAATCAGCATACTTAATTGTGGCCATATCTTGGTTGTTTTCAGCTTTCAGATCAACTATTAATCGCTCACCTGTTAAAGCTCACATTCTATATACCATTCCTTTGTGTTCTTTCATTTTTGCATCTATAACATCTTCTTTGAGTTCATATCGAGGCAACATCGTACCACATTTCCAAGGACTCTATAAATTCTGTAAAGGCGTGTAGCGTGTTTAAATCGTCTTCAACAGGGTCAAAATGTGGAGTTCCATTAATCTTGACAAGTGGGTTCATCTTTACAGAAGGTATCCCGTCCTTTTCGCCAGTTAAAACAGTGTAAAACATATCAAGATGATGCAATGATTGCAATCAGCTCTCATGATCATACTTCTACAAAAACGAGGCTAATCAAACAAAACGGAACAAAGCATATAAAAGAGGCCACAAGGTAAACGAACAATAAATGAAAGTAGCTATACAATAGGTAGTGCACACAAAGTGCCCCCCTCGGTAAAGTCGATATTATATTGCAGATATGAGAACGAAACTTGGTACAAAGGTGTACATTAACAAAATCTACACAATAGGCTACTCTTTTGTTTTTCATTACGTCCATGACGTCACAATGACGTCATGATTGAGGAAAATTCCAGTATTTGCTTGCTGTTGTCAAAATTGACAATATCTAAGTTTTTATTTGGCTATTCCTTTTTGCAAATGGACAAGAATGTATCACAAAGCATAAATGAGTAAAAAATCACCGTATAATATCTATTTAAGTTCATCATTTATGCCATATATTCATTACTTATATACACCACTTTTTCGTTGTTTAATTTAAACCCCTAATTGCCGATGTAGATACTCTGAAATGCCTTAAGATGGTGTATAATCATCAAGAAATCAATTTTGGTCATCAAAATTTTTCTAATACATTTTTATTACTTATATGACGTCATAAACATTGATGACGTCATTAAGTTTTAAATTGCTGACATCATCGAAAATGAATAAAACTACAAATCATCTGAAAGCTCTCATCAAGATCTATTGAATTATAGTGTTCTTAATGATCTGTGCTCATTCTGGAAAAAATAAGAGTCCGCTTTTTCCTATTATTGCTGACCACGTGCTGAAAAGATGTTGGTCACGTGATCAGTGTCTACAATTTTGGAAATTTTGTTAGATTCTTGATATGTATATTAAATTTGAGGAAAAGTCATCAAGTTTTAGCTCTGTATCTTTCGAAATGACAAAGCTGCATCAAATAATCTGCGCCGCGGGCACTTTGTGCCCCCCGGTAGTAATAGGGTTAAGCATTTTTTGTTGATTCTTCTTCTCCTTCATGTGCCTTGTCTGGAACAAACATTGGCGATCATATCTCTCCAATCACACCTGTTCTCTGTCTATCTTAGAAGGTTGCACTTGCTGCCTGTCTTTGACAACCACGAGTTAAGACTTCCAACAAATATTATCCTTTGCCGAACCTTGCTACGCCTTCCTTCTATCTTTCCAGTAAGGGCCAGATGTTCTAAGCCTTTGTCACGATATATGTGTCCTAGAATTCCAATAGGTGATTACGCTAAAGATGGCGGCTAGGAACTTTTTACCAAGATGCACTGCGTTCTTTAATCGAATTGCTATAGAATCGTTAAGGATTCGTAATTGGAACGCAATGCATCTTGGTAAAAAGTTCCTTGCCACCATCTTTAGCGTAATCTTCTATTGTATTTTTCTTATAGTTTTAATTAGTGATCCTTCTATATTAATTTCTTTAAGAATTGATTTGGTTGACCTTTTCTCTGTCCATGATATTCTCATCATTCTCCTGATAAACCACATCTCTGCTGCCCCTAGTTTTTGTTCCATTTCTTTTTTAATTGTCCAACACTCACATCCATATAAAAGAATTGACCACACATATGTCTTTAAAACTCTAATTTTTGTGGTGATTTTGATATTTCTGTTGGTTAGTATTGTTCTCATTCTTTGAAAAGTGTTTTTAGCCATTGCAATTCTTTTACCTATTTCAGTGTATTAAATGTTGATTATTTATTTACCTGTTAAATTTGACTAAAAGTCAGAAAGATTGGTGGTAATAATACATGTCGTTTTAGGTAGAATTTTTATTGAAATTCTAATATTGAATTTGCATTTATGTAGAACGTAGAATTTGTATGGAATTTGACTAAAAGTCTGATAGGGGGGGGGCAAAAACGCCCCTCCCCAGGTACTAGTAGGGTTATTATTGCTGAAATTGCTGAAAAATTGAACAATGAGACTTCACGGGAAGGTCACGTGACATATCTAAAAATAGATCTCATTTTTGGGTTCACAATATGATGTTCTATACACAAGCAAAGTTTCAAGGCTCTAGGTTGTCTAGAACAGAAATAAATTAGGGGGGCTGAATCACCCCCCTAGGCTTCCTAGAGCATCAAATACCCTAGGCCTGACAGGATTGACAGGGTACAATATTGACTGCATAAAACTCATAGCGAAAAAAGAAGAAACTCACTTCTGTTGCTAGAAGATTATTAAGAAGGCACAGGTCTTCTCTGTGTTTTTCGTTTGTGACAATTTCGAACAGCGTATGCTCTCTCTCTGAGCTGCTCCGGCAGTGTTCCAAGTTCAGTAATGACAATATGAGGTTGGCAACAACATAAAACTGGGTCATAGATTGAATTGAATCTAATTCCAAATAATTCAACCTTGAAAAAAAGAATATAAATAGTAATGATAATGGCACATTATTATACATTAAAACTCTAAACTAAAAATCTTATCCCCTTTTAATGCTTTACCGTATATAGTGTCTCATGTCCCGTTTCTCCAATAATATCTAAAATATCTTATAAGATATAGCCATATCTCGATATGGCTGTACTGACCATCCTCAAGAGCCGGAAGGAAGGGGGGAGGTCAACCTTAGCAAGCCAGGGATATTTTGTAAGAATACTGGAGGGCTGATTGAATTTTCCCATGTTATTTCGTTTCTCAGAGACCTATATTCTGGATACTGGAGCCTTAAAAAGTGAATAAAAGAAGAAAATTAGATGAGGCTCTTTTTTCAATTTATTTTGAGCGGGCTTGTCAGGATTTCTACCTACTGAAAGCTAATTTGAAGCTCTGGAACCATCTGAACATAACCTCCCTCTGAGTTTTGAATCACTTCAAATCTAATTATATCGAATCATTGGAATTGCTGAACCAAAACAACCCTAAATGGCAGGAGATGCGGATGCAGCTGCACACAGCAAATTCTGGTATAGCTTTAAAGGAAAATTCTCCAAGTTTAAGTCTTTTTTGTATGGTTTGAACTTGATCTTTTGACGAGAAAAACAAAACCAGCTTTCGACTTCATCCAAATGTAAAACAATCTTTCGAAAACAAAGGGTATTTTTGCTTCAACTTGATTGGCTCCTCAGATTGAAATCGTCTGTACAATCGTTCGTTTCTTGCCGGGATCGAACGCACGAATGTATAAATTACAAAGACACTAAATGAGATAGCCAGGGCTTGAAAATCAGTTTGGGAGCTGGCGCATTCAAACAGTAAGGAAAAACCTGCCAATACAGCGGTGCTCGAAGTCTTGCAATGATTCATGGCCTTGCCTCCCAACGAAAGCCACATTATCTTCCTATGGAGGTAATCTACCTGAACTTATGCAGTCCTTCAAACCAATGCCAATCAGGAATCTCATAAAAAGTCATTCCAATTTGAGCACACCAAGCTTCCCTTTCAAGACTAGGAGAAAACTTTATCCATTGGTAGTTGGACTTGTAACTTTTAAAACATCAATTACTTCTGATCTACTTATTGCGTAAAAACCAAAAAGTCATCATGAAATAAAGAATAGAAGCAAGGACATTGAGAATGTTGTTGGAAACTTACACTGTTGTTCAACATAAAACCTAGCAGTACCAATGTGCATTTCAAATGTTTCAGTCCAAATTCTATAGGGAATTTACACTTATTCTACATAACAAACCAAGAATCTGGACCCCTCCAGAACATCTCAAAAAAGTGTTTGAAGCCTTTATGATCGGAAATTACTCATTGACAAGTATTTAATTAAGTAATTTGGGTGTTTTTTAAGTCTCTGTAATAATATTTCATCCAGTCGCCACCAGAGCCGCTCATAAGAAAGTGCGTGTAAGAAATTGAGACCCTCAGTTCACCAGTACCAACAAAAACAAATGAGTACTTCCTGTTTTTATTTTGCATTTTTCTGATGTTTAGACTCATCTTATAATAGACCACTTCCGCTGTGACGTCGCAGCCGGATGTAAACATGATGCGCGCGCAACCATTGCTGCAAAATAAATGGGCTTCCCTCCGAAAGCTGTGAGGCACAATACCCATAACATGTGCTGCCCTGCCCTGCTGCCCAATCAAACGAACAAATGATGATCGATTACGCCAAGACGCTTGAACCTGAAGATAAGCAATTATACTACAAGAAATTGAGATGCTACAAAATGCTACTAGACATTGAGATGCTACTGCTGCTACAAAAGATCAAATGGATAAAGAAAAGAACTGGAATTGGTTGAAACATGCAGAATTAAAGAAAGAAACAGAGAGCACTATATTTGCAGCGCAAGAGCAAGCAGTGGGAACGAATTCTGTAAAGAACATTATTTACAGAGAAAATGTATCAAAAGAATGCAGACTATGTGGAAAAGCAGATGAAACGATTGCGCACATTGTATCTGAGTGTCAACAGCTAATGCAAGTACAATATAAAGGCTGGGGACATAAAAAGGAAGCTCAAATTTTACACTGGACGTTATGTCAAAAACTAGGATTAGAGCATGGAGATAGATGGTACAACCATAAAGTAGAGAGTGTGACTCTTTCATTTCATTTTCATTCATTTCATTTAATCATATTTACCCAAAAATCCCTATCAGCTAATACAACAACAAGATAATAGTTTGAAAAAGAGCAATAATAAAAAGAAAAATATAAAAAAGAACAACGTATTATATCATATCTACAAAGAATAAAATGGAATTTAACTGTGGTAAGTGCTGCTCTTCCTAGGGATCGTGCTTTGGGTTAAATGCTAGTGTAGCAAGTAGTCCTTCAGTTTTTTTTGAATGTGAAAACTGTGGGCTATTCCTCATATCAAGAGGTATATCATTCCACAGTTTAGCACCAGCGTAAAGAAAACTCTTTTTTGAAAATTCTAGGTTTCGTTTTGGGATATCAATATCTTGGCAGTTTCTCGTTGGGTATGCAGATATTTGAGATCTCATGGTGAATTTTCCTTGAAGGCTGTTCGGACATAAATTAATATATATATATGTATCAATTTCTTTACAGTTGGACAATAGTAAAAATAGCTAAAAGTAGTTAGCTAATTACTTCCAACCTAAACATATTACAATACAAACATTACATAAAAATGGTGGATAAAATATTTACAAATTGTCAATATCAAACAGTATAAAAACAGATATCTAAATATGTGCATTACAAAAAGCCCAGGTTGGGAACAAATGTGCGGCATAACCTGCATGAAAAATTTTCTCCGTACCAATTCTTTATCTTTGTTTTAAACTGATAAAGGGATTCTGAATTGCGTATTGTTGGTGGTAACGTTTGCCATAGCTGCGGACCTTTAAATCTGACGCTTTCAGAGCCGTTGTTGACTGATCTCACTCTTGGTTGAATAAATTCGTTATTGTTACGCAAGTTGTAGTGAGTAATATTTTCACAGAAAATTTCCTGCATAAATGAGGGATTTAGGTCATTTCTAGTTTTGTACATTTCAGTCATAAGTATTTGCAAGTTCTTTGTATGAATAGTGACTGCACAGTCCCGCTGTAATAGGTCACTAAAGGTCGATTCGGTGTTCTTATATGTTATTCTCAATGCCCTTCCTTTCTTTTGTTGATTTTTTGGTTCAGCTGCCTTTTGTGGAACATCCAAACTAAAGGGCAGTATTGAAATTGACTAGTAATATATGCCCTCATCAAGATTCTTAGTTTGTTATGATCCATATACGGGGATATGCGGGCAAGTGCATAAAGTTTATTACTGGCTCTTTGGCAAAGTTTCGAGACGTGATTGTCAAAGGAGAGTTTACTATCAATATGAACTCCAAGTAATTTCTCTTCAGAGCTATTAACGATTTCGGCGCTTCCAATCTTAACAGCAACTGGATCATCACATCTCTTCCCAATGACCAAAAGATGACATTTATCTGCATTTGATTTCATAAAGTTGTTAGCAAACCATTTAATGCTACATTGCAGTCATTTTCAAGCTTATGAGTTATGTTTTCCAGGTTCTTGTCGCAAGCATAGATTGTGGTATCATCTGCATAATTACAGATATCTGAGCTTTGAATGAAAAGTAAGAGATCATTGATGTATATGTTAAACAACAGTGGGCCTAAGACTGACCCCTGAGGAACACCTCGTGTTAGTTCTTTCCAAGAACTGAAGGAACCATTTACCTTGACTCTCTGTTGTCTGTTTGAGAGGTAATCATTAATGAGTGTTAATGCTTCATAAGAAAAGCCATAGGCATGCAATTTTGCAATCAAGAGATCATGTCTAATACAATCAAATGCCGTAGAGAGATCCATCAATACTGCCCCTGCTTTACCACCTTTATCGAGGCTTATCTTGAATTTTTCTAAAAGCCTTACGAGAGCATGTTGAGCACTGTAACCTTGTCGAAAACCACAGAGAAGTGAAGATAAAAAAGGCGTAATAAAAGCAACTATCTGTTTGTCCATTATTCTTTCAAACAGCTTTGAGACCGTTGGCAGAACGCTAATTGGCCTAAAGTTAGTCCTGGTATTGGTTGGTCCATTCTTGGGAAGAGATGTGACATCCGCGCACTTCAGCTCATCAGGAAAAGTCGAATTGTCAACACAATCGTTAAAGATTTGAGTTAAAGGCTCCACGCACAAATCAGAATTGGATTTAAGAATTTTAGGAGGGATATTTTTGTGTGTTGTAGCTTTCTTAGGATTTAAATTCCTAATCTCTTTGTCAACGGCATCAGGGATAACTTTTTTAAAAACAAAGGGGCCAGCATTTTGATAGCGACCTTTAATTTTTAAAATGCTTGGATGATTCGCAAATTTTTGTACAGCTTTCTCAACAGGGTCCGAGATTCCTTCTGTTGCATTTTCATTATTGGAGTTTTCATTTATTTCAAGAGAATCAGTAACGGTAACGAAAAATTCATTCATATTTTCTGCTACTTCAACATCGTTGGAAATAATTCTTTCTCCTTCGGTCAAAACTATTTTGTTATTAGAATGTGATTTGTCAGAGAAAAATGGTTTCACAGTTTTCCAGAATTTCTTATTGTCGGTGATATGTGAGATGTCCAGGTTGTTGTAATAATTTCTTTTTTCTTTTCGAAATAGCTCAACACAAGAATTTCGCTGTTTGTGAAACTTGTTCCAATTTTCAGCAGTTTGAACTTCGTTATATTTATTACGCAGCCTAGAACGCAACATGGTAGCTTTACGCAGAGCACGTGTCATAAATGGTTTATCATTTGCCCGGACATATTTTTTCTTAACTGGAGCATGTTTGTCTAGAACTCTGTCAAAAGCAGTTTCAAATGAACTGTAATTCAAATTCGATGGATCTATTTTTTGTAACTCTTGTCGAAGATCACTTTTGAAAACATTCTCATCATACTTTTCGTAATTTCTATAGTTAATTACGATTTGTCCTTGTTTGGGGAAAGTAGTTTTGAGGACAGTAACAACCATTTTGTGGAAGTCTGACAGACCAGTTTCGACAGTAGTAGTTTTTTGCACGCTCCTATTTCGGTTTGTCAAAACAAGATCTATACATTTTGGCATTTGAGATTTGTAGCACGTGGGCTCCTTGACAAGATTTTTGAGACTATATAATTCCAATAAATTTTTTAGCTATTCCTCGGTTTCAGTCATATTAAAATCCCCTATAAACATAAAATTCTCATAGCTTTCAATGTAGTGATCGAGTGCACGACCAAGATTTTCAAATAAATTATCCTGAGATTGAGTTGGTGGTCGATAAACACTAAATAGTGCCCATTTCTTTTTCCTCAAATTTATTTCGAAACTAATGCATTCGATACCCTCAGAGAATTTGAAAGAATTTAACTGACGCGAAGGTATATCACTCCGGACATAAACTAGTAAGCCACCGCCATTTGCATTTCTATCTTATCGAAAGGGAGTTGCAAATCCTTCTATGACAAATTGCCCTGTTGGAAAAGTAGCATCAATTTTTGTTTCTGCAATCATCAATACATCCAAACTTTGTGCCGCAATTTCTTTGAGTGCATCAAATTTATTTCTAACAGAATTGATATTTAGGTATCCAATGATGACCCTACCGAGGTTTCTTATTCTTAGCAATTTTAATGCAGATTTGGCATCAGTAGCAAGAGTATCAGCTGGAAGAGTATTAGCTGCGGAGGAGTCTAAGGGAATGGCTGAAATTTCTGTGTTTAAGGGAAGCCTTTCTGCATCCTGTGCACTCTCACCTGATTGAGAAGTAGTAACTGCGTTAGATGATATAGGTACTGCAGGCTGATTAGGAAGAACCTTGGTGCTAGTTAGTCAGTAACCCAGGGCATATAAAAAGTTATTTGCAAGAAGACGTGTCCCCTCTCTGTTCAAATGAATCCTACTTCTATTTAAATGATACTCCGCTTGTATATTTGTATTGTCAATGTAATAAAAATCTTTGGAAATGCATAGTTGCTTCAAAAATATATTTACCTCCATAGCTTTATTATGCAACAAGTCTCCTCTTGGTACAAGTCCAGAAATCATTACCTTGTTTACGTTTGTTTTCAGTGACTTTCCTAAATCAACTATCTCTTCTGCGATATCTTTTGGAGTAGCCTTCGAGCAAAGATCGTTGGTTCCACAATGAAGGATGACTTTTCCTGGGTCCCGTTTAATAGTTCGACAAACGTGGCTATTCATACAGTCGACCGTTGCACCAGAGAATGACTTGACAAAAATTCTCTCGTCGGTATTCCCAGCAGCTTCGTTCATCTTGTATGACTGGATATCCTTTACCAGCGAGTCTCCGACAATTTCTACCGTTCTTCTCGTCTTCTTGCCTTCTGCTAGGCTAGTATTTCGTCGAATATTGTTTACAGTATTGCTTGCAGCAGTAGGTCGTAATTCAAATGTTTCCCTTCTAACACTGCCATTGTTGGTTTTGCCTGACCACTCCTTGAGTACTTTTTGGTCCTGTGGGACTCCTCCTGCTTGCTTCCAAGGGCGTGCAGTTGCACCGGTAGTTTCTTCTGTTAATTCTGCTTTTCTCTTCCATTCTTTAACGTTTCCTGATGCGTAGCGTTTTGATTGATTCTTAGTTGTATTATGCAATCCAAGTAGCATTTCCTCCTCGTCCGATTCTGATGGTGCAATTGGAGAAAATCTGTTTCGGTCACAGATGAAAGGCTCCCATGTGGGCTTCGGAGACTCGTTGCAGGCATGTTTCTTCTTTACTATCTTAAAATTTGGTTCAGGAATGGGATTAAAAGAACCATACTTTCCACTCTCCTTGCTTGCATATGTGTCATCAGACTGAAAACTCTCAATGACCAAATTCTTTCGTCGAATCTCGTTTCTTAGTGACTCGTTTTCCTTTTTTAAAAGGGAGATTTCCTCCTTCAGTTCCAGATCATTACTCCTACTAATGCTGTTCCTTGTGAATTCATTTTTCTCCTCGACTGATCTCAATGATTCCACTTGTTGTTTTAATGATAGAAATTTTGATAATGGAGTGTACTTGACAGTTTCAACTGCAATCGTATCATTTGTTTTATCATTGGTATTCTTTTTAGCTGGTAATTCAGGCCATTCAGAGATATCAAGCACAAAGTAGGAGTCCTCGCCATCTTCTCCTCGGTTTTCGATCCGTCTTCGTTGCACGAGACGTCTGAGTGCATCGTCAACCTCATTTGATGTGCAAGTAATTTTCTTTTTTCCAAGTTTTGTGGTAATCGTGCTGCAATAGGGCCTTTTCCTATCTTTTGTTCTTATTTCGTTGATTGCAGTTATGACTTCTGTGTCCATATCCCATGATTTTGTTTCCTTTGCCATCTCGACCAATTTGGGCCTAACCTTCGGTTTGCCTTGCACGTGCTGCAGAAGTTCGCACTCAAATTGGCTTTAATATCCAGTTAATTCCAATGAAAGCTCTTGATTTGTCGAAGAATAAGTAAATAAAATGCTACCATATAAAGTAAATAACAAAAAGATTTATTTAAAAGAACGTAATGGATAAAATAAGACTGACATCGGAGCAACTCAAAAACACGTCTGCTCTCTGCATCTCCTGCTGGTGAACTTGAATATTAATCATTATCTTATATGCCATAACAGCCTTGTCATATTTGATAAGGTTAGAGACAGAGAGCCAATTGCACGTCAATCCGTTCTTTACATTGGAGTTTTCAATCAATATGCGAGCTCTGTCTTGGAGACGCTGCAAATGATTTAACTTGGTATCAGAAAAACTGCCCCATTACCGTATCGCAGGTGGCTTCAACCAGGGCTTTGTAGACTTGCTCTAACTTAGATTGGGGTAAAATATCTTTAAGTTTGTGAATAGAGGATAGTCCACATTTTACTTTGCATTTAAGGCTTTTATATTGTTCGTTCCAACTTAAGTTTTCATCGACCCTTATTCCAAGATATTTCACTGTCTGAACTCTTCTTATCGGTTCCTCATCAACCTGTAGCTGCACGGGTTCATGGATACCGTTAAGTTGGCTTTTGTGGCCAACAATCAAGAATTCAGACTTGTTAGCATTAAGACTAAGCTTGTTTTGTGTCATCCACTTTGAAATATTTGTTAGTTCGGTTTTCAAGTCATCGCAAAGTGTGTCTATATCTTCTGCCGAACATGTTACACTGGTATCATCTGCATACTTTTTTGGAGAAGATTTAACCAGACACTGAGCAAAATCATTTACATAAAGGATGAATAAAAGTGGCCCAAGGCACGATCCCTGTGGTATTCCGTGTATTACAACCTTACGACTCGACCTTTGACCACCTATTTGGCAATACTGTTCCCTCCTCGTTAGGTAGGACGAGAACCATTGATGAGGACCTCCAACAATGCCATAGGCAGCTAACTTTGCCAGTAACAGATCATGGTCCACCGTATCAAAGGCCTTTTTAAGATCTAGAAAGACACTCATGTTTACCTATTTTCTGTCGATATTGGAGAACCACAATTCCGTCACATTGAGCAGTGACGTAACTGTGCTATGGAGCTGTCTGAAGCCATGCTGACAGTGTGAAAAATGACCATGATCTTTCATAAACGTCGAAACTTGATCATGAACAATTTTCTCGAACAGTTTTGACAGTACTGAAGGTACAGAAATTGGCCGGTAGTTACACAAGTCAGATTTTTGCCTTTTTTTGAAAATAGGAGTTACCATCGCCAGTTGTCTGGGAAGATCCCCTCTTCCATGGAAGAGTTCAAAATTTTTGCCAGTGGTTTGGACACTATTTCAACGGCGTCTTGTATCACTTTAACGGGAATTTGATCATGTCCAGGAGATTTCGAGCATTTTAGCCTGTTTATCTCTGACTTAACGAGATTTTCATCAATCCTTTGGAATACGAAGGGAGGCGTATCAGATGGTATCTCTGCAAATAAATACTGCAGTGGATCATCTGTAGTCTCACTTTGTATTTCACTGGCCAGTTTTGGGCCTATAGTCACTAAGTGATCGTTGAATGCCTCTGAGATTTCACGTGGGATTTTTTAAATTTTGACCCTTGTACGTTACAGAGGAACGAAAAGTTCGCGTTTTATCCTTATTCAAAACTTTGTTGACCGACTTCCACATTTCCTTAGGATTGTTGGAGGTCTTATCAATCAAACCCTGGTAATAAGTCTTAACTGATTTGCGCAGCTCAGCGGTGACCCTGTTGCGCAGTTTTCTATATCTAGGCCACAGCTGCTGATCTTTCTCAGCTAAAACTTTATATTTATCCCTATCACGCAATAACTTCCTTATTCTAGCAGAAAGTCATGGGGCTGGTGCACGCCTTTGAATCCCTTTCCTTTTCTTTAAAGGGGCATGCACATCTAGAATTGACAGGAAGAGGTCGTAGAAAGTATTTGCCATCTGATTAGGGTCCCCTGAGGCGGCGGAGATTGCACTCTCAAAGTCAACACTCTGTAAATCTTGCAGAAATGCTTCGCCATCATAGTTCTTTAGACATCGAAATTCGATCACATGTCGTAGATTATCATAGGGACTCTTTTGTTCCCCTCTTCTATCGCGCTTTGTAGTTAGTTTCCTAACCCCATAATACTGATGTAGTGGTCAGTAATTCCTGATTTAATTACCCCACAATCATAAATATGGTCCGGGCGATTTGTAGAGTAGTGATCAATAAGAGATTTTGTGATCTTAGCCTCCCCCTGGGCGTTAGTGTAGGTGGCAATGCTAATGTATTCTGTAATTTTTTGCTCAAACTGAAATTCAGAATAAATCAATTTCAGTTTCCTTGAGTTGCCATCTTTAGGGCTTTTAAAATCACAGTTGGTATCTCCAATCAGTATTATTTCTTTGCTCTCAGCATCTATTTTTCTTATGATTTTAGCAAGAGCCTCGAATGAGCAGTTATCAATATCTGATGTTGGAGGGCGATACCAACAGAGGATTGCGAACGCTTTTGCATGCTTAGGCGTGACCTCGATCCCTGATATTTCTAATTTTGGATCGATGATATCCTCTCTACGGTGGTGCGACAGAGTTTTGTTGACATACATAGCTACTCCGCCGCCTGAGGTGTCCCTGTCGCTTCTATATATTTCATAACCATCTATACGTAGCTCTCTGTCCTGGACATTCTCATTAAGTCTAGTTTCACAGAGTCCAAGAACATCAAACTTATGGTCGTTTACAAATACCTCCAGTTCTAATTTGTTTTTTCGGAGTGAAACTATATTTAGGTGTGCAATGTTTACACCTTTTCTACTTTTAGGCCTTGTTACATCGTTTATGGCTGCTTTACTAGAATTTCCCATTAATTCCTAGCAATACCTAATATAGTGACTGAAATTAGCAGCTAATTTCCTTACACCTCCATCGTTAATGTGTAAACCATCGCGGGCAATGTAACCATATTTTATCTGGTTGTTGTCGATAAAATCAAATCCACTGTACATCAGCTTCTCGACGATGACCTCGTTCGCTTTGATTGCTTTTGCGTTCAGGTCAAGGTCATCTTTTCGCTTGATGATTCTTGAAAAGCCTACTAGAGCCTTGTTGCCATTGGATCTTATGTGGCGCAATGTAGATACAATTTCGTCTGCTAATTCTTCAGGGCTAGACTGTTTCTTCGAATTAAGCGCGCCAGCATGTACAATTACGACATCGGCATCAGCATAATTCACATTCTTCATTCTTGCAATTCTGGCTCCAGGCATTGGTTTTACTGTCACGTTGAAGTGCTCGTTTGATAGCTTCGCACCATCGATATTTCGCAATTGTGAATCACCAACGATTACTACATTCTTTTTTGTGAGATTGTGACAGAAAACATTAGGTTATTGTGGGATTTTTCAATACTACAGACAGATCATCGATTTGAGCATAACCGACCAGATATTGTTTTTTTAAATAAAAATGATCGAACGTGTTTGCTGATTGACATGTCCTGTCCCTTCAATACCAGGATTGAAAGAAATTAAAAGGAAAAAATCGAGGTCTATCAAGACTTGAAGAGAGAGATTAAGAGGCTCTGGAATGCAAGAGAAGTCAAGCTTGTACCAATAATCATCCGAGCTCTGGGTACGATAGGAAAGAACTTTGATAACTGGTCGAAGAAGATTGAAATAGAATGCGGCACAGAACTCTTAAAAGAAAGCTTGCCTGTTAGAAACTGCAGAGATAATAAGAAAAGTACTGGATACCTAAAGCCAAGGAACTTGGCCTGCTATCCAGCAGTCAACATCACCAAGGAGTGAATATTAAAAATAATAATGATGATAATATAAATAACAATAATAATAATAATAATGATATGAGAAGTAGTGATGTTGGAATTGAAATTGAGTATGTGGAGATCATGCAAGAAGATAATGAATTAATAAGCAGATTGAAGGAAATCCTCCAAACAGATCTCAACAATGTACCGTCATTGAGAACAATCGATAGTGCCAAAGTTAAAGCTAAGAAAAAGAAAATTAATGAAATCCTCAAAAATGTAAGATGTAAAAACATTGACAACATACGTGAAGTAATCAAAGCTGCAGCTATACTTGTCAGTGAAAGAGTTGGGGTAAAGAGGAAGACAGAACAAAAACAGAAGGACCCTTTTTGGAAGAGGCGTATTGAAAATGACATTGGCAAACTCAGGAAGGACCTCAGCCGCATTGAAGCATGGTTCAAAGGAAACTGGAAAAATGGTAAACAACAGGAAAAGCTTGATCTGAAAAAGAAATATAGCCTTAGAGCCAAAGGATTTAAGACCGTCATGGAAGAACTAAAGCAGAGGATATCTGCTAAGAAAGAAAAGTTAAAAAGATTCGTTGCAAGAACCACTCAGTATCGACAGAATAGATTATTCCGAAATAATCAAAAGGTGTTGTACGAAGAACTTGGTGGGAAAAGGAAAGGAGGACAAGAAGCACCAGATGCAGAGGCATCTACAGAGTTTTGGAGCAATTTATGGGACAACCCAGTCCAGCATAATGAAAGTGCAGAATGGCTAAAGCAAGTTGAACAGGAAATGAAACGTGTGAAAAAAGACAGTAACATAAGTATCACTAAGGAAGATGTAAGCAGCAAAATACGGAAAAACCCTGGTTTGGATGGAATTTAGGGTTATTGGCTAAAAAGATTCACTAGTCTACATGAAATGTTAGCCAAGGAACTTAATCAGTGCTTGGTGACTGGAAAGGTACCCGCTTGGATGGTTGAAGGCAGGACTGTATTAATTCAAAAAGATCCAAACAAAGGCAATGCGGTTGGAAACTACCGACCAATTGCATGCCTTAACTTACTGTGGAAGCTCCTTACCGCAATAATATCTGATAAACTGTATTTGCATCTAGAGACTCAGGATTTGCTACCAGAGGAACAAAAGGGCTGTCGAAAGGGGTCCCGTGGAACGAAAGACCAATTACTTATTGACAAAGCGGTAATTCGCAACTGTAAAAGGCGTAAGAGTAACTTAAACATGGCCTGGATTGACTTTCGGAAAGCCTATGATATGGTGCCACATAGTTGGATGTTAAAATCCCTAGATCTTATCGGAGCTCCCAGGAATGTGATAGAGCTTCTAAAGAATAGCATGAAAGACTGGAAGACAAACTTGTTTTCAGGAGAATCACCACTTGGAGCAGTCAACATTAACAGGGGCATCTTCCAAGGAGACTCCTTATCACCACTGCTTTTTGTCATTACACTCATCCCCTTAACTCTGGTGTTACGAAGATTAAAGCAGGGATATTCTTTTGGGAAAGGAAAGCCTCGATTAAACCATTTATTGTTTATGGATGACCTGAAATTGTATGGAAACAGTGAAAGTGATATCGATTCACTCGTAAGGACCACCAAAGTAGTAACGGAAGATATAGGGATGTCGTTTGGCATTGATAAATGTGGAGTTTTAGCTCTCAAAAGGGGGAAAGAATGCAGATGCGAAGGAATAGATCTGGGAGAAGGCGTTGTTATTAATCAGATTGAGATAGAAGGGTATAAATATTTGGGAATAATAGAAAGAGGTGACATGTCTCAGGAAATGAAGGAAAGAGCGGAGAAAGAATATGTCAATAGAGTGAGGGCAATTTTAAAGTCCAAGCTGAACGGAGGAAATGTTATAAAGGCAATCAATACATGGGCTGTTGCAACGGTAAGGTATGGTGCGGGTGTGATTAACTGGACTATCGAAGACTTGGAAAGAATGGACAGAAGAACCAGAAAACTATTAACAATACATGGTGGCTTTCACCCTAGATCTAATGTTGGAAGGCTTTATATTCCTAGAAATTTAGGAGGCAGAGGACTCACTAGTGTTCGAGATTGTGTTGAGGAAGAACTTCTAAGTATTGGAAAGTACGTCATCGATAGCTCCGAGAAATTGCTCAAAGTTGCTGAAGAAGAACTCAAATTTGTGAAAAGACTGCCAACGGTTCTGGTGAGGGAAAGGAAGAAGGATAGACAAAGGGAGTGGAAGGAAAAGACGTTGCATGGGCAATTTCTCCGTGAAACTGAAGAACATGTAAATAGGAGCAGATGGCAATGGTTAAAAGCAGGAGAGTTGAAGCGAGGAACGGAAAGTTTGATTTGTGCTGCACAAGAGCAAGCCCTAAGGACTAACTCGGTTGCATATAGTATATACAAAACAAGTACCACACCATTATGCCGCCTTTGCAAAGAGAAAACAGAACGTGTAACCCATATTGTAAGTGCGTGCTCTAATCTAGCAAAGAATCAGTATCGAAAGCGACAAGCTAGGGAAGAAAATACATTGGTTGCTGTGCAAGAAGTTCTTGATAGACTGCAATGAGAAATGGTTCTTGCATGAACCGGAGCCAGTGCAAGAGAACGAAAGATGTAAGTTGCTATGGGACTTCACAATACAAACTGATAAGGTGCTGGAACATCGGAGGCTTGATATTGTTATCATAGATACGGAGAAAAAAGAATGCATTCTTATCGACCTTGCAGTACCAGGAGATCAAAACATCACAGCCAAAGAGCAAGAAAAGATTGCGAAATACCAAGACCTGCATATAGAGATTGAAAAGCTATGGAATGTCAAAGCAGTTGTAGTACCGATAGTGGTTGGTGCACTGGGAACAGTATCCAAAGAGCTGGAGAAACATCTTAAACGAATAGACATTCCTCTCGTTGTCCCATGCTTGCAGAAGGCTGCATTGCTAGGTACAGCCTTCATCTTGAGAAGAGTGCTTGGCATCTCAGGGTTCGGGTAGAACTCCGATATCAAGTGTGACATTCCCATCATGCGATGGTGCTTCTTAAAAAAAAAAATAATAATAATAATAATAATAATAATAATAATAATAGTAATAATGATGATAACAATAACAATAATAATAATAATACATTCGTATATGCCCTAGTGCCTGAGCTAGCAGCTCAGTTAACGTATGAATACGCTATACTAGGTTTATGTTAGCTACTACACACAGTATCACATGAAAATACCTCAGCAAAGGGGGGGGGAGCTTATCCAAGCACAGGCAGACATTTAGCTGACTTATTTCAAACGGAAAAAGAGCAATGCCCTCGAATTTCAAAAGTACTAAATGTAGGCCTAGACTATGGGAATAACTTCCGCACCCAGTGCCTCCAAATATAATTTGCCATAATAACATTTGATATTGAACACCATTGTAACATGTGCTTTGCAACTAATTTGTCAACTGACAAAGATCTCAGTTCTCTCCAAATATCCTTCTTTATGCAACCAAGCGAGCCAAAACACATAACCTTTAATTCAACGTTCCATCCATGACCTGGTAATAGACAGCAAACGCTCTCGTAACGCCCCAACTTCTCTCGAAACGCGTAATCAAAGTACAAATCATAACACACAGCTACTTCAACAATGGTGCACTTCTGTGATACATGATCAATTAAAATAATGTCTGGTTTGCGATGTTCAATCAACAGCAGTTCCTCGCGATACTCTGTGAATATTGTCTCCATTAGCTTGTTTGAGTAGACTCGTAGACGACGGTTACTCTGAGAAATAACATCTTCTACTTTATCAGCGATTCGATTGTGGCTACGACTATAAAAATTTCGAAATTCATAACAACCATTCATCAGATGCGCCATACTTTCGGTATGATTTCGGCAAAAGGGGCATAAAGGATCATGTTCACGGTTCCAAATGTGCAGCGTAAAGTTAGTTGGAAGGAGGCTGAGTCGTGCTTTTATGCTGAATTTCACTAACAAGTCGTCTATTTTCCAGTTGTAGAAAATGGAATGTGATGACTTCAAATGAATGCCATCCATACCGAAAAAGCACCCCTGAATTGACAATTCTTTTGCCTTAATCAAATCACGTTTAACTGTGTAATGAAATATAATCTTTTGTAGCGATGAAGTGTCGTCGTGAAACTTTCCATCAATGATTACACCTGCTTTCCCATCTCTGAAAACGATGGAGATATCTAGTTTCCTTGCATAGCGCAACAACTCAGGCCAGTCAGACTGACAACCAAAGTTTGTTTTATTATTCAAATATCCATCAACTGTGACTTCGTAACCAAGAAAGTTCTTTTCATCACTCGATTCTGCTACCCCCCTCCTTAACATGTCAAGACTTAGAGACTGACGTGCACTGTTTCTAAAATGATCTTCCTCATGATTCAACATTTTTAGGAGAAACGCAATTCGTGTCGTCCGGTATACAGCAGATACACGTTTAATTCCTATTCCTCCGTCCTCGCGTGGTAGGTAAATGATGAGCTGCGTAGTTGAACTGTATAAATCGTACAAATTTCGAACTGTTTGTGTTTGAGCCTTATCCAATTCTTCGAGCTGTTCCTCGGTAAACCTTGTATTGTTAAAATGATGCAATATTTTAGCAAGAGCCATGTTATTCAAAGCACTTGCCTTCAGCGAAAATGGTAACTTACATTTTGAGATTTTGTCAAGCAACTCTTTATAATTTTCTAATATTTGATTGACCTGCTTCGGATCCTCTCCAGATAACGATAACGACTTTCCCAAGTATTTATATTGCTTATTGCGCCAACAAACAGCTAATTCATGTGACTGTACTTTCACTTTTGGTTTTATGTCCGATTTACCCTTGTACCAATTATTACCCGACCTTCTAGCGTATAAAACAGCGCATTTCTCGGGTTTTACTTCCAAGCCAGCCTGGGCCATCATTTCTTCCCCTGCATCAAAGATCAGTTGAGAAACTCCTGAGTTATACTGTACGACAACAATATCATCAGCAAACGCTTGCAGGGGTATGGGATTGACCATTCTTTCATTCTTAATGGCCATATAACTTATAGCAGTAGCAACCATTGGTTTACACACTCCGTCTATGATCATGATAAATAATAAAGCACTTAACGGATCCCTTGTTTTGGTTCCTCTAATGATGTTGAAGGACTTGCTTAGTTGGACACCACATATCACTGAGAAAGATGAATGCCTATAACAATTATTATCAATAATAATAACAACAATAATAATATTAATAATAATAATAATAATGATAATAATAATAATAATAATAATAATAATAATAATAATAATAGTAATAGTAATAGTAATAGTAATAGTAATAATGATGATAACAATAACAATAACAATAATAATAATAATAATAATAATAATAATAGTAATAATAATAATAATAATAATAATGATAGTAGTGATAATAGTAATAATAATGATAATAGTAATAATAATAGTAATAATAATAATAATAATAATAATAATAATAATAATAATAATAATAATAATAATAATAATAATAATAATAATAGTAATAATGATAATATGTAAACTAAGCCACCATAAAAAAATAAACGGAACAAAGAATATAAAAACACAACTGTTTATTAAAAGACGTTTTGATATTAAAATCTTCTTCAGTTAAACTAAACCAGAAGACAGCCGAGTATTTGTACATGTTGAGAACCTATTTGCATTTCATTTTTCATTTCAATATATTAAGGAGGGTTGCTCTTCACCCAATTGTGTGGTTTTCAAGGGGCCCTCCACATAAAAACTTACAATACAATAAATAATCGGTTAAAACATTTAAAACTACCTACAATGTATATACAAAACTAAAAAGTAAACTCTAATTTGCTAAATTAAAAGAAATGTACAAAAAAACAATAGACTGGGAAATCTTCTCCAACAATCAAACTGCCAGGGCACCCCCCGTCCCCGCGCCCGACCCCCGCCAAACCGACAACGGAGAACCCAAGATAGATCTCCATCGCCGATACAGCAGCGAATCAAGCACAGAGACCGCGGGCCGCGGCCAGCCACCCAACTGCAAGAAGAGTCCCCCAGTCTATTCAATGTTCTGTTTGAAGACGGCAAAGGAGGGTGCCTCAATGTATTTACAAAACCTAAGCTAAAATTATTCCAAAATGATATTGCCAACAATTAAATTGCATTAAAACTGGTTCACAGTGGGCCCTCCGGGCCGCCAAGACCGCGCAGAACGAACCACAAAACAAAGAGTAAAAGTCTCAGTGCTCTGTCTCTCGGGTCTTTCCGCACGAACTCAACGACCCGAAAGACCGAGCGCGAGCCAAGTTTCAAAGTATTTTAAACTTTAATGACTCCCATCCCAGTAAACATCCATATTGAAATCCATGCGTGGCATCGTTTATTAATGCACTTGGGACTGGAAACTCTTCTGTAGTTGGAGTCAACACCCTTAAGGAAAAACACCCGCGTGGGGTAAGGAAGGCGTGAGGTGGAGGTTTGATGTGGACTAGGTAATCTTAGCTCGCATTTCCTCGCATTATTACAGCACTGCATTGAAACTAAACTTTGATATGGATAACGATCAAGCAGTAAAGTTTATTATTGAAGCGATACCAATCCTATGAAGTCAAAGAAAGAGGCCAGACAGGATTAACATCGCAAAGTTTGTTGCCTCAAAGCATGGCCTAAGTGAAAGCGTGATCAACGAAAATGTGGCAGCTTTACTCACTGATGCTGTGATCTACAACAAGCCAAACAAACGAGGTGATGAATCTTTGTATGTATCAAAAGGGAGTGCAGAAGCTCTTAGCATAATTGAGACCGATAATGAAGAGGAAGAATCTTTTGATTAACGAAAACAAGGACAATCCAAAAAACATGTGGAGAACCATAAATAAGGTGCTAGATAAGGCCCCTAATTCAACAACTATTATGCAAGTCAGGGATGGCAGCAAAACACTTTCTGATTCAAAGCAAATTGCCAATGTCCTAAATGGCCACTTTGTTAATGTCGGTCCGAGACTTGCTAATAGAATTGAAGTTAAACCGGGCGATGCTCCTCTCTGTCATCTTAATAATCCTACAGAAGAAACAGTCTTCCAGTTCAAACAAGTAAATGAGAGAACAGTTCTGAAATATATCCAAAATCAAAAGCAAGGAAAATCTGCTGGTCCTGACAAAATACCAACGGCAATTTTGAAAGACGCTGCTGAATTTCTTTGTAAACCACTAACGATGATCTTTAACAGTTCTTTTAGGCTAGGGACTTTCCCCGACCGTTGGAAAATAGTACGAATTACACCAATTTATAAATCAGGTGCCAAAGATGATACGAATAACTATAGGCCAATTTCAATTTTGTCAGTGCTATCTAAGTTATTTGAAAAGATTGCACATGACCAACTTATTGATTTCCTCCAATCTAACAAAAAACTAACGCAGAATCAGTTCGCTTTCCGTAAGCTTCATTTTACAATTACCTCACTGATTGGTGTCTCAGATCATTGGTATTCAAGTATCGACAACAACAAAGCTAACTTTGCTCTTTTTCTCGACTTGAAAAAGGCACTTGATAGCGTGGATCATGAGATACTCATCAGTAAATTAGCAAAATATGGAATAACAGGTATTGAAAACAACTGTTTTAAATCCTATTTAACTAACAGAAGCCAGTACTGTTCCATTGATGATCAAGTATCTGATATTATGGAAATAGATTGTGGCATCCCCCAAGGTTCATGCTTGGGACCGCTGCTCTTTATCATTCATTTAAATGATTTTGAGCACTGTCTCGAACAATCAAGAGCCAACATGTACGCAGATAATGATACTGAGATAACAATATCCTCAAACAACCAAGTAGAGCTTACAGAAAAAGCACAAGCTGAGTTATTAAACATCGCAGAATAGATGAGGATTAACAAACTCAGTCTCAATCCCACCAAAACAGAATACATGATACTAGATCATCCTCGTAGAAGGAAAAATAGAGAATTATTACCGCAAGTATTCATGAATCGAGAAAAAAATTAAGCAGGTTGACAAAGCAAAATATCTTGGGGTAATAGTTGACGATACTTTAAGTTGGGAAGAACAGTATGAATCAGTTAAGAAAAAGGTTGCTGGGGGCCTTGCAGCAATGAAGAAACTTAAGGGCATCCTCCCACAATCAATGCTTTTTCAAGTGTACAAAGCGCTTATTGAGAGTCATCTTCGCTATGCTGACGTAGTATAGGGGAGCTTATAGGAAACTAAAATAACAGCTCTTCAGAGACTGCAAAATCGTGCATATGAAATCATTCAAGGATCGAAAATAAAGGACTCTTTGATTCGACTCACATTTAGCATCGATCAGATGTTTCAATTTGACCGGTCGATTCTGATGTATAAGATAATTAACAAGATATGTCCTGAGAGTCTGCACTATAAATTTGCTGAAAGATCCTCGATAAGCAAGTATGATACAAGAAATAAAACTGATCTCCAAATCCCAAGGCTACATCTAGACTTCAGTAGAAAACGTTTCTATTATACTGGTCTAAAAACCTGGAATTCTATTCCAACACACATAAGAGAGTCTGGCACACTCACCCGCTTTCAGAATGGGCTAAAAATTCATTTTCTAAGCTGAGGAAAAATATTTATTCGCACGAATCCATGGAAGAACAGTACTGGCTTTTATATCTATTATTAAGCATACTATTTTTTGTTATACTTTTTTATACTGAATGGATGTCGTGATTAAGTAAGAAATAAGAAAAGGGATGGAAAAAGTTCAGCCACATGAAACCAAAGACAAAAGTGAGAAAAAACAAAATCGTTTTTTCACAAATGATTTACCATCGATGGAGGATCCTTTTGTGATACCTAAAGATGCAATCTCGTCTATTGGAAAGGCTATGCCACATTTTCCAATTTCTGAAATAATTGCACCGGACACTCACATCTCGCAAGAACCGGACAACTCAACCTTGGCCTATGGAGATCCTATTGTAATACATACCGATACTCCGCAGCTTATCAGAAAGGCTCCATCGCATACTACTGTCCCGCAAACAATGATCCAGGACACTCACATTGGATCACGACCGGACACAGCCTCGACCTTAGCTCAAACAATAACAAAACTGGCAGATTCAGTTTCCATTCTAAACAAACTGTTACAAAAAGAGAGGGAGAAAATGAAAGACTTCTTTGTGACAACCTCACACTGAAAACAAAGAATCTAGAGCTCCAGTCATTCATTGATAACAAGACGCACGCTGATACAAGTCCCAAAGGAAATGACCATGCACAGACCAAAAAGGCTATGGATATCCGCACAAGTTTGATAAATGATGCAGAAAGATTCAATAGAGAGAAAATTAATGAGAGCAAAGCAAACAACGAAAGGCAAACTGCAACAGAAATCAAAACGAACCAAAAGCCAAGACCTGCTGAAATAGATCAAAGCCAAACGCAAACTGCTTTGGGCAAAAACAAAGATAGCAACAACAACAGCAATAACAGGCCAGAACAACATCAAAGACAAGACTTCCAGCGAGATACACAAACCCGTAATAAAACCAACAACAATAGCACGAAAAAGGCCGGAAAGATCGACATCCAAGCGAATTGAACAACAAAGAGAAGAAATTTAAAGTCCTTATCGTTGGTGATTCACAACTCCGTCGTGTAGATGAATCGAAGCTGTCAAACAGCCGCCGTGACATGGAGAAGAGATTCCAACCAGGGATGAGGATAGGACAAGCAGTCGAAAAAGCCGGCAAAAGCAACAGTGATGTTATAATTGTGCACGCTGCAACAAACAATGTGGCTTCAAGCACACCGGAAAAGCTTTGTGAAGAAACTGTAAGAACGCTGAAGCAAATACAAGCAAACAACCCGAAAGCAAAAGTGGCGTTCTCTTCAATTTTTAAGAGGAAGGATAACATGGCCCTGAATAACAAAGTAAGAAAGGTAAATTAACTTCTCGAAACTGAACTTGCTCTCAACGGTCTAGATATGATTGACAATTCTAATATTATGTTCAGCAATTTATGGGACGATGGCCGCCATATTAATGATGGTGGTATAAGAAAGTTTTCTGGAAATATTAGCAGCTTTATAAAGTATTGTTAGGGGTGTCACAGTTCTGACAACGAAAACATTGAGTGTAGAACAGGGCCACCAAGAAAGAGAAATGGTCTAAAAATAGCGTTTTTAAACATAGTCTCCCTCAGGAAACAAAGACATGAGGTAGAAATTGTGCTAAATCACCATGAAATAGATGTCATTGGCCTCAGTGAGACGCGGCTTGACAAGAAAATAAGTGACTCCGAAGTCGGCATCAGTGGTTATAACATCTTTAGAAATGATCGCAATTTAAATGGTGCAGGTGTTGCAATTTATGTCAAAGCAAGTTTACCTGAACCAACAGTAAGAATAAAAAGTGAAAATCTGGACTTAATCTCACTTGAAATTGCACCTAAGCATGCGAAACCTCTTCTCGTTGCTTGTTGGTGGTCTCTGACCTCCAACAGCAGATGAGGCCGCATTCGGTAATCTTAGGGAAGTTTTGAAAAACCTGGATCAAGAAGGCAAAGAAATTATCTTTGTCGGGGATACAAACTGCGATTTCAAAAATAACCAAAGCGCAAACACAAAAAAGCTGAAAGCTATTTACGAGGAGTATCAGCTGGAACAACTGATTAAAAGCTATACTCGAATAGCTACAACAACGAATGAACGTAACGAGCGAAATATTAGTAAAACGCTAATAGAACATTTCTCTACAACGAGCCTAAAGTATATACTAAAAGCAGAAGTGCTAGAGTTAGGGATGGTTGACCATTTTCTGGTGTACGGAATAAAAAAAGTAAATGCTTGGCGAGTGCAAAATAAGAAACCAAAACTCTTGGAGACTCGTAGTCTTAGTAATTATGATGGGCATTGCTTCGTAACGATCTGCAGCAGGTTGATTGGGAAACCATCCTTAGCTCTTACGCTGATAATCCTGATAGTATGGCTACCACTTTTCAGGAGATCTTTGAGTCGATTTTAGATATCCATGCACCCCTGAAAAAAAGGAGAGTAGGTAACACCTCTACTCCTTGGATAACCCCAGAAATTAGGAAATTAACGTGGGAAAGGGATGCAGCTAAGAAAGCGACGAAAACACATCCTGAAAAGTGGAACACATACAAGTATCTCCGTAATAAGGTAACACAAAAAATACGAGATGCAATACAATTACACTATCATGGATTAATTGAAGAAAATAAAGGAGATCCAAAAAGAATGTGGAAGGTTATTAACAAGGTACTAGACAAGGCAACACCCTCAACAGAAGTTTCGACCTTAGATGTTGAGTGGAGAACAATTACAAAAGAAAAAGATATAGCTGAAGCACTTAATCATCACTTTCCCACCATAGGACCAAAACTTGCTAGCAAGTTAGAGTCCAGGTCTGATGATGATTCTCTCAAACATATCAATGCTCAACAAAACAAAATGATGTTTGTTCCTGTCGATGAAACATATGTGCTAAATGCCATTAAGCAACTAAAAAATTGCAAAGCACCAGGACCAGATAAGATCTCCACTAAGCTAATTAAAGATGAAGCTGACTTCATTTGGAAGCCACTAACCATGGTTTTCAACTCATCATTGAAGTATGGCGTTTTCCTAGATATCTGGAAATTAGCAAGAGTCACAACAATTTTTAAGACGGGCTAAAAAAATGCAAATAATTATAGACCTATCTCTGTCATTTCAGTCTTTTCAAGGATTTTGGAAAAAATAATTCACGATCAGCTTACTGAATATCTAATAACTAACAAATTATTGACGCCAATTCAATCTGCTTTTCGAAAACTATATTCGACCGTAACATCCCTGATAAATGGTACTGATTATTGGTACGACAAACATGGATAAAAAGCAACTCAAATTGGCCATATTTCTTGATCTGAAGAAGGCATTTGATACCGTGGATCATAGAATATTGATAAAAAAATTAGGTGCATCAGGGGAATCTCAGGAGCATAGTCCTCAACTTTCTTAAGTAATAGAAAACAATTTTGTTCAGTTAATGGACAACAGTCAGGGGCTAGATTGGTAACATGTGGCATACCGCAAGGGTCGTGCCTGTGACCACTCCTATTTATTATCTATCTAAATGACTTCGAAAAATGTTTAGAGTTCTCTAGAGCTAGTATGTATGCAGATGACGCGCATGTATCTTTAACATCTAACAACGTTGATGATTTGATTACAAATGCCCACAGAGAATTAAGAAACATCTCGGAATGGATGAGAGTAAACAAGCTAAGCGCCAACCCTAAAAAAACCGAATACATGATTATTGGTCATCCACGGAGAATCAACGACGTTGAAGTCTCGGAACCACTGAATCTTAACCACTGAATCTCAGAACCATTTACCAGAACAAACCGCTCTCCCCAGTCTCCGATTTGAATTGTCAAAATGGTCTATTGCAGATCTTTGCAAATAGTAAGAGGGTTGCAGTATAAAGCTTTTTGCATAGTTAGAGTGACTTGTTAAGTTGTTACATGCCATAGATTACAAATTAGAAATTAAATCTTGAAAGATAAGCTTGGAACAGGGTCTATTCCAGGGCACATCACAACAATCGAAGGAAAAATACATGCGCAACATTACTGGATGCATTGAAACAGCAATTGATTGATTGGATTTATTCCTGATTTCGGCATTGAGAAGTAAATCCTCCGTCCCGCCACCAGGCGTAGCATTTGTGTTAAGATCAAAGTTTACGCTCAACAGTAGGTGTTTATGAGAGCGTCGATCATTAAGTTGCCTCAGAATGTAAGCAATTTGCGGCTATTTCAACGACGTGAATTGCAGAACTGAAAAATTGGATTCTTGGACAGGTAGATACAAAATATAGCGTTAGTCATGTGTTGTGAAACTGAACATTGATAGGAATATAGATCATCCACTCGGGTATACAGTATTGACAGATTTTGGTAAAGATTTGAAATTTGCATAACAACCTTCTTCGTGGCCCCCCAATAGCCTTTTCGCAAAGCTTGATTGGGCCATTTTAGGACCATGAAAACGTGAATCGATAAATTTCATGGCGTTAATTCGTGAATGAAGGTTTGCTCGTGAATGTGAAGACTCACTAATCATGGACGTGAATTCGTGAATCGATAGTCACTATACGGGAATTCGTGAAAGCTCTTAGTTTCGTATCATTACAACAATTTTACTTTCAATACATCATACAGACAAAACGATGACGGTTTGGCACTGGAATCTCTAACATTTGGTTGGTAGCTCTGTTCTAACATTGGGTTGGTAGGAGTGTTCTATGCCAAAGTAAAGGGTGTGTCCTTGAAAATCTTCCTGGGGGATGCACCCCAGAACCCCTTACTTTCATACCATTCAACCTTGTTAGTCGTGGCCAAGCTGCTGGCAGCGTTGAGTGTCATGATTACTTCTGCTGTGCCTGATGCCTCCCTTGACACGTCATACCGGGTTAGCCAGGAAAAGTTTCCCCTTTCTAAAATTCATAGCACCAAAGGCACACCGCGGATTCCAATGATTCGAGTTTTAGTTTAGGTGCCGAAGGATCAAAGTATATACCGTCCCGGTTAATTAAAAAAGTTTACGTGTTTGGCAGGCTGTGAAGAGAAAAGTATGAGGCTGATATTCAAAACTGAAATTTTAATCTATTAGTCAATGGCCAACTTCATGAGAAGATTTTCTTTGATAAAATCACTCATCATTTAGACCCAGGACTTAGAAAAATGTTGGCAAAAGGGTATGTCTGAAAAGGGGTCCGGAGGTTGGTTTATTCTTCACTGACAGGACGTCATCTTCTAATGATCTTTACTTGCGCCTTTGTTTCAATAGGTTCATTTATCATTATTTCAATCTATACAAAAAGGGTATTGGCTGCATTTGCATCCAATATAGAGATTGTGGTCCAAGGAAGATTTGTGAGGCCTCGCTCCGAACCCCATCTTACATCGACCTCTAATATAAAGTCTTGGCGGTGCCGTTAGTGGCGCCACTGATACAGTAGATACATTTCATTTCATTTCATTTTCATTTCATTTTCATTTCATTTTCATTTCATTTTCATTTCATTTTCATTTCATTTTCATTTCATTTTCATTTCATTTTCATTTCATTTTCATTTCATTTTCATTTCATTTTCATTTCATTTTCATTTCATTTTCATTTCATTTTCATTTCATTTTCATTTATTTGGGCACAGTAGCCCCGTCAGTCCATGAGAACTGCTTTTCAGGGGGCCGTGGCAAAAATGTTACCAGTTTAAGATTTGATTCTTCTCTTAAAGGTGGCAAGAGAGGGTGCCTGTTTAACATCAAGTTCAAGGCTATTCCAAAGCTTAGGTCCACAAAAAGATACAGCTCTCTGCCCATTGTTAGTTTTTCGTAAAGGTATCGAAAGATCAGTTTCTGTGTTTCTGAGTTCCCTGATATTTCGAGTCGACCTTTTTTCAAACAAGCTGTAAAGGTACTCCGGGACGAGATCGTTTAGCGATTTGTACACTGTAGTTGCGGTTTCGCCTCTAATGATGTCGCTTACAGTAGGTCAATTTAAACTTTGTATCAAACCTATAGAAGGAGTATCAAAATTGCTTTTTGTAACGATTCTAGCCTCTCGATTTTGCAACTTTTGTAAGGTTTGCAGCATGGTCACCCCGCAGCACCCCCATACCGAACAACAGAACCGAAAACGGGGCTCGACGATACCTGAATACATTTTACTCAATGTATTTTGAGGTAAAAATTTCCTGGAGTAATTCAGAAACCCAATTGCACGAGAAACTTTGGTATGGACATTACTAATGTGCTCTTCCCAATTTAAGTTCTTATCCATTATCACACCAAGGCATTTTTCTCGGTCAACATTTTCAACTTGAGAGCCACCAATAAAAAACTGTGGATGATCAACAGTAATTTTCTTAATTTTGGGCTGGGAGCCTACAACCATAGCCTGAGCTTTTAGGACATTCAAAGAGAGTTTATTACCTTGCATCCATAGCTTCAAATCATTCAGTTCACTATTCAGAGTTTGTTCTATGTCTACTAAACTCGAGGAAGAATAAGAAATACTCGTATCGTCTGCGTACATCGTCACTTTGCTTTTCTCTAGGGCGATCGGAAGATCATTGATATAGATCAACAACAAAAGAGGGCCAAGACAAGAACCCTGGGACACACCGCAATGAATATCTTTAGTTTTGGAACATATCCCGTTAACTTTGCAAAATTGTTTTCTGTTAGTTAGATAAGACGTAAACCAAGCAAGTTCTAGATTTTCAATACCATATTTCCTCAATTTAGCAAGTAAAATGTAATGATCCACAGTATCAAATGCTTTTTTGAGATCAATGAAGATATTTGCAGTGTATCTACCATCGTCCATGGTCACATACCAGTCATCTGTGTTGTTAAGAATACACGTGACAACAGAATGAAGAGCTCTGAAGCCAGATTGGTTTGAAAACAGATGTTTGTTTCTGTCCAAATAATCGTATAACGAGGCTTGACTAGTTCAGCTAATCATTCAACTGACGGTATGTCCATTCTTGGCTTGTTATATGCACCTCAGGATACCATCAGACGCAAATCCTTGGAGAAACGCTTAATCTGTAACTTAAAAACTCTTTATCCTAGTGGACTTAATAAGCAATTTATTTATCTGCAATAGACCACTTCCCCACTCTCTATTCTCAATTCCTCCCTTTTCCTGATTCAAGTTACGTCACGTCGCATCTCGAATTCTTTCCTATCCGTCGAATCTTGTCTTCTCTTTGCTCGGCTCGACTGACTTCGAGTCACTTGATAACGAGTATGGGCTCGAAACGTCGTGTTTTTAACATCTATGGTACATTGGTACTTAAATCTTTCATTTACAGTATTGTCGTTTGACTTTTTAATGCCCAGAAACAGATAAAAATCCATTGAACAGAAAAATCCATCATAGCCCCATTCACATCCCCGCGAAAAGCATGCAGCTCCGATTACCTGAAACAGTTTTGCTCTGCAATATCCATGAATTCTTCAAGCAGCCTTGTTTTACCAATGCCAGCTTCCCCTTCTATGATCACCATGCTGGGACAATCTTTGTTGCGTTCTTTTACGTTCTTTAGTAAATTGGTAAGTTCTAAAATTTCTTTCTCTCGCCCTATAATGAAAGTAAGACTCAATAATTATTTACACATGATGGTAAGGTGGGATTCCCTATCTTGGAATTAGCAGTAGCTAAAATACAGTAGGTTCCAGCGCATAAGAAACCCTTTGTATAAGAAACAAGTCTCATTTTCTTCATGATAGGCTCCTTGGTAAGAAGCAACCTTATGTATGAAATCAAGATGTTTTTTGTCATAGTATATTCTTAGATGCAGCATAGCTCTCATTCGATTCAACCGCTGACCCAAGGGCCTGCATACAGTTCGAGCCTCGTATGCATGCACCCACGCGGGGAATTTTTGCATCTTTGTGATTCCCGCCTTCGCCGGTTGGTTTGCAAAGTTTTTATCAAAAACTCAAGGATGCCTATGATGATTTAATGACTAGTCAACCATTTCAATATCATGATTACACACCAAGAAGCGACACTACGACGAGTATGTTTTTATTTCGACCTTCAGACAGACAATTTCAAGATAGTACTCAGCACCTGTGGTACAAGACTTTCAGGGGAAACATTACGATCAGTCTGGAAAACAGTTATCTTTAAAGAAATCGCCTGGCTCATACTGAACAAATTTTTACAGTATGTAGACAAAGAGCTGCAACATGCAACTGCGATTTAACCGCTTTCCAAGAACTCTGGTTTTAGAAATGTGGCAATGTTTTAAAAATTTTGATAAGATAGGCATGGAGCGTGAAGTCGTTTCGTGGAGAAGCAAAACAATCAGCCTGGAAAAACTCCTTTTACAAAGGGATTGCCTCGCTCATACTAACATATTTCCTCTACGGTTAAAAGACAAAGCATTTAAAAAAACAGCAGCGAAAACAGCTTTTCAAAAACTGTGGTTTTAGAAATGTGGTGGTATTTTAAAGCCCATAATAGAACAGGAAGAAAGCGGACAATTTCTTCGAAGGGAAACATTCGAAGGTAATAACAATCAGTCTGGAAAAGTTACTTTTGAAGAAGATCGCCTGGCTCATAATTTACAGTTTTCCTACGGTAAATAGACAACAAATTGCAGAATGTAATTGCGAAAACCGCGTTTCAAAAACTCTGGTTTAAGAGATGTGGCGACATTTTAAAAAATCTTGATGGAATAAGCACGAAGCGGAAAATGGCTTCGAAAGGAAACATTCGAAGGCAATAACAATCAGTCTGGAAAAAGTTACTTTTGAAGGAAATCGTCTGGTTCATACTTAAGAATTTTTTTAAACCATAAATGGACAGCAAATCACACGATGTAACTGCGAAAACCACTTTTCAAAACTCTGGTTTTAGAGATTTGGCATGATCTTAAAAAACCCTGACAGAATCGCATACACGTATTTGTTATAAGAAACTAAAAATTCAAGCCGACACTGAAAGTTTCTTAAAATCATCAGATTTTGACTAGATGTTATTTTTGAGAAATTGGTTTATAAGAGACCAGTAAAGATAGTTACCCAGGACATAAGATGGCCAAAATTGTAAGAAACTCTGGCACTGTGTCTGAGAAGTATTAAGAAACTTTTAAAAGTTAAAAGCAAGGATATTATAGCAAATATTGAAACTTTATCTTTGAGCAATATTAACGAACCATTAGTGTTTTCAACAGGATAGAATTATATGATGCTTCAAATGTCAAGAAACATATCTGTAGCAGTGTTAGTGACCTCATTGATAATTCTGCATTCAAAAAATAAGAAACCAATTAGGGAACGTTTAGTACCAAAATGGACAATTTTTCATGTTGAAGTAAGAAACTTTTAGTACTATTGCCTGATCCTATTTTCTTATAAAAACATGTACTCAGAGTTTCTTACGAGTTTCTTAACAAGGCTTTCAAAAAGATGTTCATTGAAGCCTTTCCCATGTGCTGATATTGTTGATATCACTCAAGTTCCTTAAGAGTGACATGAGACAGACAGGAAACAAGTAAAAATGAAATAGAAATGTGTCAAAGGTTTCCTTTTATTAAAACAAATAGTTTCTAAAGTTATATTTCCCCGTTACTGGAGTTTCTTAATTGTTGGCGATCTGAGAATTGAATTTCTCGCGAGCAGCTTCTTAAGATGCCGTCTGTCAAGTTCCAAGACCTCTCAAGTCAAATCTTTTTTGATAGTTGCAGTATTGACAAATATTGCAATGGTTTTTGAGATTTATAACAAAATGAGCGTAGAAATATTCCGTACAATTTCTTTCAGCAAGAGTCCTATTGTTTCATCGGTGGGGATCTCCTAAACCAAACTAAACATCACATTTCAGATTCCTACTCAAAACGGGGTACCGTGGAATGTTTAAGAGGGGCAACTGCACCTCAATTCTAAGTAGGAAAATTGGTTTTCTATTTGCCCCTTTACTTCCCGGGCAATTGAGTCGAATCTCCGTCACCCTAGTCTAGTCTCTTGATTTTTCAGTTATTCTAAGAAAGAGTTGAGTTTTTCTGTAGTTTTATCTTTGAAAATGCATGTATAGTGCAATTATCTGCCATTTCTGAAAAATTGTTTTTGTGAAGTCTCTTTGAAAGCCTTGAACACGCTTGTTACAACCAAAAGACATTTATCTAAAATCCGGGTTTCTGTATCAGCGGAATTTATCCCGAGTTTTCGAATAATGAAAACATCTTTTGCAGCTGGAAAATAAGGGGAAATGCCGAAACTTTGACATGTTTCTCAAAGTCAAATTGAGTCGAATCATTGAAACAGAACTTTTAAACAACAGAATCGGTAAAATTTGGTACTTTCGCCTGTGTTGACAGAGCAGAAACGATGCACGCCTGCGCACTAAAAGTTTTCAAAATCGAAAGATGGAAGACAACAACTCATGCCGTCGAAAGTCTGATCGAGGAAAACAGATTAAAAGTTCTCGATTGTAAAATGCTTACTATCGGCAATTCATGCACGGAAAATATTGATTACTTGTTACACCTCTTGTTCAGTTTTTTCGTCTTTCTTTTAACGGCAAATACATTCATGCAAACAAAATTAGTTACGCAGAAATGAGGGGATGAAATTGTTGGGTCACATCTCAGCAGCGACAATTTCGAAATTATTCATGTCACAAAAGTACCAAAGATAAGGCCGTTTTCCAGTTGATAAGGAATTTTATTCTTTCAACTTGTACTTTGGGGATGCCTCCACCATATATCAAGAGTTCCCGTAAATCCAAGGTTGTTCTTGCTCGCTACACCGAGACAAAATTTAAGTTTCATTAATTCTGAAACTTTTCAACGCCCTCAAAATTCTACAACGATGTTGATTCAAAGCAGCGACCAGAGCTGGTCGAAATTGCTTGAAATTACTTACCAATGAATGAATACTTGTTGGAACTAGTTGCAAAATTTGTGTATCGTCCAAATTCAAGAGTTTTTGGCACAAAATGACCATCACTTGTGTTGAAGACTGGCGATATTTACAGTAAATCCAGAATTCTTGCCTAAATTTACTCCTTTGATGTTTCTAGTCGGTAGAGATACTTTGAATCGTCACCAAAACTTGACTGACGTATAAAGAACTTGAGAATGATATAAAAGATGTAATCTGAGTATTTTAAAATCAAAAGCGTGAAGTCTCTAGAAAAGAATCGTCTTCTCGACATCTTCTTTTTTTTCCCAACGCAATCAAAAAGTTGCAAGAAATTCACAAGGAGAATACTCCAGTTATCTGATGTGACACTGCATTCGAATTTCAAACAACGGAGGTTGACAGTTTCCAGTTTTACAAAGGTTTCATCATTATTTTCATAAAAGATATTGAAAACAGCCAAATAAACAAATATTTTCAAAATGAATGAAATTTGTAGCATTTGAAATAACAGCCGGATGTCAAGATGACCTGGGAAAAGATCTTATATTCGGCCCAAAAATTAAGAAACATAATAAAAAAAATTAAGAAACGTTATACCAATGAGCATTCTAGTTTCTTGAAAAGTAGTTAAGTCTTCCTAGCTTTACGACCTTTCATATTTTTCAAGTGAGTCTAATAGCTTTTGCATATTAGGCACGATTATGGACAAAATATTTTTAGCATGAAATTAATCGTGTCCTCGCATGGTAGGCTTTGGCATAAATCTTTAGCAGAAACTTGCTTTGAAAAAGGCTGATAATTTAGGATTGCTTTGATAGATGCCACATTGTGCAGCAAGTTTGTCTTTGTGTTGCTCTGTATGGTCAAATTTTAGGGCCAATGACATGACATGGATCACCGTGACCTGCTATGAGGGGCACCTCACTCAATGGAGAAAGTGTGCGAGATTTTTTCAGAACAAAAGGATTTATACGGATTTTTGATGGATTTTTCTTGAAAACAAAAGGATTTTTGCCAAAGGTGTACGAGATTTTTGGGAGTCAAATGCCCCTCGACCTGCTACATCAGAGTTGCCGAATTTAGGAAGCTCATTACTTTGCGTGCAATAAAGTCTTGACACCGGAGGAATTTGCAACCCATCCTGGACCTGATTTACTTATTGCAAAAGATGTACAGTTTGAATTATTTCCTAGCCATCGTCACATGCCGTTACAATTTAACCCTTCTTCAAAAATCAAACGAGTAGACACATAATCCTAAAAAATAATTGGTCTCACATAGGCTACGGTTCAGGCGCCAAAAAGTTTATGTGTATCACTTAAATTGAGAAAAAGAGGCTATAGTACTAAGAGTTTCTTAATTTAACAAGAAATTTTGTCCCAAGTACTAAACGCTGCTTAATTGGTTTCTTATTTTTGAATGCAGAATTATCAATGTGGCTGCTAAAACTGCTGCATATATGTTTCTTGACATTTAAAACATCATATAGATGTAAACAGTATTCTATTATTTTTAAAACACATGTGGTTAGTTAATATTGCTCAAGAACAAAGTATTATTGCTATAATATCCATGTTTTTGACTTTTAAAAGTTTCTTAATGCTTCTCAGATATAGTACTACAGTTTCGTAAAATTTTGGCTATTTTTGTATTAGTTTCTTATAAACCAGTTTCTTATTAAAAACGTGTATTGAAAAAGAAATTACAAATATTGCCTTTGATCATCGTTTTCTTGCCAAGACACTCCAGCGGCAGTTGTAGTTTTACCATTTTAACTTGATTTGTCTGTGTTTCCAACCAAAAGAATCGAGAGCCAAAGAGGAGGGATGAAAAAATGAGCCACTGGGGAGTGAGGATGGAGGTAGGAACAGAGAAAAGAAGTCTCGAAATGTTCTGAAACAATAAAAACAAATATACCTGCTTTAGGAGCTGGATGGAAAGATGTCACAGGCGTATTCTTGTCCTGTTTGTCTCGGGATTTCAGGAAATGATCACCTCACGGGCACGAGGTATCGTATAAATTGTTCCAGAGGTAGAGCCTCTCTCTCTCTCTCGCTCTCTCTCTCTCTCTCTCTCTCTCTCTCTCTCTCCCTCTCTCTCTCTTTCCCTCTTCTCTCTGGCCCTGAAAGCATCATACGATAGACGATTTGAATCAGTTTTCCTAACTTCCAGAACAAACTAGAAGGTCAATAGGCCTAAGAAAGAGTCCTGATTTTTTTGCCTACATTAACGCATTTCATCGCCTTTTAGTGGCTTTCCAGCTGCTTTTTATTGCCAGCCAACCCTTTCAAAACGCTTTCCTTTTATTTGGTCTCAACACGCAAGCATTTGCCCCTCTTGCCCCCTGCAGGACCTGGCTCAAGTGGACTTAGCTTCAAATATTGAAAATGTGATCATCTGTTGAAACATATTCGATAGTTTTTTTAACACGAGGAAACATAAAACTTAAGCAAGCAAGATTTCATTCAAAAACTGCAACTTGGTAGACTTCAAAATACTTTTTGAGGAAGCTTGATTGGTCAGTACAGTGGTTTCGTCCCTTTCTATTAATTTTTCAAAAAAATATCTGATTTCTGAGTTGGTGGTAATCACAAATACATTATGGATCAAAATCCTTTTCTCTTTTTGACATAGCTATATCTCATTCATTTTCAAAATATTTGTTTTTGGCTGCTTTCACAACTTTTATGAAAATATTGATGAAACCTTTGTGAAACTGGAAATTGGCAACCTATGTTGTTCGAAATGCGAATGCAGTGTCGCAGAGAGCTGGCGTTTTCTCCTTGCGAAGTTCTTGCAACTTTTCGATTGCGTTGGCAAGTAGAAGATGCACAGAAGCCGATTCTTTTCGGGAGGCTTCACGCTTTTGATTTTTGAGTACTCAGATTACATCCTTTACATCATTCTTAAGTCCTTTATACGTCAGTGAAGTTTGGTGACGATTTGAAGTATCTCCAGCAATTACAAAGATCAAAGAAGTAAATTTAGGCAAGAATTCTGGATTTATTGTAAATATCGCCAGTCTTCAGCATAAGTGATGGTCAGTTTGTGACAAAACTCTTGTATTTGGAGGATTAACAAATTTTGCAACTAGTTCGAACAAGAATTCAGTCATTGGTAAGTAACTTCAAGCTATTTCAACAAACTGTGGTCGCAGCTTTGAATTAACATCGTTGTAGAATTTTGAGGGCGTTGAAAAGTTTCAGAATTAATGAAACTTAAATTTTGTCTCGGTGTAGCGAGCAAGAACAACCTTGGATTTACGGGAACTCTTGATATATGGTCGAGACATCCCCAAAGTACAAGTTGAAAGAATAAAATTCCTTATCAACTGGAAAACGGCCTTATTTTGGAACTATTGTGACATGAATAGTTTCGAAATGGTCGCTGCTGAGATGTGAGCAACCATTTCATACCCTCATTTCTGCGTAAGTAATTTTGTTTGCATGAATGTATTTGCCGTCAAAAGAAAGACGAAAGAAAACTAAACAAGAAGCGTTCGATGTTATCAATATTTTCCATGCAGAAATCGCCGTAACGAAGCATTTTATGATTGAAAACATTTATTCTTTTTCTCGATCAGATTTCGACGGCGTGACGTGTTGCCTTCCATCCTTCGATTTTCAAACTTTTATTTCGCAGGCGTGCATCGTTTCCGCTCTGTCACCTGTGTTGCATTCGGCCTTACTGCATGCACTGCAATGGCTTCGTCCAAAAATACCTGCTAAATTCGCTTTTACCAGCACATACACAGAGCCAAATCCAAGGCCTCCGACGAAACCTGATGGAGGGGCCAAAATTTGGTATGAAAATATACCATAGCCTAATGTGATAAGCTGCCCTCCCAGGGACAGATCTAGAGGGAAAAGTGTCTGAGGTGTGCGAGCGTGAAGCGCCGGTAAAGTCCTGAAGTAGGGGTCCTAACTTAAGGGTCTGGGGTTGCAGCCCTTGAAAGAATTTTCAGAGTATGCCTTTCACCTCATTGAAAAATGCACATTTTAAATTAAAGCTGGCAGAATTGAGAAGTAAATATTTGTAAGATACCCTACCAAGAAAGTGTATAGTTTTTAGAAAGTAGAATTTTCTTCGGCTTGCAAGCAGTACTTGCCTTACTTGCCTACTAGATTTGCGCCCAAGAGATACGAGGTCTTTGCATTCTGCATTGACTATCTGCTTCCTGGGGCAGTTTCTATGGCTTTAGATATCTTATATATTCATAGTGATTTAAAAGATGTAACAATGATATTACTGACAATCGTCTGTGATTGTGTACAATAGTGAAGTTATGACCTTGTTAGTTTCCGACATGAAATTTCCCTTATCAACAGAACAGGGATTGAATCGAATGGATGCTAGGAAATTTGCTTGAATATAAATGAGCATGAGCATAGAGTTTTAAAGAGAATAAAAACGAACACATTTCGGAATTGCATTTTTTTTGCAAAAAAGTGGAGGGGCCATGGCCCCCCCGGCCCCCCCGTCGTCGGAGGCTCTGATATCAAAAGGTCAACAAAGGCATTAAATGATGACAAATTTTTTAGTTTTATTGAGCCCTTTTCTTTTTCTTGCCGTTAAGAAAGCATATCGGTAATTGTTGAGTCTACGACAAAATTTGAAATTTCCTGTGGCTGCTGTGGACGAGCAGCACAAATCTTCGCTTGCAGCACATTTGTTCAACTTCAGAATCTTAGAATAAATCCGCCACTGGAATCCTTGTTCTCTTTCGCGACTTTTATCGAAAATGCAGCAGCCTGCAGCTCAACTTCATCAACGTTTTTATTCTCCTTCTTCAAACCTGTTCTTAGGCCAAAAGTCGCATCGTTCAGCGAAAAAGTCAACCTTACACCATTGCCCAATGACATCCCTAAAGATCTTCGCGCATGCTCATGCGAATGAGTGCTATGCTCCTAAATGCCAAAATGCCAGTTTGGTTTGGAGCGTATGGATCTTTTCCGTCAGCTTGCAGAAGTCCCAGACTTAGATATTACAGACATGGAGTCAAAAAGTTTGTGTGATTTTCTTTTATATGGAAGTGATAATCTGAATATAACAACGAACAGAAAAATAATTGAAGCTACAATTTCGTTCATTGAAAAGACGAGGGGGTTCGGATGAAAATTTTTGTAAAGAATACCTGCGCATGGGGGAGCGCGTGGTCTGCCTGCTTGTGGTTGCGGGCCTGACTTGTGTTCGATGCGGTTCTCGCTTGTTTGTGTCGGGTCTTCCTTGCTCCTCCGGGGTCTGGTCGTGGTGTTGCTTTGGGTGGCTGCCCCTTAGCTGCTCGTGCGTGGTGCTTCGCGGGGCAGTGCATTACCATAGGACTTTCCTGTGGTGGCGCGGTGTGCTGCGGGGTGTTGTGCTAGGGCAGTTTGGGCGTGGGCATTCGGGGTTGCATGGCGGCTCGGCTTGGGGCACGCTCGGGGAATTCGGCATGGGAGGGCTTGGTCGGTGCCGCACATAGGCTGGGCCTGGTGCCTCTGGTGGGTGGACTGTACGTTTCTTCATGCGCTGGATGACACCGATGCAGCGACACTTCCTTTCCTAATTTGTTTTTTGATCTTCTTTTGAATTTGTATTTTAATAAATTTGTTGTCATCTTATTTTTTATTCGATCTCACTCTAGCTTCTAAAATTAATTTAGTAGAAACTAATCTAAATCGAATATTTAAACTACTAACATTCTATATCTATATAATATGCATATTTCAGTGCTAGCTACAGATATTACAGTTGCAAGTTGGCCCAGCCCATTGTTTTACCACTCTCTTAAAATTTGAATGATATGTTATGAGTTATAATTTGAATTGCTAATTTTATCTCTTTGGGCAAAGCATTCCAAATTTTTGGTCCTAATGATAGGAGACTTTTTGACCCGAAAGTAACTTGGTTTGGTCTATGATGAATTAATCTATTTGGGTTTCTTGCTGATCTAGTTGTTTCTTTTAGTTTGAATATATCCTGCATGAAAGGTGGATTTAGTTTTGATACAGTTTTATAAATTTCAGTACAAAGAGTTCTGAGAAGGCTGATTTTCATCGTGCATTTTCCAGCTTTGGAAAGTAAATCGTCGTAAGAGCTGTTAGAGTCATTGTAAAGAAATCTAAGAGCTCGCTCATGGATCTTCTCAATTTTCTTCATTGACTTTTCAGAGGGAAAATGCCATACTAAAGGGCAGTAATTAAAACTAGAAAAGACGAAACTATGAACCAAAAGCTCTTTGGCTTTAAATTCCATGTAACCCTCAAGTCTTTTCAAAGCGTTTAGCTGCGCAGCGGCTTTTCTACATAGATCGGAAATGTGTTCATCAAAAGTTAGTCTGTGATCGATTTTTACCCCCAGAAGTCTTACTGCATTTGTAGATTGAATTTGTTTGCCTTGTATCATTAGTTTTACCCCTGTTGTGTTATCTCACCCCTTTGTTACTAATATGGCATGGAATTTGTCGGGATTTGCAATCATTTGGTTCCTTTCAAGCCAATCTATGGCAACATTTGATTCTTGTTCTAAGATTCTAATTAGGTTTGGGACTGTGCATTAAGTGCAAAATATTTCGGCGTGACAAACTTTCGGACAAAGACTTGTCCAAAAACTTATTTGTACGAAATTTAGGGTGGTTCGAGAGTTTTTCACGCCGAAAATTTTTGTATAGACTGCGCATGCGCAATGTGAATTGACTTAAAAAATGGAAATCAAGTGATCTCTGAATCTGAATTCACACCATGAATCGAAACGAAAGGTTGCAATGCTAAAACATGAGTCTGAATAAATCTGCAAAATCTTTAGAACAGTTGTGTTTCTAAACAATATAAGCATATATACGTGTAAAAAAGTGGCCAAAGATGAACGCAAACAAGAAAATTAGTGATTTTTTCCTTTCCTCTTCCATTTTAGAATAATTCGATTCCATTTTATTTAATAATCTGACGTGGTTTTCCTTTAAGATTCAAAAGACTGGTCAATATTTTGTCCTAAAATTAATTTGTCTGAAATTCAAAAAATATATCCGAAAATATTTTCGCCTAAGTTTATTGTCCGAAATTTTGTCCGCTGAAAATGTTGGTACTTAATGTATTTGAAAAAGCCGCTAGAGTATTATCGTCTGCACAATTGTGCAAGGTAGCTTTCTTTATATAAAGAAAAAGATCGTTTATGTATAAGTTAAATAAGATTGGACCAAGAACAGATCCTTGCGGTACACCAGAGAGCACAAGCTGAAAAGTGCTACATGTGTTGTTAATACGCACTGAATGTTGTCTACGTTTCAGGTAAGAATAGATATAAACGAGTGCGTCTTCATGAAAACCATATGCGGATAATTTTGCAATCAGTAGATCATATGGGATACAGTCAAAAGCTTTCGAAAGGTCCATCAAACCGGCCCCCGCAACATTATCATTGTCAAGGTTTTGTCTCCACTCTTCAATCATTCTAATCAAGACATGCTGTGTGTTGTATTGCTGTCTATATGCCGCTGTGAACTTTGAAAGGCAAAGGTCAAGATGAGGAATGAGTTGATCTTTGATTATTTTCTCATAGATTTTCGAAAAAGCGTTCAACACGCTCACGGGACGATAGTTTTTCTCCGTTGTACGAACTGGCTCACCTTTATCCAATGGAGTTACGGCCGCTCGCCTTCCTTTGTCCGGAAACTTGCATTTCTTAAAACTATTATTTATTGCATCTGTTAGGGGTATCATTTTTTTTTATGTAAGCATGTCGTGCTAGTCGGACGTGTTTGGTCATGGTCATGGTCGTGCTACTCGGACGTGTTTTGTGGCTCGTTGAGCCGTTCACAACTTTGGATGTCTCGAAGAGCAGCGATGTTCAGGCCAACACGATTGAAATTTTTAAAATTTTTGGGCTGCGAGAAAGAGCTGCAGTGATTTGGTTGGTATTTACAGTTACAATTCAATTGGTTATTACAGTTTTTAATAAAAATGTTCAGTTTTCTATCGCAGAAAGGATTGGTAATTTCAGGTTAGGCCCCTTAGGCCGTTCACCGTACGAGGTCGCACGAAGTCTCTCAATATTTCGAAGATGCCTGAAGACTTTGTAACACTTGCAGTCGTCAAAACTTTGTTGGAGTCGCAAGCAAATGCTTTCAAAGCAGCAATGGAAATAGTTGTTAAGGATGTGAAAGAAGAAGTGAGAACGCTAAGGAATGAGGTAAAAGACTTGACCGTTAGTTTGCAGTTTACTCAGGCCAAAATGGAGGAAAGTCAACTTGATTCAGTAACTCTGGGAAAAACAGTTGCTTGTAGAAATACTGAGATAGAAAGTCAACATCTGCCCAAAGTTTTTGTAATTGAATCAAATTTATCTGAGAAATCTTGAAACAGGGGGTGCTCTCTCCTCGATTAGTTTAACTACTGAGAGAGCTCCTCCTTGAAGTAATTACCTCCATGCGATTTATCCTGTTCTTTAATGTTGTATAGTATGTATTTGATGTATTAGTTACCTGTTTGTAAATTAATCAGAATAAATTGTATGTAGAGAATTTAAAATATATATGAAACTGAAACTGAAACTGAAACTGAAGCTTGTTCAAAAGTTACTGTGATTATTCGACTGATATTGCAACTATTTTAGCCATGATTAAATTTCTTTGATGGCACATTGTGCAAGCAACCTAATAGTTATAAATTCAATTGATGAACTCAGAAATATCAAAAAGAAACGCCCTGACAGAGAGACCATCATCAAGTTTGCTGGCAAGGAATATGGCCTAAGTGCAGAGGACACGCTAAATTCGCTTCAATAACTTATTCTATCCAAATCGATTTATGTCAAAACCAAACTTGGTAAAGAATCTTTTTTTGTTGATATGCTTCAGGACGATCCTACGACATCCTCAGAAGATAAAGAAACCAAAATAGACAAGACCTCGAATCTTTGTGAAAAGCCTTCTAACTCGTGCGTAGTTAGGCCGTCTGAGAGCAGTCATCACGAGCAAGAACCACAGGCTGGAAATGGTAAAGTTAGAAAGATATCTAGTGACGAAGAGAGGCTGTTTGAACTGAGAACAGAATTAACTGAAAAAGCTGGAAGACAAGAAGAGCACACAGAAATTTCAGCAGAAGAGGTAGATAGTAATGACACCGAAAGTTTATCAAATGACAGTGATAGTGCTCATAGCCAAGAGTCTGAGATCAAATTCAGGGCGCCCAACATGAATCTAGGTGTAACTTCAGATCGTACTGAGTATCGTTTGTCAGAAATTGAGAAAAAGCTTGAAAAGATAGAGGCAAGGCTCGATAAAAATGAAAATAACAAAAATAGTGATGATATATCGAGACATATGGTATACGAGGATCTGGTAGCAAAGGAAATCAAACTCGAGAAAGAAAATCAATCCCTGAAAGATGAAAATTATTGTCTAAAGCTAAGGATATTGGAATTAAATAAAATTATCGAAAATCAACAAAAAAAGCTGAACTTTGATATTTCATCGGCACAAGCTCAAATTTTGAATCCTCAATGCGCACCACAGAGTACAGTACCTCACAATACCCTAAGGGAGTCAGATGGTTGGAAATTTCAAAGGTCGGGTGCAAGACCCAGACAACAACTCACACCAACATCCTTTGTTACACAGAATCGTTTCAATGTGTTGGCAACTGAGGAGGAAAATGTTATCCCTACTGACTCCTTTGGAATGAATTTCAACATATCTCAACCTTTTGCAGTTTCTCGGACTTTTACAAAATCTAAAAATTCTAAAAATGATCATTCAGCAAAAAATCAAAAAATTTGGTCCCGGGAGAACGCTCATATGCTCAAGTGAGCCAAAGAGAGGCGCAGCATGCCGAGGGGTTAGGTGCAAGCAAGGCGCCCTTGCAACAACGGGATAGCAGGTCGCGAGATAGCCAAGCAAATCGACGAGACAACCAAGCAAATCGAAAACCAACAGTATCAATAGTTGGCGACTCAATGTTACGCAGGCTGCGAAAACAAGATGTCAACAGAGAAGCTTCCCATATCAAAACATTTATTAAAACGTTTCCAGGAGCCACAATTGAACATATGCAGTCTTATCTGGAACCAACAATCAGCATGAGCCCGGATGGAGTGATAATTTTATGTGGAACTAACAATTTAAAGAAGGAACCTCCAGATATTACTGCAAACAAACTGATTGACCTCGCCATATCTACTAAGCGTAAGGTTAGACAGGTGGCTGTTTCAAGTATCATACACAGAGGAGACTCGAAAGAACTAGAAATGAAGAGACGGCAAGTCAATCGACTGGTTGAAATTGGGCTCAGTGGCACTGGCATAGAATTCATCACACACGATAACATTGACGAAACGCATCTAGATGAGTGGGGACTGCATTTGAACTTTAGTGGAGGGTAACGTTTTAGCTAATAACCTAATTAATTTTTTAAATGAAACTTGACTAGGGTTCGGGGTTTCAGAGATTCTTACCTCCAATGTCCCATATGCTCTAAATCTTTCAAATGAAAACAACAAGACTCACACTAAAATTCCGGTTGGTTTGAAACAAAATAATGGCAAGGAAAGGGCGTCTCCCCCAATGCAGTGTACTCCCTCAACAGCTCTCAATACTGATACAGCTATCAAAAAGGCAGCTACACTTGGACATAGGAAGGGCATAACGATTGCATCTTTAAATGTGAATAGCCTTCTCCTGCATATAGATGAAATACGGATGCTTGTAAACGAATTGGGGATTCACATTCTTGCAATAAATGAGACCAAGCTTGATAATTCTATTGATGATAGTTTAGTAAGTATCGCAGGGTATACTATGAAAAGGTGTGATCGTGACCGTACTGGGGGGTGGTGTTGCAGTTTATCTTAAAGACACTCTGTTAGACAAATCTACGATGCGGGAAGACGTTCCTAATTCATTTCTAGAGCTCTTATGCGTCGAGATTAAACCCGTTCGTGCTGCCCCGTTCTTCATCATGGCTTGGTACAGGCCTCCTAGTGCAAATGTTGATACTTTTGATCAGTTAGAGAAATGTCTACAATTTATTGATAGGGAAGACAAGGGAACTATTCTTTTAGGCGATACAAACTGCGATTTTCTGCTGATACATTCCAAAGAGGGAGGTTCTAACGACCTTCCAGCTCATTCTCAACGTCTACAAGAAATATACAATCTTTTCGGCTTTCATCAATTAATTGAAAGCCCTTCCCGTGAGACACTGACCACAACTACTCTTATAGATAATATAGCTACGACGAGCAAAAATAATATAGTAACTTCTGGAATACATAAATCTTGCCTTAGCGATCATTACTTGGTCTTTTGTGTAAGGAAATTTCGCGGCGCTTGCAAAAAACAACACAAAAATATTTCTACAAGGCAAATGAAGAACTTTGATCAAACTGAGTTTGTCAATGATCTTTTAGGGGTAGACTGGAGCAGCATTGTGCGGAATACAGATGTCGTCAATGTCGTGGTTAGTAAATGGGCAAACATTTTCTCGCTTATTCTTGAAAAACATGCCCCAACACGTAACAGGCGTGTTTCTGACAAATTCTGTCCATGGTTGAATAGTGATTTCAAACTTATGTGCAAGGTTAGGGACAAGCTTAAAAAACGAGCCATTCGTTCAAACTCCGAACTATTAATGCAGCCCTATAGACATATTCGTAACCAAGTAAATAAATTAAATGGGCAACTAAAGCGCGAGTATTTCACTAAAAAAATTGCTTCCTGCGAGGGAGACCTCAAAGACACTTGGAAGACCATCGATAACGTTTTAAACAAGAAATCCAAAACTACCAACATTTTGTCCATAAACATCGACGGAAAGCAAATATCTACCAGTGCTGACATAGCAGAATCGATGAATAACTTCTTCTGTACCATCGGAGAGACACTTAGTGACAAAATCCCCAAAGCAAAAAACCCTCTTCTTGAGAATGATTATCATGTAAATCCTCGGAAAACCAAATTTAAATTCCATGTTATTGACACCTTCCAGTTATGTAAAGTTTTTGGCAAATTCAAAACCTCAAAGGGTTGTGGTACTGATGGCATTGCTAGCTATTTCCTGAAAATTGCTCTTCCGGTTATCTCAGAATCTCTTTGTGATATTTTCAATCTTTCAATTGCTACTGGTTGTTTTCCAGATAGCTGGAAAATAGCCAGAGTAGCCCCAATTATTAAAAGTGGTCAAACTATCGGTCGATCTAACTACCGACCTATATCTGTCCTGCCTGTTTTAGCCAGGGTTTTTGAAAAGCTTATCTTTAACCAGCTGTACGATTATTTGGACAAAAACAAACATCTATTTTCAAACCAATCTGGCTTCAGAGCCCTTCATTCTGATGTCACTTGCCTTCTAAACAACACAGATGACTGGTATGTGAACATGGACAATGGCAGATACACCGCAAATATTTTTATTGATCTAAAGAAAGCATTTGACACTGTCGACCATGACATTTTACTTGCAAAGTTGAGAAAGTATGGTGTGGAAAATCTAGAACTTACATGGTTTACGTCATATCTAACCTCTCGAAATCAATTCTGCAAAGTTAATGGGATATGTTCTAAAACCGAAGATATTCGCTGCGGTGTGCCCCAGGGTTCTTGTCTAGGCCCTCTGTTGTTTCTTATTTATATCAATGATCTTCCATTCTCTCTGAACAAAGGTAGAGTGACCATGTACGCCGACGACACCAGTATTTCTTATTCTTCTTCGAGCTTAGCAGATATAAACCAAACTTTAAACAGTGAGCTAAGCGAGTTGAAGCAATGGTTGCAAGGTAATAAACTTTCTTTGAATGTTCTAAAAACACAAGCTCTGATTGTAGGTTTGCAGCCCAAAATTAAGAAAATCAGTGATAAAACCGTTGATCATCCACAGTTTTTTATTGGTGACTCTCAAGTTGAAAATGTTGACCGAACAAAGTATCTGGGTGTGATGATCGACAGGAGCTTGAATTGGGATGAACACATTAACAATCTTCGTACCAAGGTTTCTCGTGCAATCGGGTTTTTGAAATATTCCAGAAAATTTTTACCTCAAAACACGTTGAGTGAAATGTATCGGGGTATCGTTGAGCCCCATTTTCGGTTCTGCTGTTCAGTATGGGGGTGCTGTGGGGTGACTAAACTGCAAACGTTGCAAAAGTTGCAGAATCGAGCAGCTAGAATTGTGGTTAAAAGCAGTTTTGATGCGCCTGCTATGCCAATAATTCGCAGTTTAAATTGGCCAACAGTGGATGATATTATTAGGAGCGAAATAGCGACAACTATGTACAAATCGTTAAATGGCCTCGTCCCAGAGTACCTTTCCAACCTGTTTAGTAAAACTTCGACTCGATATGCTAGAAAACTGAGAAGTACTGATACTGATCTTTCGCTTCCATTACGAAAAACCAACAATGGGCAGAGGGCTATTTCTTTTCGTGGACCTAAGCTTTGGAATCAACTTGAACACGACGCCAAACAGGCACCTTCCCTTGCCACCTTTAAGAGAAGAATCAAAAACAAACTATGATGACCTTTCCTATTTCGTAGTATGTATTGCCACGGCCCCCTGAAAAGCAGTTCCCACGGACTGACGGGGCTACCGTGCCTAAATAAGTAAAAAATGAATGAAAATGTATAGTCAGTTCTTCTGAAGCCAAAAGCAAAGTTTAGGAGGAATTTGGTCTTCCTAAGTTGACTTTTTACTGTCTATGCTTTCAGGGGCGTCGTGGGTAGCAATTGACAGGGAGGGCATAACTTGCTGATTTCCGACGAACAATGACGTCAAAACTGATGACGTCATCATACGCATGCGCAGTTTTCTTAGGAAGAATTGTTCCGTTTGACGTCATCTGTTGTGCAATCATATCATGAATTTAAAAGATACAACACAAAACAAAAGTTGTAGCTGAGTTTCAACTAATAATTTGCTGACAGAGAAAGCAATACTATGACTTAGGGCCTGTTTATATGAGGCGGGCTGGCCCGTTAGCGAGCTGGCTCACCAACAAGCCAGCCCAAGTGAGCCAGCCTTGAGCCAGCCCTGCTATTAGTAGCCACGTGCCGTCATTCTTTTGTGTAAAATTGAAAGAACAAGGAAATATTTTCTGACTCACGGCGCCAAATGTAATATTGCGCCTGCGTAACAGGCGGGCTGGCCCATTTCTTCTGTTTATATGAGAAAAGTCAGCCCGCTTGAGGCGGGATCCCGGTAGTCGATAACCGAGATCTCTGTAAGGCGGGCCAGCCCGGCATGCATATAAACGTAAACTGATGTTTACAAAGTTGCGACCAGGTAAGCAGGATCTCACCTGAAGGTGAGCCAGCTCGCTAACGGGCCAGCCCGCCTCATATAAACAGGCCCTTACAGAATATTTAGTCATAACTACAACAGCGGCGTGGCGTCGTGGCAAGGGTAAATTAAGTGGCAAGCTCTTTACTTTGGCTTAAAATGCATCTCCCAACATAATACTTGCCAATGGGGATGAGGAAATTTGGATGATTTTGTGACAGTTATTCGGTAATTCAGAGTGCGAGGAAAATTTTAAGAAACATCCTTTGCTTTGGCTTTCAGTGCATGTCCCAATGTCATGCTTGCCATTTGACGCACGCAGAAGACATCTCCGAACATCATGCTTGCCATTAGTGACAAAAAAATTTTGAAGGAACAAAAAAGAGTGCGAGGAAAATTTTTGAAGGAACGTCATTCACTTTGCCTTAGGGAGCAGTCCTTTTTAATCCTGGGTACCAAGGTGGAGGATTTTCGGCAAGGGTATGAAACTTTTCTCTGTCACTTTGTTAGGGAACGAAAATTTTATGAGCAATTTTTATGGGTACAAAACTACTTTGCTTGAAAAATTTTGGATGAAGTCATCAATCAAAGATTGAATGAAAAGTTAAAAAACATCTGGAAATGAGGAATCACTTGACCAGTATGAACATCGCCTAGGACAACATGTTATCTACCCATATATCTATGTTTTATGGACAAACACTTCTGGATGGGGTAAAAAACCATTTTGCTGAAAGATGACGGGGAATGAAAACTTCTTCTATGTTCAAGATGGGGGGGTATAAAGTTTTCTGTAATTGTGTGAAATTATCCTCCGCCCTGGTACTCAGTATTAAAAATGACCGCTCCCTTAGAATGCATCTCCCAACATCATGCTTGCCATTGGCGACAATGATAATTTGATCGTTTTGTGATACTTATTGAATGAACAAGAGTGTGAGGAAAATTCTTGAAGAAACGTCTTTTAGGTTGGATCACATTACAATTATTCGAATCAAATGAGCGGTACAAAATGTAATCACAAAATTCTACAACAGTACGCAATCTCGTCCTTGCCTGGAAAAAGCCATACACCACCAACGTACGAAACTGCCGCAGACGACCTGAAACAAACCACAAACGTTCATTTCAAAATATAAACGAATCGTTCAAATAAGTAAAACCGTCCAGTCAGTATCCCAGGTGGAATGGTTCGTTTCTACGATGTATGAATGAAGTTTGAACGAGTCGAGCCACAAACACCTAAATTGTACCAAAAGTCAAACAGATAAAGAATTTCCGAAAAATTTCCGAATTTCCAAAATTTTCCGAATTTCCGACGCTAGGGGGAAAAACTGCCCCCCTGCCCCCAGCCACGACGCTTCTGTATGCTTTTAAGCAGCTTCCTTACTTCATTTGGTTCAACTGTACGAAATGAACAGGTTGAAAACTGGTTTTCTGGATTTTGAATTATAGCAAAGACACTAGGATGACTGGCATATTTTTCGAGGATCAGTTTCACGATCTCTCTATCAGTAGTTTGTTCAATTGTGTCTGCTAGGCTTTGTGGCTTTTCCCCACTGGATTTCTCGACAATATTGATGTAATGATCATTAAAAGTCTCAGCAAGTTCATGATCTTTTGTAATAATCTTATCATCTTTTACAAGCAAAATGTCGTTCCCTGATAATCCCCCTTTATTTATCAAGAATGGTTTAACTAACTTCCAAAAATCCTCATTTGTCATCACCCCCATTTTCTGTCACCCTTCTGAATGATTTTTGATTGCTTTCCTCCTAAGGGAAATGCATTTGTTTCTCTGCTTTTTGAAATTAAGTTCATTTTCTCTGGTCCGGTTTTTCTTAAACTTTCTCTGCAGGCGAGTTCTATTATAAATTTCTTTTCTCCATGTTTATTCATAAAAGGTGCATCATTCCCTCTAACCGTTTTGGTTCTCAAGGGAGCATGTTTGACTACTATCTTACGAAAATTGCATACCAAATCCTCATAGGCAGCATTTGGATCATCAGAAATGCATCCAAGGTTAGCATCTTTTACATCAGACAAAAGGTCTGCTGGGGAGAACTTCTTGTAGTTTCTATAAACATTCTTTTTTTGGCTTAAGGCAAGGAATACTGTACATGACTTCATACGTGTGGCTATCAAAGAATGGCAACCACTTAATCCAGTCTCGAAAGCAGATGTCTTTTGAAAATTCCGCTTGCGATTTATAAGAATCACGTCTATGGAAGAGCTATGATCTCTTGTAAAACAGGTTTTGACTTTTACTAAATTTTCAAGACCAAAAACGTCGCAGAACTCTTTGAGATTCTCAAAACCAGGGTGTCTCCGATCTTGCCCATCTATGTTTATGTCACCTATAACTACAACATTTTCGTATTTGTCTAGAGTAGCATTATTTATACAAGATGATAGTTTTTGGAAAAACATTTCAATGTTTGACGAAATAGGGGGCCTGTAGACGGCAAAAATGGCCCAATTTTTCTTATTTATATTTAACTCGGTACAAATCAATTCTAAATGTTCACTCTAAAGCTGGCACTCTGTTACGCACAACTCCTTTTCTATTAAATTGGATAAGACCTCCTCCGTGTTCATTTCTGTCTCTTCGTAACGGAGTTTGGTAATTTTCAACAATAAAATTTTGAGTCGGAAAATCATTGTTTAGTTTAGTTTCTGCCACTACCAGAATATCTGGCAGAGCTTTCTGCATTATCTCCCTAAGATCATAGATCTTGTTTCGCAAGCTATTTATGTCTAGATACGTAATTACTGGATTGTTTGTATACTTGTTTCGCAGCCTAATTAATTCTTCTAATTCATGAAGTTCTTCCAGAGTTCTCTCCATGATTTCATTATTTCCAGAAATATGCTCCCCTCTTGTGGGGGTGGTTGGATTGCTTTGTAATTCTGTTGATGATAAGGTAGCATTCATAGATGACAAACTAGATGAATTGCTGCTGTTATTGGACAGTCAGTTTTGTGTTAAATACTTTATGAAATTTTCTGTGATGGCTTTAGTTCCATACTGAAATGCAAATGTCATTGACAGTGGGAAATAGATGACCCCGTGTCTTTTCCCGCTGTGAATGGCATATTTAATGTATGTATATTGTTTTTGTAGTTAGTATGGTTTGTTTGTGTATAAAAAAAAATGCCAAAAACTATTCCCCTTGATTACTCTAATGGAAGTTAATGTTCTCAAAACAGGAGATCGACGCAACAAATAAGTTAAAAAGGCTAATTGCATTACAAATATTTGGTTTTCAAGAAGTCAACCTGTACTATATCGAAAAATTTGGTATATCTGATACTAACTAAGATGGCTACTGTATGTGGAGTCTTTTGAAAGAATAGACCCATTCACAGTGAATTTTTCCCTTATTTGCCCTCATATAGTGGCAACTAAGATTGGCAGCATGTTTCAATAAGTGTTACATTTTACTCCTAAAATGTTGGTACTGTATGAACTATGAAACAGGTAAACTGGATGTCAATTGTGGAACAATGGAGCTACAGCATGTATTTGACATCAAAAGAGGAGTGAGGAGTGAGATATCAAATAGTTCTCTTTTCTATGTTCTATAATAGGATTTCTTTGAAGAGAAGTTTAAGAAACATATAAACACTAGGCCTGCCGCGTGGCGTCTGCGGTGCCGCGCTTGCCCGCCATCGTACCAGGTAATTGCTTAGGGTGGAATTTTCTGTGCATGTTGGAATCTGTATCTGTTGATCACTTTATGTGGGCAAGCTATTGTCATAATGGTTTTGTCAAGGTGATCTCTATAAAGTGGCACTTCATATATATGGTTTTGACCATGCATCGCTGCCATTAATATCAAAACTAGGATGGTTAACAGTTAACGAGATGATAGACTTCGAGGCAGCCTGCATGGTATATAAAGCCTTGCATGGGCCTGCACCTCCCTCTATGAAGTCGATGTTTCAAAAATTTGTCCGAGTCTTGCAGTCGGACTTTACGTAAAACCAGCACTGACCTCAGGATTCCTTTGTGTAAAACCTCAAATGGGCAGCGAAGCTTTTGTATCGAGGGGTTACTGTTTGGAATCAATTAAGCCTTGAAATAAAAACTGCTCCTTCGCTAGTTGCTTTTAAGACGAAATTAAAATCTTTTTTTTTGAAAGATCAAAGAAGTTGATGATCGAAATCAACATCAGCCACATATTTTGACTCCAGAGTCACCTTTCTTTTCATATTTTTCTTTTTCTTATATAGTGGATTTTAATGCCGATGATTATTCATGTAATTAAGTAAGTTAGGGTTTTAAAGCAGGGCACATTGTAAAACAGTAGATATCCATAGTTACTGACTGTATTTACCCTGTGAAAATAAATGAAAATGAAATGAAATGGTCGACAATCTTTTCATTCAGTTTCCACCCTTGAGGTTCTTCACTGCTCTTCTCACCACTCCCTACTCTTTAGTTGTATCCTTACTCTTTCTCATGTGCACTTCTCTTTAACCCTATCTCACTTGGGGGTTTTGAGGCGGTCATTACCTGAGGGGGGGGTGGATTCCAGTCTCCTCTGCTTTTTTGCTGAAAAAGTAGCTATGATCATCAAGCTTGGTAATGAGATGCATTTTGATGCAAACAATCAAATCACGTGATTAAATCAAATTAACTTAATTTTTCTGTTGCTATGACAATAAGAAGAAGTAAGTTATGATTATCATGATTACAAATCTCACGATTAAAAGAATAAAATGAGGCACTTCCTTGAAAATTTTTGTTTTAAATCGAAAAGGATACCATTAGATAAATGCATATGTTCATGATATTTTTCGGCATCAAGTATTAAGCTGATAGCACAGGAAGCCCATATTACAGATTATTAGAAAAATATTTTGTTCAAGAAATTATTTTCCGTTCTTTCACATATCACTGTGTTGTTCTCCTTTCGTCCTTTCGTTTACATTCACTTCCAAATCCGTGTTATTATCCGTGAAATTAAAACTTTTGAAAAGAGCACAAGGTAACAAGGGAGATGTGCTCTTTGCAAAATTTTTATTTCACGGATAATAACACGGATTTGGATGTGATTGTAAACGAGAGGACGAAAGGAGAACAAAACAATGATATGTGAAAGAGCGTAAAATAATTTCTTGAACAAAATATTTTTCTAATAATCTGTAATATGGGCTTCCTGTGCTGATAGTTCTGGGTTTCTTAAAAGGCAATTCTGACCTTTATCTGCATGTTTTATGATCTATCATGTTCATGCACAGGTTTCTAAGTATTAAATACCATAAAATGAGCTGATATTTTTAGGTTTCGATTAAGCTGAACTAAAATGTTAGGGTTTCTTTAAAATTTCTGCCGCCGTATGCCTGTGTGTTGAGTAACCCCAGGTATTTGATCGACTTTCTTCTTTTTCAGGTCTATTTTAGTTGCTCCATTGCTCCCCTCTTAAAAAGCAGCATCCTCCTTTGCTCCCCTCAAAATTAGTCTTATGCTCCCAGTCCCAATATTTTCTATGATGCTTCTATCCTTTGTTTAGATTTAAATATGTAAAGTCAAGTGGTCGATTGGTATCTAAGATGGTTGTTTATTTCTGCCTGAGGTTTTTTATGATCTATCAAGCCTGGCAGTTCTGTCACTAGATACTGTTTCCTCGAAACCTTGTGTAATACATGGATTTGATGATTTCTTGTACATTTTTTGCACTAGTCTTGGAGTGCATCCTCGGGGTGTTGAACAGACCCGTAAGAGCATTTTAGTAAAAGAGGGCACTAATTTGTGTCTTTGGTGCAGCAAATATTGGGGTCTGGAGAGATGCCCTCTGAAGTGTTTCAAGAGCATGTTCTTTTTTGGCGAGGAACGATAATTTTGCCGTAAGATTCCCATTTTCGTGGGCACTTCAAAAGTTTCCAAAATATGGCCAAATTCTCATTACGGCTCTAAGTCCCCCTCCCCTTGAAAAAGAACGTATTAATTGCATTTGGTAGCCTTGGCAGTTTAAAATAGACAACCTGTAGGGTGTAGGGGACTTTTAATGAAAAGTATAACACTTCCGAAGCAAAGGCAGTTACTGGAATCCACTCACAGTAAGTTTTCCTCAATTAAATACCGTATTTGCATTATTTTCATTCAACAGCAGAAGCCAAGAAATAGTTATTTCCTCATCAAAGAAGGGAATTTTCTTGGTAAATTCGGGCTCTGTGCACCTGAGTTGTGTCCCTTAGATTGGCCGAATTTTGAGCTGTTATCGAGGCTATCTACAAATCACCCCTTTGTAATTAGAGAGGACACTCCCCAGTTGCGATAAATAGATGTTTGGGATTCTGAACAACATTGCATGAAACACTTTTAGTAATGCTCTAAATAGGTCATATAGCTTGATCAAAGAAGATTCAAGCTTTATACTTGCAGCCCGGGAGGGGAGGGCTACATGACTTGCGTATGGATGGTGTCTAACACCCGGTTTTCAGAAAGGTACCCTCTTATAATTACCGAAACTTGCGTTCATACCTATTTTATGATGACTTTTGGCAAAAACGGCCCATTTCCGGCTATTTTTCGCCAATTTTTGGATAACCAACCCATTTTTATGGAAAATCTGCCGAAAAAGGGACCATTGTTTAGAGAATTTCGGCCTAAAAAACCCATCCATATGGGCGGCACATACCCGTACCCTCAACATGTTATGTACCCCCCCCCCCGGGTTCTGCAGTTTAACGTTATTTATAAGGGCAAACAAGATTATTCAGTTGTAGCCTTGAGCCAATCAGCCCGTTTGCTGCTGAAATCATACGATCAAAGTCAACGCTTGTGATACTTTGCAAATTAGGCATTTGGAAATTACGAAGCTGTGTTCCTAGGGTCATATGTATGACTTTGATTGTATGTCATTTTAGCCGAAGAGAGACTCAGGCCATGAGAGTGAGCTTTAAAAGTATTAAAAATCATTTCCAAGAGTAATCACTTTGTAACTTTAGTTAAATCTTCACTATGAATTGAGCAAAGAATCTACAAGTTGCAATCGGTAAATTTATAAAGAAAAAAAGGCTTATAAAAGCACAATGGAAGACTCTGAACTTGCAACACTCACGCCCGACAGCCCCTACTGACGAGTGACGTCACATTGAATCCTAGAAGCTGTGGAGGCAGGTGGAGGTCATGTGATTTTTGCGCACCCTTTTCCTGATTTCATCACGCGTACACACCAAAAAACATTTCATTTTTGTAAGCTCTGATATTGAGCTTGTTTAGTAACAAAAACTGTGCAAAAAGTGAAGATTTTGATGATTTGGAAGCAGAAAAACAAACTCTGTGGCTGCTTGCAGGTAAGCAGATTCTCTTCGATTTCACGAAATCTCGTAGGCCCGGAATTGCAACTCAACATTAATCTTTGAATTTCTTATCCATCTGCTGTGATATTCCAAAGATGTTTGCTTTTGTTTGGAAGAACAGGCTTCACAAACTTAACCTTCTTTTGTTTGGGATATTTTGAAATGAACTTATCCATTTTCAAGAAGCGTTTAATCCTAAGTCTCCCTTCACATTTTTCTTTCGTTTGGTAAGACGCAAATTCATGATTCTCATTCAGGGTTGTTTTCTCGTGAAGTGACGAGTTTATTTGAAAAATGAACTATCCTATACCATGCAAAATTTATTTGTCTTTCATTTGTTATGGCGCTTTGCATCTTTTTGGCTTCCGTTTCAGATCCTTTGAAATAGGCGCGGATCAACTTCCCATAGCAACTCCATTATTTTTGTTAGGCCAACAAGTCTCCACCTAGACTTTTTGTCTCTTTCTCGGTCATAAGTTCTCTATTTGATCGATAAGATGGCATTTTCTGGAACGACATTCATACTTTCTTCCAAAAACCAATTAAATTGTGATTCTGTAGCATTTTCTGAACCCAAAGTTGCATTCCACCTGCATGTTGAATAGCTGCAATTCCGTTCGTCGAATTTTACCAAAATTTTACTTTTTCATTCAAGGCCAATTTTCTTCCAAATGCTACGTCCTATGAGAAAGAAACCCTTCCTATGCCTTGCAAAATTCATTTTTCTTTCTTTTGAGCTAAAGTTTGGTATATTTTTTGTTGTTGTTATGAAACCTATAAAAAGGCTTGGACCAACTATGAATTTTGTTCCCATTATTCTGGTTAGGTCAGTCTGTCGCCATCTCTATTTTTAAACGATTTCGCGGCTTTCTGCCACCTTGGCATCCAATTTTTTCGATTTCAACTGACTATATCCATATTTCCATGCGAAAATCACTACTCCCATGAAATTCTGGCTTTATCTTGTTTCTAGGGTTTCTTTCAAGTTGCGCGCCATTCATTTACTTATCACTTCGTCAAATTTTACGGAAATTGATCTGATTTATTAAGAGCGTATTTTCCTGCAGAAATGACAAGTTATAGAATAAAGAAACGTCCTGAGCCACGTAAAAATTATCTGCCTTTCTCGTGATGTAAAATATGAGTTGCTTATTATTGGAGTTTGTGAGTCTATCAACTAGGCGCTGGCCAGGTTCATCTCTTGTTTCCTTCATTTTGGTTAGGCCAGTCAGTCTCCGCTCCAACATTTTATGCTCTTTCACGGCTCGGAAGTGTTCTCTTAGCCTGCCGTTCATATATATATATATATGTATATATAAATATATATATATATATATATATATATATATATATATATATATATATATATATATATATATATATATATATATATATATATATATATATATATATATATATTTAAATATATATATATTTATATATATATATAAGATGTACACAAAAAAAGACGAATTGAAGTTCTTGAAATCTTTTAGTATTCTTCTACTTTGTTCTACTCTCGACGCGTTTCGACTGTGTTGTCATCGTCAGGAGAATGAATTTTTTCAGGCGTGCATGCCTTTTTATAGCCTTTTTAGTGGTCAGGTGACCTTAATGAGGTCACATGGCCTTAAAAGGGTCATGTGATGCCAAAATGAGGCGTCATATGAATCCTAGATTGAAGTTAAATATTACGTTGTATTTGTAGAAATTGATAGGCCACAGGGGAACAAAGTATTGCATAATTTCGTGAACGGAAAAAAGTGGCCTAGCCATGGGTTTTTGGGGGGATTTTCGATTAATATTGGTCGGGGTGGTTGAGTTTATTGTTCAGGCCCTTAGGGGAGAGAGTCTGTAGTCGTTTAATCCAGTTATCCTAATGTGTTTCTAATAAATGTGTCATATTTTCGACGTTTTCTTATTTTCGAAGAATGCTCTTCTCTTGCTTCTCTTTATATATATATATATAGTATTCATTCATTTTGTATATAGGGCTCAGCTTCCAAATACCCAATCTGTGAGCATCGGAATATTTTGCCATAATCCAGATAGATTCAGCAGCTAACATAATACCGATCATTTGTAAGCTTTTACTCCCACGGTGTATGGAAAAAGACACTGCAAAACTTGTTTACAGCGAGAATTTAACGTTGCCATCATATTTCTATGGTTGCCATCAGCACATCAGCATCCACAAAGAAAGGTCGAAGGTTAAGGCCTATTGTTGAATTGGATTTCTAAAATTTGGGTACAAAATCCCTCCTCACGTTACCCCAAGACAGTGTACGAAAAAAGGTTATGAACCACATGAAAGCCTTTATCGTCAGCTATTTTTCGTCGTTTTCCTGAAATTTTTGGAGGCAAGCAGTAGGCGTGATGAGCTGCGTGTGTGAAAGTGTCACGAGCAGGAATGTGCGTAACAAAACTCTTCATCGCTTTTGTATATAGATTGACAATGTTGAATTGGTTAGCATGAACAAAATTGTGGTATCGTTTACCACAATTTTTACCACATAAAAATGTCAATTTTAACAATGGATTCAGGGACATAGGAAGCATCTCAAACTTTGGGGGCACGACACATCAAGGGCACCTTTTCCCTAAAACAGGGGGCATTTTTTAAATTGAAAAGGGTATATACTTCTTTGTTTATTGCAAAATCTTGGGGGGAGGCACATGCCTCTCGGTTGTTCCTAGTCTATGGAAGAGTGCCCTGTGTGGGACAGTTTCTCGTCCTGATTTTTGAACAAGCAGTTCATCAATTTGCTTCTTGTTCGAGTGACCAGGTCGTCTCTCGCAACCCTATCATTCGAGAATACATGATCTTCCGTTGGATTGTGGTATCGTTGTGGTGGTCGGACGTCAGCTCTCTAGCTCCGTCTTTGAACGTGATAAACGTGATATGAATGACAACATTTTAAAGGCAATTATAAAAATTCGCGAGAAAGATAAGAAACGGCCTTGCAGAGAAACGATTTACCGTTACTTCATAAAGAGTGGATTAACACACAGCATCTCCGAGGTGGAATCTGGTATCCAACGTCTCGTGATGGAGGGCCTAATTGAAAACCGAGGCGAACCTGGCAAAGACTCGTTATTTATCTTAGATGGAGGGAAAAAAGATCCAAGAGTGACTGTCAACGATGAAGAAGGAAAGGAAGTTGATACATCCGTTAAGTACACTACTTACGACGAGTTTCTTGCATTGCGCGCCAAAGTGGAAATTCTCATGAAGGCCTACGAAGGCACCCACGCCGCCAAAGGTATGTCGAACTCAGATTTGAAAGAAGAGATCCAACTTCTAAGGAAGGAAAATGAATCACTCAGGAATGAACTTCGTCGCAAAGATATCCTAATAAATAGCATTGAGGTAGATAATCCCAGTCTTAGGCCTAACTTTCATCAAGATTCTGTATTTGATCCAAGATGGAGATATGTCAACAAAACGAAACAACAAATCCCAAGGGACAATAAAACTAACAAAACTTCTCAACGCCAAACGCAGGGAATATCTCCAAAACCCACCTGGGAACCGATTAGCGTGGATTTGGATAGATATGTTGAAATCGCAGGCCCTGCACCAGAATCAACTTATCCAACAGCAGGTGGCAACCCTAGACCTAACCAAAACTCTACTGAATTTCAAATTCCAAAGAAATGCCACACAACCAAGATGCAGTCTCCCAAGCCCTCCTGGGAGCCAATAGACGTCAACTTGAATAGATATTCAGTAATTGCACGCTCTTCTGCTGAATCAACTTACGCCACAGCAGTCAAAAACACCTCCGAATTTCAGAGGACAAAGAAAGATGTTGAACAAAATCTCCACACAAGACAAGAGAAAATCTCCGATAAGCAAGAGAAATACAAACACAACAGATATGCTTCATTGAGAAGACCAACTCAAGAGCACTGCATCGAAATAATTGGCGACTCCCTGATAAAAGATGTGAAAGGGCATAAAATGAATGAAGCTACTGGTAGAGCAGAGAAGATCTATGTGAAATCATTTAGCGGTGCTACAACTGATGATATGAACAGCCACGTGATACCAACCATGAAGAGAAATCCTAAGAAAGTTATCCTTCACTGTGGAACCAATGATATCAGAAGCCAGGCTACACCAGAAAGCATTGCAAAGGAAGTTATGGAGCTTGCTGTCAGTTTATCAACAAAGGAAAATACCGTGTTCGTGTCAGGCATTGTACCAAGGGGTGACAACTGGAATAACAAGGTCAGTGAAATAAATAAACATCTTCAATCAGCATGCAGTTCAAGAAATATGCCTTTCATTGACAACTCGAACATTTCTGCAGAATATCACTTAAATCGAAGCAGACTCCATCTGAATCCAGAAGGTACGCGTATTTTAGCAAACAATTTTCTTTTTCACTTAGGTTATTGACTAGGACCAAATTCAGACGTAGTGAACTCCTCAGAAAATTCTTGTAACATTAGTAGCTTAGATAGGCCTTCCTTATTTACAGATGAATCAATTAGTTCCCCTAACTCCTCAGCCGCTACCCCTCTTGCGGCTGATACTGACACTACTGATGCCAAATCCAAACTAAAGTTGTTAAGAGTAAGAAATATTGGTAGGGTTATTATTGGCTACCTCAACATCAATTCTGTTAGAAATAAATTTGATGCACTCAAAGAAATCGCTTCACAAAGTTTAGATGTCTTGATGATTGCCGAAACAAAACTTGATGCTACTTTTCCGACGGGGCAATTTACCATAGAAGGATTTGCAACTCCCTTTCGGTTAGACAGAAATGCAAATGGCGGTGGTATACTAGTCTATGTCCGAAGTGATATACCCTCACATCAGGTAAATTCTTACAAATTTTCCGCGGGCATCGAATGCATTAGTTTTGAAATAAATTTGAGGAAAAAGAAATGGGTGCTGTTCAGTGTTTATCGACCACCAACCCAGTCTCAAGATCATTTATTTGAAAACCTTGGTCGTGCTCTCGACCACTACAGTGACAATTATGAAAACTTTATGTTTATAGGAGATTTTAATATGACTGAAACCGAGGAACAGTTGAAAAATTTTTTGGACCTATACAGTCTCAAAAATCTTGTGCAGGAACCAACATGTTACAAATCTCAAACAGCAAGATGCATCGATCTTGTATTGACAAACCGAAACAGGAGCGTGCAACAAACAACTACAGTTGAAACTGGATTGTCTGATTTTCATAAAATGGTTGTTACTGTCCTTAAAACCACTTTCCCAAAACAAGGGCCAACTGTAATTAACTACAGAAATTACAAAAATTTCACGGAAACTGTTTTTAGAAATGACCTTCGAGAGGAACTAAGGAGAATAGAACCATCGGATTTGAATTACAGTTCATTCGAAACTACTTTTGATAAAGTGTTAGACAAACATGCTCCAATTAAAAAGAAATATGTGCGGGCAAATGACAAACCATTCATGACTCGTGCTCTGCGCAAAGCTGTCATGTTGCGTACCAGATTACGTAATAGATATAACAAAGACCAAACTGTTGAGAATTGGAACAAATTTCGCAAACATCGAAACTCCTGTGTTAAGTTATTTCGAAGGGAGAAAAGAAATTATTACAATAACCTAGACATTTCACTTGTTACTGACAATAAGAAATTTTGGAAAACTGTAAAACCTTTCTTCTCGGACAAATTGCAAACAAATAATAAAATAGTTTTGATTGAAGATGAAACTATTATTTCCAATGATGTTGAGGTAGCAGAAACTATGAACGAATTTTTTGTCACTATAACGGACTCCCTTGGCATAGATGAAAACTCTGATTACGAAAACACAACAGAAGGGATCACTGATCCTGTTGATAAGGCAGTTTACAAATTTTCGAATCATCCTAGTATTCTAAAAATCAAAGATCACTGTCAAAATGTCGGTTCCTTTCATTTTCAGAAAGTTGCCCCTGATGCTGTTGACAGAGAGGTTAGAGATCTTAATCCTAAGAAAGCTACAACGCATAAAAACATCCCACCTAAAATTCTTAAATCTAATTATGATGTGTGCGTAGAACCTTTGACGCAAATCTTTAATGATTGCATTGAACATTCATCTTTTCCCAATGAACTCAAGTGCGCGGATGTCACATCTCTTCCAAAGAATGGACCAAGCAATACAAGGACTAACTTTAGGCCAATTAGTGTTCTGCCTACGGTCTCAAAGCTATTTGAAAGAATAATGGATAAACAAATTGTTGCTTATATTACATCCTTTTTATCGTCACTTCTCTGTGGTTTTCGAAAAGGTTATAGTGCCCAGCATGCGCTTGTACGGCTTTTAGAAAAATTCAAAATTAGCCTTGATGAAGGTGGTAAGGCAGGTGCTGTATTGATGGATCTCTCCAAGGCATTTGATTGTATCAGACATGATCTTTTGATTGCAAAATTGCATGCCTACGGTTTCTCTCGTGAAGCATTAACACTGATTAATGATTACCTCACAAATAGACAACAAAGAGTCAAAGTAAATGGGTCGTTCAGCTCTTGGAAAAACGTTACACGTGGTGTTCCCCAGGGGTCAGTTTTAGGACCTCTATTATTTAACATCTATATCAATGATCTTTTACTGTTTATTCAAAATGTGGATATATGCAACTATGCAGATGACACCACAATCTATACCTGCGATAATAACCTGAGGGATATAACTCATAGGCTTGAACATGATTGCAGTGTAGCTTTGGAATGGTTTTCCGACAACTTCATGAAATTAAATGCAGATAAATGCCATCTTTTGGTTCTTGGGCAGAGTAGCGATGATCCAGTTACTGTTAGAATTGGAAATTCCGAAGTTGTAAATAGCTCTGAAGAGAAGCTACTCGGCGTTCAAATTGATAACAAACTTTCCTTTGATAATCATGTCTCGAAATTGTGCCAGAAGGCTAGCAATAAACTTTACGCACTTGCTCGCATATCGCCATATATGGATCAGAGCAAACTAAGAACCCTCATGAGGGCTTTTATCACCAGTCAATTTCAATATTGCCCTTTAATCTGGATGTTTCATAGCAGGCAGCTCAACAAAAAGATTAACAAAATACAGGAAAGGGCTCTGAGAATTACTTATAAGGATGCCGAATCTACTTATAGTGAACTATTAGAGAAGGACTGTGCCGTTACTATTCACACAAAGAACTTGCAATTACTTATGATGGAGATGTATAAAACTAAAAACGGGCTTAACCCGTCATTTATGCAGGAAATCTTCTGTGAAAATGCAACTCACTACAATTTACGTAATAATAACGAATTTGTACAACCCAGAGTGAAATCTGTTAGCAATGGGACAGAAAGCGTCCGATTTAAAGGTCCGCAGTTGTGGCAAATGTTACCACCAACGATACGAAATTCGGAATCGCTTTGTCAGTTTAAAACAAAGATCAAAAATTGGTACGGGGAAAATTGTCCATGCAGATTATGCCGAACTTTTATTCCGAATTTGGGCTTTTTATAATAAACTATTTTAGATTTCTGCTTTTATACTGTATATTTTAATTGCATGTAAATATTTTTATCCACATGTTTCCTGTAGTAGTATTTGTATTTTAAAGGTTTATTTTGCATTTTAAAGTTTTAGTGTTGGAATTAATTAGCTATCTACTGTAGCTATCTTTTTACAATCCAACGATAAATAAATGAATAATAATAATAAATTACTCGGACATTTGCTTAATGATTAAAATTTTTGTTTTGGTTATATTAGAATGAGTTTAAAACAACGTAAATTATCCAGAACAATTCTTTTGGTTGACTCCGATTGCAAAAGATTAGAAAAGTCGTGACATCAAATGCCATGGCAACGCAGTCGTTGGTTCTAAACAACCAGGAAACATGGCTGCTTTCACGATTTCATCGCTTGTGACCAGGGAGCCATACAAGGGAGGGAAATCACTCATTGAGCTGCATTTTGCGATGAGATATGCGCCTTCTTCGCAGCGGATCGCACACATCGCAGTGAAACCAAGATGGAAATTGAAGTATGGACGGACAAGTGCATTTCGTTTTTTGGTTTGGATTTCCACAATGAGAAGCATTTTCGGCCAGTCTGGACATCCATATGACTCTTGAATGTTTTATCTTTGCATAGTAACATTCGTTCAGCCATCAGAAATCACGAATTCGCTGCAGCAGCTAAGTTTCTTCAACAGTAGCTTATGCCAGTTCAACCTCGGCATCACGCTGCAAGTACGCACTTGTGAAAATTTCACTCTGCCCAACTTTGAGCAATCGAAGATACTTTTGGATGATCGTAAAGGTCGCTGATGAGTACAGTAGCTCACTCAATAATACTGCACATTTAGCTGAGATCTATGATTTGTGCGGCCTGACGCAAATGATTGGTGAGCCTACAAGAGTGACGCTAACTTCATAAACTCTTATCGACCACATAGCCACGAAGAAGCCTGAAAACGTGGTTGCATCTGGCGTCTTGAGTATTACCTTAAGTGGGCACTATCTTGTTTATGTAACCAGAACATTTATGGGCTCCACAAAACGTCAACGTAAAACTATATCCACGAGAAAAATGAAAAATTTCAACAGCGACAATTTCCTTTCGGACCAAGGCCAGATTGATTGGGACAGTATGGTAAATTCAAGTAAGATATTGATGAGGCAGTCAACAAGTGGTCACATCTTCTCTCATTAGTTATTGAAAAACACGTCCAATTAACAGAACTTAAAGATTCTGAAAAGTACTCCCCATGGTTGACTAAGGAGCTTAAAGCCCTTGCTCGTACAAGGATAAACTTAAGAACATGGCCATCAAGAATAAATCTTCAATTTTAATGGCTTCATACCGACACGTTCGTAACTGAGTCAATAATCTCAACAAAAATTTGAAACGGGAATACTTTTCCAACAAGATTGCCCTTGAAAAGGGAAATCTTAAAGGAACTTGGAAAATGCTTAATCTTTTGCTAAATAAAAGATCAAAAATGACCAATGTTGAATCTCTTATTGTTGATGGGGAGGTCATTTATGAGAACTCAAATATCGCTAGGTCTATGAACGAGTTTTTCTGCAGTGTGGGAAGAAATCTTAGTGTTTTGATACCACAGCAACCCAACCCACTTGTGGTTCTTGAAAAGTTCATGTATTCAGTTCAAGGCACTGTTTCGTAAATACCTTGATGTATCAATGCGGAAAGAAATTTAACACTCTCATCGTGCGAAGGCGCATGAGTGCATATGTGCAAAGTGCAAAGGCGGATGATCGTGTTGCAAATCCGTGTGTGTACACATTTGCGGTTTGTTTAGGAAATCATACTCAACTTGCTTTGCGAGACTCAGATGACCGCTCGACCCGTGGAAGTTCTCTCACTTTACTTGAATGGAGTTTCTTAAGCTCTTGAAATACAATTTTCGTATGGAATGACGATCATACAGATTAGTTTATATTCGGGAACAAGCAGATAGTTACAAAATTTCAAAATCGCCTATGAATGTGTGGGCCGGAGGACGAGGGCCATGGTGCCAGAGCCGGGGCCAGGGGGCCGGGGCCGGTAATCTCCAATAGCCTGTTAAGATCGAAGTTTACCCTCTAAAGTGGGTATTTATGAGAGCGTCGATTATTGAGTTGCCACAGAATCTAAGCAATTTGCGGCTATTTCAACGACCTAAATTGCAGAGCCGAAAAATTGGATTCCTGGACAGGTAGATACAAAATTTAGTATTTATCATGTGTTGTGAAACTAAAACTTGATAGGAATATAGATCATCTACTCGGATATACAGTATGTGCAGATTTTGGTTAAAATATGAAACTTTGCTAATCACCCAAATCACCAAAAACGCCCACTTTCTGCAGGCAGTTGAGAAACTTAATTTTTTGTAGTGAACCTCTCATTCTCCTTCAGTATTGAAATATACTATTAACCCAGCTCACCCAAATTACCAACTTTCTGCAGGCAGTCGAGACATTTAATTTTCCATAGTGAACCTCTCATTCTATTTCAGTATTGAAATATACTATTAACCCAGCTCACCCAATTTACCCACTTTCTGCAGGCAGGCGAGAAATTTAATTTTCCATAGTGAACCTCTCATTCTATTTCAGTATTGAAATATACTATTCACCCAGCTCACACAATTTACCCACTTTCTGGAGGCAGTCGAGAAATTTAATTTTCCGTAGTGAGCATCTCATTCTGCTTCAGTATTGAAATATACTATTCACCCAGATCACCCAAATTACCCACTTTGTGCAGGCATTCGAGAAATTTAATTTTCCATAGTGAACCTCTCATTCTGCGTCACTATTGAAATATACTAGTCACCCAGCTAACATAAATCACCCACTTTCTGCAGGAAGTCGAGAAATTTAATTTCCATAGGTAACCTCTCATTCTGCTTCAGTACTGAGATATACTATTCACCTAGATTACTCAAATCACCCCCCCCCCTTTCTGCAATAAGGGAAGAAATTTAATTTTCCATATTGAACCTCTCTTTCTGCTTCAGTACTGAGATATACTATTTACCCAGATTACTCAAATCACCCCCCCCCCCCTCCACTTTCTGCAGTAAGTGCAGAAATTTAATTTTGCATAGTGAACCTCTATTTCTGCTTCAGTATTGAGATATACTTTTCACTCAGATCACTCAAATCACCCACTTTCTACAGGAAGTCGAGAAATATACTTTTCCATAGTGAACCTCTCATTCTGCTTCAGTATTGAAATATACTATTCACCCAGCTCACCCAATTTACCCACTTTCTGCAGGCAGGCGAGAAATTTAATTTTCCATAGTGAACCTCTCATTCTATTTCAGTATTGAAATATACTATTCACCCAGATCACCTAAATTACCAACTTCCTGCAGGCAGTCGAGAAATTTGGGTGATCTGGGTGAATAGTATATTTCAATACTGAAGCAGAATGAGAGGTTCACTATGGAAAAGAAAATTTCTCAACTGCCTGCAGAAAGTGGGTAATTTGGATGAGCTGAGTGACTAGTATATTTCAATACTGAAGCAGAATGAGAGGTTCACTATGAAAAATCAAATTTCTCGAGTGCCTACAGAAAGTGGGGAATTTGGGTGATCTGGGTGAATAGTATATTTCAATACTGAAGCAGAATGAGAGGTTCACTATGGAAAATTAAATTTCTCGACTGCCTGCAGAAAGTGGGCGTTTTGGTTGATTTAGGTGATATTGGTGAATAGTAAATTTCAGTACTGAAGAAGAATGAGAGATTCGTTTTGGGAAATAGAAATTCTTGACTGCCTGCAGAAAGTAGGTTAATTAAGTGATCTGGTGAATAGTATATTTCAGTACTGAAGCAGAATGAGATGCTCAGTATGAAAAATAAAATTTCTCCACTCCCTGCAGAAAGTGGGTGATTGGAGTGATCTGAGTGAAAAGTATATCTCAATACTGAAGCAGAATGAGAGGCTCAACATGGAAAATTACAATTCTCGACTGCCTGCAGAAAGTAGGTAAATTGGGTGATCTTGGTGAATAGTACACTTCAATACTAAAGTAGAATGAGAGGTTCACTATGGAAAATTAAATTTCTCGACTGTCTGCAGTAAGTGGGGAATTTGGGTGATCTGGGTGAATAGTATATTTCAATACTGAAGCAGAATGAGAGGTTCACTATGGAAAAATTATATTTCTCGACTTTCTGCAGAAAGTGGGTGATTTGAGTGACCTGGGTGAAAAGTATATCTCAATAATAAAGCACAATGAGAGGCTCAATATGGAAAATTACATTTCTCGACTGCCTGCAGAAAGTAGGTAATTTGGGTGATCTTGGTGAATAGTACACTTCAATACTAAAGAAGAATGAGAGGTTATTTATGGAAAATTAAATTACTCGACTGCCTGCAGGAAGTGGGTAATTTGGGTGATCTGGTTGAATAGTATATTTCAATACTGAAGCAGAACGAGAGGTTCACTATGGAAAATTAACTATCTCGACTGCCTGTAGAAAGTGGGTAATATGGGTGAGCTTGGTGAATAGTATATTTCAATACTGAAGCAGATTGAGAGGTTCAGTACGGAAAATTAAATTTCTCGACTTCTCACAGAAAGTGGGTGATTTGGGTGAGGTGGGTGAATAGTATATTTCAATACTGAAGCAGAATGAGTGGTTAAGTATGGAAAATTAAATTTCTCGACTGCCTGCAGAATGTGGGTAATTTGGGTGATCTGGGTGAATAGTATATTTTAATGTTGAAGCAGAATGAGAGGTTCACTATGAAAAATTATATTTCTTGACTTACTGCAGAAAGTGGGTGATTTGAGTGATCTGAATGAAATGTATTTCTGAATACTGAGGAAGAATGTGAGGTTCACTATAGAAAATTATATTTCTTGACTTAATGCAGAAAGTGGGGGGGGGGGGGTGATTTGAGTAATATGGGTGAATAGTAAATCTCTGCACTGAAGCAGAATGAGAGGTTACCTATGGAAAATTAAATTTTTCGACTCCCTACAGAAAGCGGGCGACTTGGGTGATTTGGGTGAACTTGGTGAATAGCAAATTTAAGTACTGAAAAAGAATGAGAGATTCGCTTTGGGAAATTAAAATTCTCCACTGCAGGCAGAAAGTAGATTATTTAAGTGATCCAGGTGAATAATATATTTCATTACTGAACCAGAATGAGAGGTTCACTATGGAAAATTAAATTCCTCGACTTCCTGCAGAAAGTGGGTGATTTGAGTGATCTGAGTGAAAAGTATATATCAATACTGAAGCAGAATTTGAGGTTCACTGTGGGAAATTAAAATTCTCGACTGCCTGCAGAAAGTAAGCTATTTAAGTTACCCGGGTAAATAATATATTTCAGTACTGAAGCAGAATGAGAGGTTCACTATGGATAATTAAAATTCTCGACTGCCAACAAAAAGTGGGTAATTTGGTCATCTAGGTGAATAGTATATTTCAATACTAAAGTAGAGTGAGAGGTTCTTTATGGAAAATTAAACTTCTCGACTGCCTGCAGGAAGTGGGTAATTTGGGTGATCTGGTTGAATAGTATATTTCAATACTGAAGCAGAATGAGAGGCTCACTATGGAAAATAAAGTTTCTGGACTTACTGCAGAAGGTGGGGATAGGTTATTTGAGTAATCTGGTCGAATAGTATATCTCAGTATTGAAGCAGAATGAGAGGTTATCTATGGAAAATTAAATTTCTCGACTGCCTGCAGGAAGTTGGTAATTTGGGTGATGTGGTTGAATAGTATATTTCAATACTGAAGCAAAATGAGAGGCTCACTATGGAAAATTAAAATTCTGGACTTACTGCAGAAGGTGGGGGTAGGTGATTTGAGTAATCTGGGCGAATAGTATATCTCAGTATTGAAGCAGAATGAGAGGTTATCTATGCAAAATCAAATTTCTCGACTGCCTGCAGGAAGTGGGGAATTTGGGTGATCTGGGTGAATAGTATATTTCAATATTGAAGCAGAATGAGAGGTTCACTATGAAAAATTAAATTTCTCGAGATACTATAGAAAGTGGGGAATTTGGGTGATCTGGGTGAATAGTATATTTCAATACTGAAGCAGAATGAGAGGTTGAATATGGAAAATTAAATTTCTCGACTGCCTGCAGAAAGTGGGTAAATTGGGTGAGCTGGGATAATAGTATATTTCAATACTGAAAGAGAATGAGAGGTCCACTACGGAATATTGAACTTCTCGACTGCCTGCAGAAAATGAACGATTTGGGTGATTTGGGTGATCTTGGTGAATAGTAAATTTCAGTACTGAAGAAGAATGATAGATTCGCTTTGGGAAATTAAAATTCTCCACTGCCTGCAGAAAGTAGATTATTTAAATGACCCAGGTGAATAATATATTTCAGTACTGAACCAGAATGAGAGGTTCACTATGGAAAATTAAATTTCTCGACTTCCTGCAGAAAGTGGGTTATTTTGAGTGATCTGAGTGAAAGGTATATATCAATACTGAAGCAGAATTTGAGGTTCACTGTGGAAAATTAAATTTCTCGACTGCCTGCAGAAAGTAGGTAATTTGGGTGATCTGAGTGAATAGTACATTTCAATACTAAAGTAGAATGAGAGGTTCACGATGGAAAATTAAATGTCTCGACTGCCTGCAGAAAGTGGGTGATTTGAGTGATCTGGGTGAATAGAATATTTCAATACTAAAGTAGAATGAGAGGTTCAATATGGAAAATTAAATTTCTCGACTGCCTACAGGAAGTGGGTAATTTGGGTGATCTGGTTGAATAGCATATTTCAATACTGAAGCAGAATGAGTGGCTCACTATGGAAAATAAAATTTCTGGACTTACTGCAGATGGTGGGGGTGGGTGATTTGAGTAATCTGGGCGAATAGTATATCTCAGTATTGAAGCAGAATGAGAGGTTATCTATGGAAAATCAAGTTTCTCGACTGCCTGCAGGAAGTGGGGAATTTGGGTGATCTGGGTGAATAGTATATTTCAATATTGAAGCAGAATGAGAGGTTCACTATGAAAAATTAAATTTCTCCAGTGCGTATAGAAAGTGGGGAATTTGGGTGATCTGGGTGAATAGTATATTTCAATACTGAAGCAGAAGGAGAGGTTGAATATGGAAAATTAAATTTTTCGACTGCCTGCAGAAAGTGGGTAAATTGGGTGAGCTGGGTTAATAGTATATTTCAATACTGAAAGAGAATGAGAGGTCCACTACGGAATATTGAACTTCTCGACTGCCTGCAGAAAGTGAACGATTTGGGTGATTTGGGTGATCTTGGTGAATAGTAAATTTCAGTACTGAAGAAGAATGAGAGATTCGCTTTGGGAAATTAAAATTCTCCACTGCCTGCAGAAATTAGGTTATTTAAGTGATCCAGGTGAATAATATATTTCAGTACTGAACCAGAATGAGAGGTTCACTATGGAAAATTAAATTTCTCGACTTCCTGCAGAAAGTGGGTGATTTGAGTGATCTGAGTGAAAAGTATGTGTCGATACTGAAGCAGAATTTGAGGTTCACTGTGGAAAATTAAATTTCTCGACTGCCTGCAGAAAGTAGGTAATTTGGGTGATCTGGGTGAATAGTATATTTCAATACTAAAGTAGAATGAGAGGTTCACGATGGAAAATTAAATTTCTCGACTGCCTGCAGAAAGTGGGTGATTTGAGTGATCTGGGTGAATAGAATATTTCAATACTAAAGTAGAACGAGAGTTTCAATATGGAAAATTAAATTTCTCGACTGCCTGCAGGAAGTGGGTAATTTGGGTGATCTGGTTAAATAGTATATTTCAATACTGAAGCAGAATGAGTGGCTCACTATGGAAAATAAAATTTCTGGACTTACTGCAGATGGTGGGGGTGGGTGATTTGAGTAATCTGGGCGAATAGTATATCTCAGTATTGAAGCAGAATGAGAGGTTATCGATGGAAAATTAGATTTCTCGACTGCTTGCAGGAAGTGGGTGATTTGAGTAATGTGGGTGAATAGTATATCTCAGTACTGGAGCAGAATGAGAGGTTACCTATGGAAAATTAAATTTCTGCACTTACTGCAGAAATGGAGGGGGGGGGGTGATTTGAGTAATCTGGGTGAATAGTATATCTCAGTACTGAAGCAGAATGAGAGGTTACCTATGGAAATTAAATTTCTCGACTTCCTGCAGAAAGTGGGTAATTTGGGTGAGCTGGGTGAATAGTATATTTCAATACTGAAGCAGAATGAGAGGTTCATTACGGAAAAATTAAATTTCTCGACTGCCTGCAGAAAGTGGGTTATTTGGGTGAGTTGGGTTTATAGTATATTTCAATAATAAAGTAGAATGAGAAGTTCACTATTGAAAATTAAATTTCTGGACTTCCTGGAAAAAGTGGTGGGGGAGGGTGATTTGAGTAATCGGGTGAATAGTAAATCTCAGTACTGAAGGAGAATGAGAGGTTTACTATGGAAAATTAAATTTCTTGACTGCCTGCAGAAAGTAATGATATAAAAGAATAAAAATAAGAAATGCACATAAGAAAGGCCATTAGAATTTGGCAAAGGGAAAAAGAATTGATAAAGAAATGCTTCAATTAGACAAAGAGAATGATGATAAGGATAAAGGGAATAATAAACAAATATAAAGGGAAAGAGAGTTTGGGAAATGGATTAGGAAAATGTTGTTAATTAGGCAAAAGGAATGGAATAAACAGAAGGGGATTGACAAAAACAGAACGGGAAAGACAAAACAGCGCATAAAGCTGACAAAGGCCATGAACATTAACCATTAGCATTTAGACGCAAATGACACTCCATGAAATATTGTTCAACTGATATTTCTGGGTTTCTTAAAAGGCCATTCTGACCTTAATCTCCATTGTTTCACGATCTACCATGTTCATGCACAGGTTTCTTAGCATACAATAACATCAAAAGAGCTGATATTTTTGGGTCTCAAGTAAGCTGAACTAATATTTTAGGGTTGCTTTAAAATCTCTTGGACTGACCGCCCCCGTATGCGTGTGTGTCGAGTGCCCCATTGGTCTTTTACTGACTTTCTTTTTTCAAACTTTAAAATTCATGTCACCCTCACTGCTTAGATCCATAGATATTGCCTCGAAAGCACTTATCCTAATATATGTGCCGTTTTAAGCACCTTGAGCAGCATTTTTTTTTATCCATATAAAATGCTTACAATACATGTTTACCTACTCTACATATTAATACTATACAACTGCACAACACTACAGGGACAATAACGTGAGGAGCAAAATGGCATGACTACCCCACGTTCTTACATATAACACTACTAGGACAATACACAAAAGAAAACGAAGAATACTTGTAAACTAATCACTGTACGCTAACTACAACCTAAATCAATTAAAATGAACGCTTGCGGCAAAAGGACTGTGGGAAAGGAGTTGAGCAGCATCAAGTAACAGAAAAGAATAGTTTGGTAATATTTTTGGTTGCACCAAACAATCTTATTTTGAGCGTGTTGTACGGTATAGATTTAAATAAAACATTCAAGAATAAAAATAATTGTACCTTGAGCAGAGTTGTTCTGAAACACAACGTTTCGAGCTGAGCCCGTTATCAAGTGATAACGGGCTCAGCTCGAAACGTCGTGTTTCAGAACAACTCTGCTCAAGGTACGATTATTTTTATTCCCCATCCAAAAATATTTTTGCGAAAATATTTTCTGGGGGCTGTTTGAAAAACTTACGGTAAATTTACTGGCTGCGATAGGGGCTATGACACTGTAAAGATCTCGTATACCTTTTGGAAAACATGTATTTCCATGACAATGTTAAAATTGCAGATCAGTCCCAATCGTTGTTCTTCAAAGCATATGTTGTAATGAAGCTCTTAAAAGGGAATGGCTGCTGCATTGCTCCCTTCTTAAAAAGCAGCATGTTCCTTTGCTCCCCTCAAAATTACCCTTGTGCTCCCAGTAATTCCTTGATGCTTCCGCATTTCAAGCTAAGTCGTCGAATGGTATCTAAGATGGTTGCTAATTTTTGCTTCAGATTTCTCATGATCTATCAGGCCTGCCAAATCTGTCACTGGACTGTCTTCCCTAAAAACTTTGGGTAATACATGGATTTGATGATTTCTTGCACCGGCCTTGGAGTGCATCCTTGCGGTGTTGTATAGACCCGTAAGAACATTTTAGTGAAAGAGGGCATTGATTTGTGTCATTGGTGCAGGAAAGATTGGGGTCTGGGAGAGATGAACTCAGAAATTCTTTACTTAGAACGTTCTTTACTTTGGCGAGAAACGGTACTCTTGTTGAAAGATCGCTATTTTTGTGGGCACTTCAAAATGTTCCCAAAGCATGGCCGTTATCTCATTATGGCTCAAAATCTCCCTCCCCTTAAAAAAGAACTCATTAACTGCATTTGGTTACCTTGGCATTTCAGAATAGACAACCTGTACAGTAATTGGAGGGTGCATGGGACTTTAATGAAAAGTATAAAACTTTTGAAGTAAGTTCTCGAAAAACGTTTGTACTCTCAAGCTCCTGCATTTTCTAACCATGCTCCCTGGCTCCGGCCGTTCTTAGGCCATTCTCCCTTGCTTCCAAAAACCCTATAAGAGCCTGCCTAATGAACGGTAATAAGATCGGGTACAAAGAGTAAAATTACCAAGACTCAAAGGATCTGGCAGGAAATCACAACTGGAGTGAACAGGAGCCTGAAAAATTCCCTAAACACCTTGGCTTTTTTGGATACTTAATATCCATTTGCCACTGTCGTCTTTGAAGAATTTCTGCTCAACTTCAGGTTTGCACATAGTTTTTCCGCTGATATTTAGGAGGATGAGTGCATCCAAAATTGGTTTGTAATTTGTAGATGTCTTCCAGTGCTTCGTATCACAGCCACTTTCTTGTATTTTTACTTGCCGATGATATCTTAGCTGGAACCGATTTCCTGAGAATATACGTGGCTTTTGTCTTCATTCACACCCTATACTCTTAAGAGAACTCGGTAATTCTAGCCCCCCTTAAGGCTCACCTCGGTATGGAACAGAATCCGTGAACCTCTTAAACCTCCGAACGCGTGGGAAAAAAGCCGTACTAATCTAATAAAAGTTTGAGACTGAGCTACTGTCTCTTTATAGTCCAATGCCCCCCCCCCAGAAAAACTTGCCCTCTCACTGCATACCCTTGGAGCTCTCTGTGGTAGAACACGTTCATATCATTCTCGCTGAGATTTCTCATTTCCAGGAATTCATTACCTTGGTCTTGCGTCAGACGAAAAGAATGCATTCACCTTATTTCAAAGCCATCTTTCAAAATTTCAATGCTGAAAAGTTTTCTATAGGCCTCCTTGCAAACTCAAACAAAGCTCTTGATCATTTCAAAGGAATGGTGGCTTCTTTGTAGTTTGAGGTATATAAACCAGAGCGGTAGAGGAAAGAAAGTCTTGGATTTTGAGACGTTTTCGGTGCCATTTCGCTCAGAATTAGCTTCCCTTCTCATTCGAGACCCCTGTTAAAACCTTCCTTTATGCCTCACTGGATCTTAGCTAGAAAAAGAAAACGATCTAAGTAAGTCTGGTCTCTCTTTGAGTTTTCTTGTGAAATAAAGGACGGGAGTATGATAAAGATCCAACAAACTGATAGTCCGGCAATGAGGATATGTGCAAGGATCATTCCCTTGGGAGTTGAAGCTTGGATAAAAATGGATGTACCCCAGCCCCAATATCGCAGAGAAAGAAAATAAAACCATTCGTATCCACTTCAAACTTCTGAGCAATAGCTGGAAAGGTTGTTTTCCGTGGGAGAGACGCAGTTTCTGAGTTATGCTGTTTACAGTGCTGAGAGGGGAAACAACGGGGAAACAACTTTCCTTGATGCTCAATGAAAATCAAATTGATATTATTGGGTTAAATGAAACTAGGCTCAACCAAACTATTAAAGACCAAGAAATCCACATCGATGGGTATCAAATTTTTAGAAACGATAGAAACCAAGATGGCGGAGGGGTAGCATTTTATGTAAAGGACAGTTTGACAGACGTAAAAGTAAAGCTAAAAAGCGACGAGCTGGAGCTCCTTTGTTTAGAAATAACACCACGCAATGCAAAAGGCATGTTTTTATTAAGTTGGTATAGACCACCGACACCAGACATAGATAAAACATCGTTTGATAGCCTAAGGGAAATTTTAAGGCAGCTCGAAAGGGAAGATAAGGAAACAATCTTGTGTGGAGATACCAACTGTGACTTTAAGGATCCCAAAAATAAAAACACTAAGCTATTAAAACAACTTTATAATGAATATCAAATTGAGCAACTTGAGCTCTTAGCATAATTGAGACCGATGATGAAGAGGAAGAATTTTTTGATTAACGAAAACAAGGACAATCCAAAAAACATGTGGAGAACCATAAATAAGGTGCTAGATAAGGCCCCTAATTCAACAACTATTATGCAAGTCAGGGATGGCAGCAAAACACTTTCTGATTCAAAGCAAATTGCCAATGTCCTAAATGGCCACGTTGTTAATGTCGGTCCGAGACTTGCTAATAGAATTGAAGTTAAACCGGGCGATGATCCTCTCTGTCATCTTAATAATCCTACAGAAGAAACAGTCTTCCAGTTCAAACAAGTAAATGAGTAAACAGTTCTGAAATATATCCAAAATCTAAAACAAGGAAAATCTGCTGGTCCTGACAAAATAGCAAAGGCAATTTTGAAAGACGCTGCTGAATTTCTTTGTAAACCACTAACGATGATCTTTAACAGTTCTTTTAGGCTAGGGACTTTCCCCGACGTTGGAAAATAGCACGAATTACACCAATTTATAAATCAGGTGTCAAAGATGATACGAATAACTATAGGCCAATTTCAATTTTGTCAGTGCTATCTAAGTTATTTGAAAAGATTGCACATGACCAACTTATTGATTTCCTCCAATCTAACAAAAAACTAACGCAGAATCAGTTCGCTTTCCGTAAGCTTCATTTTACAATTACCTCACTGATTGGTGTCTCAGATCATTGGTATTCAAGTATCAACAACAACAAAGCTAACTTTGCTCTTTTTCTCGACTTGAAAAAGGCACTTGATACCGTGGATTATGAGATACTCATCAGTAAATTAGCAAAATATGGAATAACAGGTATTGAGAACAACTGGTTTAAATCCTATTTAACTAACAGAAGCCAGTACTGTTCCATTGATGATCAAGTATCTGATATTATGGAAAAGATTGTATGATCCCCCAAGGTTCATGCTTGGGACCGCTGCTCTTTATCATTTATTTAAATGATTTTGAGCACTGTCTCGAACAATCAAGAGCCAACATGTACGCAGATAATGATACTGAGATAACAATATCCTCAATCAACCAAGTAGAGCTTACAGAAAAGCACAAGCTGAGTTATTAAACATCGCAAAATAGATGAGGATTAACAAACTCAGTCTCAATCCCACCAAAACAGAATACATGATACTAGATCATCCTCGTAGAAGGAAAAATAGAGGATTATTACCGCAAGTATTCATGAATCGAGAAAAAATTAAGCAGGTTGACAAAACAAAATATCTTGGGGTAATCGTTGACGATACTTTAAGTTGGGAAGAACAGTATGAATCAGTTAAGAAAAAGGTTGCTGGGGGCCTTGCAGCAATGAAGAAACTTAAGGGCATCCTCCCACAATCAATGCTTTTTCAAGTGTACAAAGCGCTTGTTGAGAGTCATCTTCGCTATGCTGACGTAGTATGGGGGAGCTTATTTGAAACTAAAATAACAGCCCTTCAGAGACTGCAAAATCGTGCATTTGAAATCATTCAAGGATTGAAAATAAAGGACTCTTTGATTCGACCCACATTTAGCATCGACCAGATGTTTCAATTTGACCGGTCGGTTCTGATGTATAAGATAATTAACAAGATATGTCCTGAGAGTCTGCACGATAAATTTGCTGAAAGATCCTCGATAAGCAAGTATGATACAAGAAATAAAACTGATCTCCAAATCCCAAGGCTAAATGATGATAATGACACACTATCCATTTACATGGTTTTTCGTAGTGCTACTTAAAATTACAATATACAGTATTACGCATTAAAAATTCAATATTAAGATACAAATGATAAGATTAAATAATACCTATGAAAAAATAAATAGAAAGAACCTTATAACTTTAAAATCGTTTGTATGAAAAAAGTGTCAAAATAAGGAATTAACCTTGGCTAAAAAACTTTTGCTATTAGTTGTTCGCTGAGCTAAGGTAGGCAGAGAATTAAAGTCCGCAGATCCCATGTATTGAAATGTTCTCTTCATGCTGCTAGTTTTAGCTAATGGTAAGTGTAACTCATTGGACTGACGTGTACAATATTGATGAATGTTACTATTAATTGTCAGAGTTTCTGTCAGATATTGCGGTGCGTTTCCTTGCAAGCATTTGTGAATCTGATTTACTCTGTGTACAAATCGTCTCTTATCCATAGTTAGCCAGCCCAGCTCGCTGATTGTTGATGAAATACTATCATACTTTCGCTTTTTTGTGACAACTCTGGCAGCAAAGTTCTGAGATCTTTGAACTCTTTGCAGCTCTTTCTTACAGGCATTTCCATAAGCGATATCACAATAGTCAAGAGTTGATGTATAGGATACTCTGACTAAGTTCTCGAATGTTTTCGGATTCATGCATTTCCTAATTTTAGTCAATTGTATAATTTTTCCATTACATTTGTTTGTCATGCCTTTTATGTGTGCATCCCATTTAAGGTTCTGATCAATAACTAGCCCTAGATTTTTTGCTACTTCTGCCCTGGTCAAAATGTTGTTGTCAATTTCGATTTTGGAGAACTCTTCTGGAATTCTCTTTAACATGGCTGCTGTGCCAATCAGCATGTACTTAAACTTGTCCGGATTGGCTTTCAACTTATTGTGAGTAAGCCACTCTATGAGAATATGAACATCATCCTGGATCTGCATATGTGCTGCAGAAATCAGATTTGCAGGTGCAGCATTGTACATCTGGGTATCATCAGCATATCCATGGAGATGAGTTGGAAATGGTGAAGGCCTTGTATTTTCTGCAAGTGCTAATGGTAAATAATTGAGATAAATCATAAACAGAACTGGACCTAGAACAGATGCTTGAGGGACACCACATTGTAAGTGCGCTTCCTTTGAAAGTGTGCCATCTACCTTAACATGTTGAATTCTATTTGATAGATAACTTTTGAACCAGAATATTGAATGGTAATCAAAACCGTACTTCGATAGTTTGACAAGCAGTTTGTTGTGGTCAACTGTATCAAATGCTTTACTAAGGTCTGTGAGTATAAGTGATGTAACAAGACCTCCTTCCATGTTTCTTAGAATGTCATCTGTGATCTTAATCAAGGCAGTAGTGGTTGAATGAAATCTTCGATACCCAGAAAAGTTCTTGTTAATTAGACTATTACTCTCAAGGTACTTCATAACCTGATAACAAACAGCTTTCTCTAGTATCTTGGAGAGCAATGGAAGTAGTGAGATAGGCCTGTAGTTTGCAATGTCATCTTTGGATCCATTTTTGAAGATAGGAGAGATGACTGCAGTTTTCCACACTACTGGAACTTCTGCCGTTGCTAGGGATAAGTTTATCAGCTGTGCAATTGATGGTGCAACTATTTCTATAACTGGTTTTAAAGACCTCACACATATACTATCAATGCCACCTGCCTTATTTGTTGGTATGCTCGATACTATCTTGATGACATCCTTTGTGGAGATTGTATTAAATGAAAATTTATTTGTGTGATTGGGAAAATGAGTTATCAGCCTCTTCTTGGCTTTTCTAAGTTGACCTTGCGTTTTTGTGCCAATGCATGCAAAGTAACTGTTAAACTCATTAGCAAGGGTTCTTTTGTTTGAGTATGATGGAAGGTTAGCTTGTTTCTTCTTGGGTAATATTCTGGAGATTGTTTTCCATAACTGTTTAGGGTCATGTACGTTTTCATTTATCAAATTTGAGAAAAAGACATCTTTGGTATCTTTTACAGCTTTTTTCACTTTGACTTTCCAGGTTTTATACGTTTCCCAGTCACTGGCTAGGCCTGATATTTTCGCCTTTCTTTGAAATTGGTCTCTGCAATTTATCAATTTCTTTAGCGAATCATTAAACCATGGCTTGGATGTTTTCTTAATCTTTACAATTTTTAGTGGTGCATGCTTGTCTAAGATGTCAAAGAATGTCTTATTCCAGGATGTCACAGCTTCAGTGATATTTGTTTTTTTGAAAATTTCTTTGAAGTCAGCATTTGATAGATCCTCCTTGTACTTATTCAAGTTTAAGTAACGAAATGAGCGTGCTGACTTGTACACTGCCTTTGGCTTTGAGATCTTGGTTGGTATAATGCAATAAACCAATGCATGGTCACTTAAGCTGTTGTGCATGACTCCAGACTTTAGAATTTCATTTGACTCAGGTGTAAAAATGACATCAATCAAGGTTTCTGTTTTATCAGTTATTCTTGTTGGCTCATCTATAATTTGTTTCAAACCATATAAATCAATAATGCTATTTAGGCATTTAGCTTCATCTTGATTCTCTTTCAGTAAGTTGCAATTTAAGTCCCCCAGTACATAGGAATTTAAGTTCTTGGAACTAGCCAACTCAACAGAGTCCTGTAACTTACTTAGGGATGGCAAACCTGCATCAGGAGGTCTATAAACAGCAGCAAATAGCAATGGTTTAGCTTTTCCTATTTTGAGTTGTACCCATAACTGTTCAATGAGATTGTCCTTTGTTGCTGATGTCGAAAGCTGTTCAGATTTTGTGACATTTAGATAATCTTTGTAGTAAATGACCACACCTCCCCCAGATTTCTTGCTTGTTACTTCCCTGTCCATCCTTATTGATTTAAACCCTTCAATCTCTATGGCAGAGTTTGGCACAATTGATTTGAGCCATGTTTCAGTAACCAATAACATGTCCACATTGGAAAACTCTAGAAAATGCTCTACTAGCTCTTTTGAGCCCAACAGTGAGCAGATATTAATGTGAGCAATTTTGAGATCATTTTCAAATCCTCCAAATGCTCCTTGGAGCAAGTCTGTCCGGTCAGGCTCCATATCTTGGCCAGATGTTTGGCAAGGTGTATCTGTTTTTGTTTTGTCTGGCAATGTTGTATTCAGATTTTCTAAACAGGTAGGACATTTCCAGTGGAGGTTAGCTGACAAGTTAAGCTGAGTGAACTGACTAGGAGAGACTTTTCCACACTTTATATGGCACCGAAGTTCACAGCTGTCACACATCAAGGCCCTGTGGTTTACAGCCACTGCCTTTTTGCACACAGAGCAAGGTTGCTTGATGGGGCCAGGATTTAACTCGATATCTCCGGATAATTGCATTGACACTGTGCTGTCAGTTAAACATTGGAACATTGGACTGTTAGTTCCTGCATAAATGTTTACTCTCGAACCAAAGAACCTCCTTTTGTTAGGCCAATCTACCTTAGGTCTAGGCCTAAATCCACCGTTCATTTTGGCAGTGATTTCTGCAACAAATCCGTTCGAATCTTCAGCATCGTTCGAGCCATTTACACTTTGATAACATGTACTGACTTTGCTGATGCTACGATTTGATTTTACTCTGTAATTTCCAGCAATAGCACAAAATAACGACGTGCACAAAATCAGATATAGATAACACGCTACAAATTTCACTCTTGACGCCATCTTGAAACGACCTCGATCTAAACTTCAGTAGAAAAAGTTTCAATTATACTGGTCTAAAAACTTGGAATTCTATTCCAACACACATAAGAGAGTCTGGCACACTCGTCCGGTTTAAGAATGTGCTAAAAGGTCATTTTCTAAGCTGAGGAAAAATATGTTTTCGCAAGAATCCATGGAAGAACAGTACTGGCTTTTATATCTATTATTAAGCATACTATTTTTTGTTATACTTTTTTATACTGAATGGATGTCATGATTATATAAGAAATAAGAAGAAGAAGAAGAACGGGATGACAAAAGGTTTCGGGTCATTCCTATGAGGCATCTTAGTATATAGACTAAGAAGTTAAGCGCTCGCTTCGCTCGCGCTTCAACCTTCCTAGCTCCTGCCGAGAGCTTTCAAAGAATATCTCATAATCCATGCTGAATGTACAATAAATAGTTGTAATTGTGGATTCAAACTTTTTCTTATGCATCCATCAAAGTGGAAAATTTTGTGTAGTCTGTTGTTTAGAAGGTTGATTGTGACATCCCTTTCTGTTTCTAAAATCAATTTCATGTTCTTAAGTTCATTCACAAAGCAATAATATTTTCTTGGCACAATTCACACCCAAAAATGGCTGTGATTCACCTCAACTGCCTATAAGCATATGAACATCAGCAAATGCCCAGTGTGTTAGCCTGCATGCAGTGTTTCTGTGATGTAAGTTGAAAGAGTAAGAAAATAGGAAGACTGCATATTTGGCCAAGTGAACGATTGTTTGCATTTTGACAAAATAATCCATTCCAGTATGAACCAACAGACCAATTCGACAATTGAAATTGGAGACTGGGGTAGCGGTTTGTTCTGGTAAATGGCGGATATAGTTCTTGTAAATGGCTGCCGCGTAGTTGGGCTGTTGCAGTGAAAACAATGTGAACATTGAGTTTTGCAAGTTCTGGCGAGGATCACTACTGCAACGGCACTGTTTTAGAATTTCTGTTTTAAAATATCAGTTTTGACGTATGTTCAACTGGCAGATTAAGAAAATTCGAATGATGTTTGAAGTTTTTCCTTCCATCAATTCTAATCGAATTCAAGAAGGACATTCGAAGTTAAAAACTTCAGTTGGACTCCATTCTCTTGAAAATCGCAGTCAGGGTAAGCTTTCTTATTTTAAAGACCTCAAATACATCATGTATTTCGTCAAGTTATGCGGAAAGGGCCTAAACTCGAAGCAAGCATTGCTGTTTGCAGCACTGAAATAAAGGTTGAAAAGGAAATCAGTTGCGAATAGAGATAAATTGCATGTTTGTATGTATTTCGCATGGACAGGTATTTGACTAAATCCTTTGACAGCTGTATTGCTGCTGCGTTCTTACGCAGTAGCGATTGCCATGTTTATATTATTCACTTCAACGGGCTCACTCCGTGGCAGCCATTTACCAGAACAAACCGCTCTCCCCAGTCTCCGATTTCAATTGTCGAAATGGTCTATTGCCGCCCTTTCTGATCCACAACAAAATCAGCTCACATAGCATCTTTGATTTGTTTTTGTTTGGATTTGAACAATTTGATACAACAGATTATTGTCATTAATTTCATTTTGCCGGACCAGGTATTAAAAAACCTCTTTTTGTGATGCAAGAAGTGTCCAGTTATTTAAATTTTACAAAGGAAAGAAGAATTCCTTCAGAAAGTGAAGGATTCTTGAAAACTGTTAAGGATTCAAAGAATTTTTGACAATAAAATTGATCAATGTGCTGTGGCTGGTACCATGAGCTTACATCTCACATCATATGATTGACCTGAATATATTTGTTTCATAATATTGTAACAATATAAGAGATGCAGTGAGTTCTTGACTTTGCATCATGTTTCAGTTTGCAGTGGAACTTCTTCACAGCATATTTTTGTCAGGCTGATCCTGAAATAATTGTTACATAAATCCTAACACTGGATCAAAGGAGAATACAGTCAATTGTTTTCAACTTATGACTGGATCCCATATGCGTTGCAGTTGTGCACTTCAATCAGATTTCCAAGATCTGCATCCTAGTATGAGCATTCCAAGAAGCACCCCTTTCCAGTGATAATAGCTTGTTTATTGTCTCTACCTTAATTGTAACATCAAAATCTTGCAAATTCAATAGAAATAAGCCCCAGATAATGCTTTTGTCACCAAAATACTTCATTTTGCATCAAATGATCCCATGTTATCATTTGAAAAATACAGCCCACTTTTCCTTAAAGTTTCTTATATCAAAGAGTCTAGAAATTGGGTGCCCTGAACCTTAGCAAGGTAGCAGTCTGATCTGCAGGCCAGCTTCGAAAATTTGCATTCATAAGGTGTACAACTTTTGCAGCTTGCAGCTACAACAAAGGTTCTTTGCATCTGATAAGGATCTATTTTTACCCTCACAGCCTTTAAACTTTACTTGTGCTTGCACCTTTCATTTTCTTTCACTCATCTGTACGCAGAGGCCAAATCATGCAATGCATTCCAATCTGGTCTCCAGGAACCTAAAGAAAATGAAAAAAGTAAAATCCTAAATACAGGGTATAAAGCATATAAACCTTTGCAACATTTTTTTTAGACTGATCTTGAAATCTTTGTTCCGTGAATTTCAACAATCAATAAAAGGGAGCACTGTATGGAACATTAATTTGGACACCAATGTTCATGTTCATCATCAAGAAGGACAACACATTGTTACATTGCATATGGTACAAACTGCAAATGGTGCATTCACATTAGACCACCAAGATCGCATAATATGCACACATTATGCATAATTTTAAAATTATAGAAATTGATAATGAAAATGGACTTATGATCTCCTGATCACCACTACACATCCCACCTCAATAATAACTGTCTGTTTATGAGCTGTTTCCATACCGCACATAATTCTTTGGCCATCAAAATACTATTTTGCATTAAAAAATGTCATCTTAATCTTTATAATATGAAACTAACTGTTTGTTATAAGTGGCAGTTATACCAAAGAGGGTAGAAATTCTCTTACAATTGGCTATTTGTAATATATACTACTTGAAAGGTTACTCCAGGCCAGCTTGGAAAACTTCCATTAATAGACCTAATCGGCTAAGGTTTGTTTTACCCATTTCAAGTCATATGACCATGCCCATGCGAAGTTTTGGTACTATGCTACTTTTTGTGTTCATGGCACAATTTTGCATGGCATGAAATTTGTCGGAGAAATCAAAATATGTTTTATCAAAAGATTGATCACATGATTTGAAATGGGTATAAACAAACCTAAGCCGATTTTGTCTACGAGCTGTACAAATTTTTTGCAGCTTGCCGCCTGCAGCTACAACAACATTAGCCTGTGTGCAGACTATACCCAAGGGAAAGGTATAGTCTGCACAAAACCGCTCAATATCAAGTATTGTATGAGTCAGCATTTCATTTCAATTGCATTTTGAATGGCCGTTTCTACTCAGCATTTGTGTATTGTCTGCCGTAGGGTACTTGAAATTCCAGAGTATTGTGTTGTTAACGTAATTTGCTTAGAGCACAAAGCAAAGCCTGAGATTTAATCACAGGATAGCCGTTCTCAAATCTGATTGCTTCCTTGTTTCGCATGAAAGCGATATTATTGGCTGTTGCAACAATGCATTTTCTTTGTTGTCACATAAATGCTGAAGCACGTACTACACAACAGCGAGCGGCGTTGCGCAGACTATACCTTTTCCCTGGGTATAGTCTGCACGCATGCTACAACAACATGTTCTTGCATCTCATAACAGAGTATCTATGTTTACTCTTACGCCTTTAACAGTTTACTTGCAGCTTACACCTTCAATTTATTGTACTACCACTGCGTTATGCATATTTTTGAGAAAAAATGTAGAAAAATGTTATGACATGATACAATCTACAGCTTTGTTTGAAATTTCCATTACCTGTGCTGTAAATACTTCTTGAAATGTTTGGGATAAATCTACTTTGAGGCAGGGATGGCCCAGAAATCTTCTGACAGAGGGGTAGGAGCTTCCACAGCTTCCTACAGTCTTCCTACCACGGGCTGAAATGGCTAAAAAATGCATTTTCTATACATCATTTTGCCAAAATTCCTCCAACAGAAACTGAAATTTCCTACGACATGGGGGGCTACATGCTTCCAACAGCCAAGGGGGCTGTAGGTCCTTCTAGCCCTCCCCTTGGCGCCCATAGTCTGCATACTGTAAATTTTGTCTGCCACAAATTTCCACCATCAATTGGATAACATGAAAATCTACTCCAAAATTCTAATTAAATAATTAACCAAAGTTCCCAGCAGTTGAAACAGTATAAATTTCACACCAAAACCACTGGCGGATAATGTTCCTTCGTGCCGCTCTGCCACAATGGCGGGAGGGCATTCTGGTATTGGAATGCACACTGGCCTCTGGCCTGGCGCCACCACTGCTTTTGAGGTCCCACCATGTCATAAGGACAATCAACTGATGCTTCAAGCAATAAGATAGCATGGTCATGGGGCCTAAAAGCTAGCAAGTGAGGAAAATCCTTTAAATCAATCAGTATTGAGAGGCGTCTACAGCAATGAAAATGTTGTCTAATATTACCTTACCTTTCATCTGCAATGTTTACGAATTTCTTCTGATCTGATAATGCTCTCTTTTGAGTTAGGCCTGCTAAAAAGGCCGACCACAGCTGTGATCGTCTCTGCAGTAATTGGAAGCCATTCTTGCACATCCAGCTCGTCATTTGCAAGGGACACGACATGGAAAGTTGTGAAGGTCAAGGAATCCCCAAAAAGCTCCACGTCGCATGCGCATTTGCGATCTATTTCGGTGACGTAATATGCAAATTAGCGGTGGTTTTTGAGAACAGTGCAGGAAACAATAGGGCCGAAGTGCATGACATCGTGAGCCCTGGTGAGCCCCAAAGCTATTGATTTTACAGCCAATCAAAAAGTGAATAAACAAGGATATACATCGAATGGTCCCCTTGTCTTTTCATCGAATGCCACCTTTGTCTTCCTATTGTGTTGATTGTTAAATTTACAATGGAGAACAAAAAGAACAAAGCTAACTGGATAATCGTGTACCTGCCTTATATATACAGATTCTATCATTTCCCATCATCTAGCATTGTTGTATGAGAATTGACGTACATTTCAGATCTAACCTTAATGCACAGTGGCGGACTGGCTCAGAATTTTCCATCACTGTGGATGACTTAAGGGGTCCCTATTTGGTGCGGCTTAAAAATTAGGGTACGGTCAAGCAACGACATGGCCCTGACCACTTAAGTGAGAGGGTACCAGGAAAAAGTGTCAGGGGCGAAGCATGAGGAAAATTGTTGAGGTCACACCTTTTACTTTGGCCTGGAATTGCATATTAGCCGAATTTAAAATGAAATTTTTATCCTTTGGCAACGGTTTTTCTCTAAATTAGCTTCCCTGGAAATATTTTGAGAACACACCATTTTCTTTAGCTGAGTTGGCCTTGTGCCCATCTTCATGCTCTCTTTACCAGTGCCAAATCCAAATCTTCGATGATTTTGTGACACTGTTCCATGAATCACCATGCTTAAGATTGATGGAGACATTTTATTACTTTAATTAGAACGCTTCTCACAATCCATTTGTAATACGGCTAAGTTTGGGCACAAGGAATTCCCTTGTAAGAAGCTATAGATTTAGATTTAGGCCATAGCTGAAGGAATTTATTTAGGCCCATTTTTATCACTTTTCGTAATCTGCGGAAAGTCGTCTGTTGCGTAGTACCTATTTTTGTCAAAAGGAATCCCCTTCTCCATTAGAGAGGCATTAGAATTACCTCTTGCATTCCCTCGGCCTTTGCTCCTGTTGTCTGACCTGGCAAAGTTCCTTCAACAAGGACGACTGTCGCCAAGGGAGCAAGAAACTATTGTTGGCTAAGGTTGGAGCTGGTGTCTGTCTAAGGTAAAAATTCGTCAGTAGTGCCCGCCACCATTTATTTCGCTACATAAGGATTCAGGCAGTACTGACGGTTTCTTAAAATTATCGGATGTTGAGGTTTGGAGATTGGAGTGCACAGAGTTTCCAGGGGCACGCAAGTACTGTTGAATATTTGACCCCATGTTTGTCCGAAGGCATTTGAAAAAATAATCAGTTCTTTTATGATACAGTATGACTTTCTTGCCCAAAGCAACTAGTTTTTGGGACAAAGGTCAAATCTTAAAATCAGTCATCTTTGTCTATTAATTTCTCACAAGAATAAAGTGTTCTCACCTTCTCTAGTCAAATCCCTAAGAATTACCGGTAAGCTTGTTCCACCTTTGTCCGCCAAATTTAAGCTCAAAAAACCAAAACCAGTATTTCAGATTTCCACATAAGCGGCTTTACCTTTGTCCACCAAATTTTACAAAAAAAAAGACCAGGAATTCCATTTTTACACTAAAGTGGTTCTACATTTGTCTGTCAAATGAAGATAAAAAACCGTTTTTGGGACAAACCAGGGGAAATAACAACGAATCTTTCAGAACCTAGGAACCACCTCGGAATAGCTGCTTGAAGATTACCAGTTTTAAGACACTGCTGCTTCATAGAAATAATTACGACAGCAATGATGCTTGCCTGATAAACTCTGGATTCGCTACAAAATATATGGAATTTTGATGAGCAATAAAAGCCGGGAACTTCATGGCTTCGGGTACCACTTGCTTTTGAGAAACGGTAATTGGCCAAAACTACCCGTTTTCGGGGCAAACAGCGCCAGTGATTGAATTGTCCATCAAATAGAAGAAAAATAGCAACGTAAATTTGTCATCAAAACCACCAGTTTTGGGGACAAAGCTGTTGAAAAATTTGTTGGTCAACTACTGGTTTTTGGACAAAGTTAGGACCATCGTCGTCAATGACATGCCTGCCCCTGAGTTTCTGAAGAGTTCCTTAAATACTCCATCACAATCTTCATGTTCACTTCCTGTGCCCTCCTCATCATTTCAAAACAAGGGGCAATTTTCCGAAGTCTGACCCCTGTGACTTGGCAAACTTCCCTCACTGTTTGAAATCTTCAGCAAGGAAGACTGTAGTCAAGAGCACAGGAAACTCATACTTTTCTATAAAGAATATTGTCCACCATCCTTCCTTTCGCTACGTCTATACCTATTTTCATAAGAAGCAAGGGACTTTACTGAGAGCTTCCAAAAATCATCGGATTATTGGGGTACACTGCGCTTCTTAGGAGTTTCATAAATGTTCCACAGCCATCTCATTTCATATTCATTTAAAAACAAGGTTTTTGAAGCCTTTCTGATGCTTGAACATTACTCTCATTAGTACCTTCTGAGTAATATGATACAAGAAACGAGTGAAAATAGAGACCAAAAAAAATTTAGACGAATATTCGTCCAGACATGGGTTCGATATTCAGACATGGGTTCGATATTCAAGACGAAGATTCAGAAAAAACGAATTTTGTAGCAAAATTAGATACAGTTTTGAATATTGAAGTAAATTCCCGACAATTGCAACGTATTCCCCACAAGAGACAGTTTTTTCCCCTCTTCTAGCTTCTGCCGTCTTTCCGCAAAAACTCGAGATATATCAGCAAGTATGCAAACATTGCTACGCATTGTTACTTTGTGACTGCCAACTTTGCTGGAAATATTCATTAAACGATATGATTTCCCTACTAAACATAAATTCCCGACAATTGCAACGTATTCTCCATAAGAAACAGTTATTCGCACCCTTCTACCTGTTACTGTTTTCCCGTAAAAACTCAAAGTAAATCAGTACGCATGCGCACGTTGTTGCTTTCCGACTTCCAACTTTGGTGGATATATTCATTAAACGATATAATTTCGCTACTAAACATAAATTCCCGACAATTGCAACGTATTCTTGATAAGAAACAGTTACTTGCATCCTTCTATCTGTTACTGTCTTTCCGCAAAACTCGAGATATATCAGCAAGTATGCAAACATCGCTACGCATTGTTACTTTGTGACTTCCAACTTTGCTGGATATATTCATTAAACGATATAATTTCGCTACTAAACATAAATTCCCGACAATTGCGACGTATTCTCCATAAGAAACAGTTATTCGCACCCTTCTACCTGTTACTGTTTTCCCGTAAAAACTCAAAGTAAATCAGTACGCATGCGCACGTTGTTGCTTTCCGACTTCCAACTTTGGTGGATATATTCATTAAACGATATAATTTCGCTACTAAACATAAATTCCCGACAATTGCAACGTATTCTTGATAAGAAACAGTTATTTGCATCCTTCTACCTGTTACTGTTTTCCCGTAAAAACTCAAAGTAAATCAGTACTCATGCGCACGTTGTTGCTTTCCGACTTCCAAATTTGGTGGATATATTCATTAAGCGATATAATTTCGCTACTAAACATAAATTCCCGACAATTGCAATGTATTCTTGATAAGAAACAGTTATTTGCATCCTTCTATCTGTTACTGTCTTTCCGCAAAAACTCGAGATATATCAGCAAGTATGCAAACATCGCTACGCATTGTTACTTTGTGACTTCCAACTTTGCTGGATATATTCATTAAACGATATAATTTCGCTACTAAACAAAAATTCCCGACAATTGCGACGTATTCTCCATAAGAAACAGTTATTCGCACCCTTCTACCTGTTACTGTTTTCCCGTAAAAACTCAAAGTAAATCAGTACGCATGCGCACGTTGTTGCTTTCCGACTTCCAACTTTGGTGGATATATTCATTAAACGATATAATTTCGCTACTAAACATAAATTCCCGACAATTGCAACGTATTCTTGATAAGAAACAGTTATTTGCTTCCTTCTATCTGTTACTGTTTTCCCGTAAAAACTCAAAGTAAATCAGTACGCATGCGCACGTTGTTGCTTTCCGACTTCCAACTTTGGTGGATATATTCATTAAACGATATAATTTCGCTACTAAACATAAATTCCCGACAATTGCAACGTATTCTTGATAAGAAACAGTTATTTGCATCCTTCTACCTGTTACTGTTTTCCCGTAAAAACTCAAAGTAAATCAGTACTCATGCGCACGTTGTTGCTTTCCGACTTCCAAATTTGGTGGATATATTCATTAAGCGATATAATTTCGCTACTAAACATAAATTCCCGACAATTGCAATGTATTCTTGATAAGAAACAGTTATTTGCATCCTTCTATCTGTTACTGTCTTTCCGCAAAAACTCGAGATATATCAGCAAGTATGCAAACATCGCTACGCATTGTTACTTTGTGACTTCCAACTTTGCTGGATATATTCATTAAACGATATAATTTCGCTACTAAACATAAATTCCCGACAATTGCGACGTATTCTCCATAAGAAACAGTTATTCGCACCCTTCTACCTGTTACTGTTTTCCCGTAAAAACTCAAAGTAAATCAGTACGCATGCGCACGTTGTTGCTTTCCGACTTCCAACTTTGGTGGATATATTCATTAAACGATATAATTTCGCTACTAAACATAAATTCCCGACAATTGCAACGTATTCTTGATAAGAAACAGTTATTTGCTTCCTTCTATCTGTTACTGTCTTTCTGCAAAAACTCGAGATATATCAGCAAGTATGCAAACATCGCTACGCATTGTTACTTTGTGACTTCCAACTTTGCTGGATATATTCATTAAACGATATAATTTCGCTACTAAACATAAATTCCCGACAATTGCGACGTATTCTCCATAAGAAACAGTTATTCGCACCCTTCTACCTGTTACTGTTTTCCCGTAAAAACTCAAAGTAAATCAGTACGCATGCGCACGTTGTTGCTTTCCGACTTCCAACTTTGGTGGATATATTCATTAAACGATATAATTTCGCTACTAAACATAAATTCCCGACAATTGCAACGTATTCTTGATAAGAAACAGTTATTTGCATCCTTCTATCTGTTACTGTCTTTCCGCAAAAACTCGAGATATATCAGCAAGTATGCAAACATCGCTACGCATTGTTACTTTGTTACTTCCAACTTTGCTGGATATATTCATTAAACGATATAATTTCGCTACTAAACATAAATTCCCGACAATTGCAACGTATTCTCCATAAGAAACAGTTATTCGCACCCTTCTACCTGTTACTGTTTTCCCGTAAAAACTCAAAGTAAATCAGTACGCATGCGCACGTTGTTGCTTTCCGACTTCCAACTTTGGTGGATATATTCATTAAACGATATAATTTCGCTACTAAACATAAATTCCCAGCAATTTCATTGTATCCTTGATAGGAAACAGTTATTCGCACCCTTCTACCTGTTACTGTTTTCCCGTAAAAACTCAAAGTAAATCAGTACGCATGCGCACGTTGTTGCTTTCCGACTTCCAACTTTGGTGGATATATTCATTAAACGATATAATTTCGCTACTAATCATAAATGCCCGACAATTGCAAAGTATACTTGATAAGAATCAGTTATTTTCATCCTTCTATCTGTTACTGTTTTCCCGTAAAAACTCAATGTAAATCAGTACGCATGCGCACGTTGTTGCTTTCCGACTTCCAACTTTGCTAGATATATTCATTAAACGATATAATTTTGCTACTAAGCATAAATGCCCGACAATTGCAACGTATTCTTGATAAGAAGCAGAAACATAAGTAGTGCCCAGGTCTTTTCAAATTTTGTATGACCATGATTAAATTTGATGACGCTGTTGTTACGACTCTTCTCTGGCAGTCTTTCAAAGTTTAATTCTCTTTTGTCATTTATCAGGATCAATTATAAGTGAAGACTTTGACTTTAACATTTTCCCATTAACTAGGTCCATTGTGCAAATTTTCTTTGCATGGACAAAGAGAAGAAAGACAATGCATCTTAATTGCTTTTCAGTCGAAAAGAAATCAGACGGTACAGAGTACATTGCGTCATGCATCAATTAGAGGGGCGGCTCATTAAGTTAATTTACTTACTTCTTTACTAAAAATGATGACATTTTTAGTACAAAGGTGAAGGACATCAAATTCTTGCAAACAACAACACAAATCGACAAAGAAATTTTCTTCGCGAAGGCTGACAACAAGGTATCACGAAAATTCTTTGAAACGTCCTGCTAGGATCATCATGTGCGGCAAAACAGAAAAAATTCTCCAATACCGCTTTCGTCTTTCCTAATCAATGTACATGCATCTGTCGAAAGCATCCAGTACAAGAGGCTATTTTTTGGCTTGCATATGTAACTCTTGAGTTAGCAATTTGTCTCTATGACTATCTGCAACACGTCTTCTCTGTGTAAAAAGATGTTTTCGCTTATTCATTTTATATCAAGCAAAATTGTAGGTCACACAGTAACAAGGTGCAAATGCTTACTTGGCCTCACTACCATAAGGACCCTCAAGTTACGGTCTTCTCATTGAGTTGAGTTGTTGTTGCTGTTATCGCTCCACTGAGACCTTATGGACATAGAGCTGTAAAAACGGCAAAAAGTTTCAATCGGCGACAGGATTCTGTCGCCCCGTCGTCTACCGATCAGCATGTGCCTTAGAGCAAGGCGGTTTTTGCTTTCCTTGGCAAGATTGATCATTTACCGAAGTACTGATACCTAATTTGATGGTACAGCAGCTCTAGAAAACTGATTTTATTAAACTGATATTTAAGTAGCAGATGAGTTAGACCCGCAGCTACATTCTAAAAAAGAATGTGAATCGAACGACAAATTGATACATTTTGTAGAATGTTCGAATGTACACAATATTGATTGAGACTCCAACACTGCTTAATCGAACTTTTTTTGTTGAGCAGCAGAAAGGTTTCAAATAGAATCAGTACGGAACGTTACAGTTTCCGCAAGCGTTTGGGAAAAAGTCCTAGTTGTAGCGATATCAGTTCAGGCAAAAAGCGAAACTACGACATGTAATCGAGTATAATGCTTATTAACAAATTTTGAGTATTTACGGAAAGACAGTAACAGATAGAAGGATGCAAATAACTGTTTCTTATCAAGAATACGTTGCAATTGTCGGGAATTTATGTTTAGTAGCGAAATTATATCGTTTAATGAACATATCTAGCAAAATTGGAAGTCACAAAGTAACAATGTGCCCATGCGTACTGAGTTACTTTGAGTTTTTACGGGAAAACAGTAACAGGTAGAAGGGTGCAAATAACTGTTTCCTATCAAGGATACAATGAAATTGCTGGGAATTTATGTCTGGAATCGAAATTGTTTGCTTCAATAAGTATATGTTGCAAAGTTGGAAGTCGCAAAGTAACAATGTGCCCATGCGTACTGATTTACTTTGAGTTTTTACGGGAAAACAGTAACAGATAGAAGGATGCAAATAACTTTTTCTTATCAAGAATACGTTGCAATTGTCGGGAATTTATGTTTAGTAGCGAAATTATATCGTTTAATGAATATATCCACCAAAGTTGGAAGTCGGAAAGCAACAACGTGCGCATGCGTACTGATTTACTTTGAGTTTTTACGGGAAAACAGTAACAGGTAGAAGGGTGCGAATAACTGTTTCTTATGGAGAATACGTTGCAATTGTCGGGAATTTATGTTTAGTAGCGAAATTATATCGTTTAATGAATATATCCAGCAAAGTTGGAAGTCACAAAGTAACAATGCGTAGCGATGTTTGCATACTTGCTGGTATATCTCGAGTTTTTGCGGAAAGACAGTAACAGATAGAAGGATGCAAATAACTGTTTCTTATCAAGAATACGTTGCAATTGTCGGGAATTTATGTTTAGTAGCGAAATTATATCGTTTAATGAATATATCCACCAAAGTTGGAAGTCGGAAAGCAACAATGTGCGCATGCGTACTGATTTACTTTGAGTTTTTACGGGAAAACAGTAACAGGTAGAAGGGTGCGAATAACTGTTTCTTATGGAGAATACGTTGCAATTGTCGGGAATTTATGTTTAGTAGCGAAATCATATCGTTTAATGAATATATCCAGCAAAGTTGGAAGTCACAAAGTAACAATGCGTAGCAATGTTTGCATACTTGCTGATATATCTCGAGTTTTTGCGGAAAGACGGCAGAAGCTAGAAGAGGGGAAAAAACTGTTTCTTGTGGGGAATACGTTGCAATTGTCGGGAATTTATTTCAATATTCAAAACTGTATCTAATTTTGCTACAAAATTCGTTTTTTCTGAATCTTCGTCTGGAATATCGAACCCATGTCTGAATATCGAGCCCATGTCTGGACGAATATTCGTCTAGATTTTTTTTGGTAAAATAGAGTAGGAGTATGTCAAGGAAATTATCTGTCAAAATAAATAGTTTAACTTTTTAAATAATTTAAATAGTAAAACTGGAAGGAATGTATCAAGATACATGGGAATCAGGAATGTTGTAACAATAGACATCCTTTATGCACAAATTCGAAACAACCAAGAAAGCATCTGAGATATTTATGGAAAATCAAAAGCAACCATGGGTTGTGGGAAAATTAGAATAAAAATAAGAACTGTCAGGCCTACCTTGTCTGTTCTCGGTTTTTCCATCTTCCCCGTTGTCCCGTCGATTTAGCATCATCCTCATCTTGGCTGGTCCAACAAGTAAAATGGCCTAAATAGTAGTCTTCTGTCTTGTTTTCAAGAGCCCGAGAGCACAGCCTCAGTTTGGCCTGTGAGCTCCTTCAATGAGAATGCGGAGCCACAGCGGAGCGAACGAGCGAAGAGGAGGAGAGAAACGAATGGGAGAGAAATGAGGGGAATGGGAACAATAGATTTTATTGTTTCAGCAAATGACCCGACCGGTATAGCCGCGTAACATGACATTATTATTATTATTATTATCATTATTATTATTATTATCATCATTATTATTATTATTATTATTATTATTATTATTATTATTATTATTATTATTATTATCATTATTATCATAAACATTATTTACAGTTGGTTTAAAATATAATAGTTCTAATTTGAACTAATTAAGACCAACTATTTACACAAAAATATAAAAGACTAATTACAATCAAATATACAAATACACTTCTGATGAAATTCCCACGGACTCTTTATCTACATATTTCGCATGAGCAATTGTCACCTTTCCACTCTTTAATTGATCTCTTAAAGCTAGTACTGGTTGCCAGACTTTTTATTGAGTCAGGCAAAGTGTTCCAAAGGATGGCACCCTTGAAGGATAATGAATCATTCCCATATGATAATGTATTGGTGCTCGGTAACTGTAGAAGATTTTTTGTCCTTAGGTCATAGGCCACATCTTTTGTCTGGAAGATATTCCACATAAAAGATGGATTTTCCGAATTGAGGCATTTATATATTTTCAGCATTAATTTTTGCAAATTTTGAGTGTGAATTGTATATTCGCTCGTTACCTCTAGCTAAGAGTTCAGCAAAGGAGGCTAAGATATCCTTCCACATTATTCTCAGTGCCCTTTTGTGTACTCTGTTTATTGATGCATTGGCATCTTTGCCACAGAACATCAATATTAAAGGACAATAGTTGAAATTTGACATGATAAATGTATTGTACAGATTACGTCTCTTGTCCTGATCTAAATATTCCGCTACTCACGAAAACGCGCTAGTCCTATTGTTGGCTTTTTTACATAGAGTATTTACATGTTCGGAAAATTTTAGATGGCAGTCAATAGTAATACCTAACAGTTTGACGATGCTGGTTGCAGGAATATGTTTCTTGTCAATTTCAAATACATACTCCTGGTCTGATTTCAGCCCAAGAAACATGACTTGAATTTTGGAGGGATTTGCAACCATTCCATTGTCCCGAAACCAACACAACGCACTATGAATATCATCCTTGAGACAGGATACAACGTGCTCTAGGTTTTGACTGCATGCATATATTGTATTGTCATCCGCAAAATTACAAAACTCTGATTTTGTAATGGCATATGTGAAGTTATTCATAAAAAAGTTAAACAAAAGAGGACCTAGCACTGAACCTTGGGGGACGCCTGATTCTATGTTTTGCCATTCGCTAAATGAGTTGCCGTATTTGACGCGTTGCTTCCTATTTGAGAGGTAACTTGAAAATAGTTTCAGGCTTTTCAGACCGAAACCATAGGCAGCCAGCTTAGCTATTAAGAGATCATGTGGAAGGCAGTCGTAAGCTTTTGACAAATCCATCAGTACCATTCCCACATAGCCTTTTTTGTCCAGTGTACTGCGACAAGCTTCAATTAGACGGAACAATGCGCGTTGTGTACTGTAACCGTCGCGGAAGCCACACAGTAAGCTAGAAAGTCTTGTATTTGCAAAAGGCGTCATTTGCTTCTCCATGATTCGCTCAAGGACTTTGGATAGGGCTGGCAGGACACTTATTGGCCTGAAGTTAAATTTCAACGTAGGATCGTCCGCTTTGAAGATAGGTGATACATCAGCCAGTTTTAATTTGTCCGGGAATTCGCTACATTCGAACATCATATTAATATAGAATGTGATCTGATCAATGCACGAACCTGAGAGTAATTCTAGGATGTCCGTAGGAATCATAATCGATATCACATGATCGGCTCGGAGAAACGAGCAAGAAAATTACACTTATCCAGGGGGACTACAGTCAAAATTTTTCTCGGAGTAAAGATGGTTGCTGCCACTGGCTGAGTGGATTGAGTGAAGGATATCACTTGTGGATATTTGTTACAGCTCGAGTTTCTCGTTGCCCCCTGCATTGTGATGCTTTTATCACGGCGAAAGGGCGTTTCGTTTCGTTTTGTTGCTGGAGTTGAGCATCATGCAATGAAGGATGCCTAAAACTGGGCTGTTTCGAATAGCTGTTCTCTGCATAGCATGGACTGAGGAAAATATTCTTGCAGATGGCAAAGCGAAAGCCAGAGAAAGTCGTAGAAAATTGATGGAGCGTCGGGGTTCTTGAACTCTTCTTTAGAGACATGAAACAGGAAGGAAAAGAGAGAAAATTATGACAGACAAAGTCTCCTTCGAGGGGAGGAAAGAACTAGATTTTAGGCTATTTTAGGCCAGCCAAACAACAAAAATGTGGAGAGGATGTAGGCCCATTGATGTGTGGATGAGTTTTCTGAGGATAACTGTGCCTTCACATTGGAAATAATGGATATTGTATTGTCATTGACTTAAAGTATGGAACTGGAAAAGTTGGAATAAACTGTACTGTTAGCAGAACTGAGAATATTTCTGCATGGTCCATCCAGTAGTCTTAGTCATATAGTAATTACTGGGCATGTTATAATCTCACCCAAAACACTTGCACAGAAAGCAATCAAGCACTATTTAGAGAGATCGAATTCAAAGAAACTTTGTGAATGGCCAGTTGGTACACTGACTGCTGGCTTTACTGCACAGTGACATAATCATGCTGAAGAAACAAGAAAAGTATATATAAATGAAATACAGCGTCGTTGTAAACAATGCTTATGTTGCTGCTAAACCAGAAAAGAACTTATAGTCTTTCAAAAATACACTGCATATATATAGATATATATTCATGGTTATGGATCGCACCAGACAAAAACTGCATGACATTTGAAATGCTAAAAGCTGTAATTGAATCGTAGACAATAAAACTATAGTGCCATTTGGTAGCGTGATCCTCAGATACAAATAGAAGCATTGACAAAATTGATACATTAGTCATCTTTTTTTACAATCTAAAGCCAAAGAGGACGAGTGTTCAGGATTTGGCGTCTACAACAATACTTTCAGTGTTGATATTTGTATCTTCCCGTTGAAACTTCATCCACCTGCTCAATATCACACCCCAGTGCAGGAAAGAGCCAGAGACAAGACGTAACGTACTTACAGGACTGTATCTATCTGACTACCTTCGGAAAATCCATTGGTCTCTAGATCGTACAGCCTCTCATGGCATAGCTAGCTCAAAGGAGGATAGAATAAAAAACTGCACACAACTTTATACTTGCGCAAAAAACACACACAAGCGGTCACATGCATCTACAATAAACCAATCAACGTTTTACTTATGTACCCATTTATCATCACAGTCAGACATTTATCCCACTAAATTTTCAAAAACAGAACGCTTTAGTATTCTTCATCATACTTTAATAACTTTCCAAATGAGGCCAAGCATGTTTGTGATTTGTAGAAGAATGTATGGTGTTTTCAAAGAGAATGCTCATTAAGTTTCTTTGGATACTGCACCAAAGCCCTGACTGCATATTCTATTTCCAAGAGTTTGATAGAGAAGTAAGGGTCACATCAGTCAAAGTGACACAAGGGGTTGCTTTGTTAGTCAATGATAAATCATCACTACAACTGAAATTGACTACCCTTGAATGAAAAATACTTCAGATGGACAGAAATGTGATTTGTCAGTCATCTTTCTTGCACAACTCTGACTCAATGTTCCTGACTTCAGATCTTATTTTCAGGTCTCATCCTCTGATCCTTGAGAAAAGGGATATCAAAGGGAAGATTACCCTCCCTTTTCTCCAGAAGAAGAAAAATGAGACTTGGAACAAGCCCAATTGCTCCCTGCCCCAGTAAGTTCAAATTGTAACTTTGTGTTGTTACTATACTCATACAGTACCACTATCTGCTTACATGCCCATATTGGTGCATGACATTCAGAGTCATGTCAAAATAGATCTGAAATTAGCAAGTTATATTGAATGATGACTTCAGATTCACTTTCAGAGCCTTAGCTCACAGATTTTCATCATTAAATTACATTTTGAACAAACAGGGATAAAATGGGTGAGCTTGGGGTAAAAGGACCAAAGCTTATCAAGCGGCTTATTGTAATTTGCGTAATCATGCGTAAGTTACGCATCAATGCGTAAGTTACACATTTTACAACAAAATGCGTAAGGAGATGCGTAAGATGATGCATAAGATAGCCTCGATGCGTAAGATGATGCGTAAGATAATGCGTAAGATAGCCTCGATGCGTAACATGAAGCGTAAGATGGAAATATCGTCATTGCAAAGAGAATATAGCAGATCAGAACAGCAAAAGCCATTCGAATGTCATCTACTGGCACAAAATGATAATAGTAATGATGATGTTTACACAGGGTAACCACTTCAACACATGAAGTGATGTTATCAACGAGGGCCCTGTCGTGAAGTATTTATAGTATATATATTTATTGCAAGTTGAATTAAGCGATTTCTTTTCAGAATTGGGCTCCAGGTTTCGGAGAAAAATGCTAATACGCCATATGTTCAGTATATCTTAACTCCAGTGCTTTGTTATTTTTACCACTCTTCACGATGCAATCCTGATTGCCTGTCAAGCCCAACGAACGCCAATTTAGGCCTTCTACCCATTTTCACAAACGTTAGGCCTATGTTATATCTAAAATTTTGAGAATCTGATATCTTCACGTGCAAAGCGATATTGAATTTGATAGGCTAACTCTGGGAGGCAACTATGTAAAGGATCGCTATTTAACCTGACTCGATGCCCTTGAAGCAAATACCAACGACAAGATAGACGCGAACAGTAAGAGACATAAACAATAATACGACACAGAGTAGATTTTAAATACTCACTTCAAATAGATCTTTCTCTGGAAAACTGATTGATGAATAAACGTAATTCAAAAGATTTGATCAATTGCAAGTCTTCGTTTTGCAGAATTGTCCCTATTCAATCTGCAAAACGAAAGAACAGCCACCAAAGTGTCACAAAAGGGGATAAATTCAACAACAAATATAACATCCATTGTAGCTTTATGAATGTTAAACATATCGAGATCCATGTTCTTTATAAATAAGAAACATGGTTAGTAGGATGGACGAAAATTTAAGGAACTCTTAGAACCGAGTTCTATGTCAAGAAACATATCTGCAACGAGAGTTGGAAATAAGACCGGAACTCATTCCTTCGCAACTTGTATTTCATGTCTTTTGTATAAAGAAGACGTGAAACTGAGCAAACTCAATATGAAAAAGTATGTTCGTCTGTAGAAATTTGAAAAGGGCCTAAATTACCATTTGGTGTGCTTTCTCCGAAACCTGATGGGCCCAATTCTGAAAAGAAGTCTTTTAATTCGATAGGTAATAAATACTTTGTGCCAGTAGATGACATTCGAATGTCTTGTGCTGTTCCGATCTGCTATATTCTCCTTCAGATGACGGTATCTTCATCTTGCGCATCATCTTACGCATCATCTTACGCATCATCTTACGCATAGAAATTATCTTACGCATCATCTTACGCATCGAGGCTATCTTACGCATTATCTTACGCATCATCTTATGCATCGAGACTATCTTACGCATCTCCTTGCGCATTTTGTCGTAAAATGCGTAACTTACGCATGCTTACGCAAATTACAATAAGCCTTATCAAGCCTCAGCTACTAACTAAAATAACAACATAAACCACATACTCAAATGGAAATATGTTATATAATATGCACAGCCAAGTTTTGCAGTTTTTTTGATGCACATGCTTCCTGGCTACCTATTGGAGCTACCCCCTTGAAATGTTGAATGTTGAATGAACTGTTCATGATCTACCATCTTTAAGCAATTTTACCCTAACATAACCATAACCATAACCAAATTGAACATAACCATTAGTCTACTTATTTGTCCCAAATACAACCCTACCCAGCATGAAATAATAAAGGACTTTTACAGCAGTTACTATTTCATTCTAGTTATCATACTTTGGTGTCAATCCATCAAAACCACAACAACTGCACCAATTCTGTCATGAGTATCCTTGCAATTTTGTGCCTTCCATTTAGAAAGAAAGACTTTATTTGGGTCTGCACCTACGCTAACACATGACACATTCCTTTCAACTAGTTTTCCTTCCCCAGGGAAACAATAAAGTAACCATTTTAGTGGGGCATCTCTTTATTGGAATCAGCTTGCAAATAGAATACTGTGCTCAGCTATAGCGAAAGTTGTCTTAGCGCATAATCGTTGGATGCAACTCTATAACGAGAACTGAGAGTTTCTAAACTTATCATATTTCACATGTTTTTATAAGAAACTGCTAATAACTCAAGACTCAGATTGCCAAAAGATTCAGAAACTCCAGTACTGGGAAAACATAACTTGAGAAACTATTTGTTTTGATAAAGGAAATCTTTAACATATTTCTACTCTATTTCACTTTACTCTTCCAATGCTTACTCAACTGACAGCCAGCAGCTAGGATCTGGCTCAAAAGACCCCTCAATAATTGTGATATGCTGAGCACAAAAATTGAAATGTCATTCTGTAAATAAATTGTGACAGATCTTACCAGCAGTTTGATGAGATTACCAAAATATTAACCTCAACCATTATCATTTTGAAAAGGTACACAGCCACACTCAGACTAATATGACCAATCATAGGAATTTTGCATACTGTAAATATATGTAAGTTTAGGACCAAGTTCACATTCTGCTGCATTCATGCCCACTCAAGAAACTATTTATCTGTTAAAAACCACTCATTATTAGACAAATATATGACTTAATCATATTACTATGTACATGCTAGCCCTAAAGCCAAATATTTACTGCTGCATGCTTCATGTGTGATACTAACTTGCTTTTCGAGTAATATGATTTGAGTTTCTAGCTTAGCTTACAACATGCATTTGCTGAACTGAAGGCAAATTCAATCAAGTTAGAGGGTGTGTGTGTTTGAGAATAATTCTAGCATGGGACTATTGTTAACCTTAATCAAGTTCTAATCATTCATGCAAACTAGCCAAAATTGTGACATCATAATCAATTCAAAGTCCTTCAAGCCTAAATAATGCTTCTGTCAAGTTCCACTGACTTGTTGCAAGCTGAATCTTTTCTCAAGGGAATGTGAAGAGATATAGTTTTGAGAAATGAGGCTGATATGAATAAAAGTTTGGAACTATTTATTCAAACTATTCCAATTTTCTACTGCTAATCCATTTTCAAGGTGAGAAACATTACTGTCTACAAATTTCACTTATTTTCTATTTTTGAGAAAGTTCCCGCATTATTGTTGAAGTTCTTTGAACAAGATAAACTCTTAAACCCCTTCCCTGGGAGCAAGGGAGAAATGATGTATGCAGTAAACTCTTCCAGCCCTATACCTGGGAAAAGTAAAGTATTAAGTATTCTAAGTAAAATCTTCCACCCCTTCCTTGGGAAAAATAAGTGTACGAAACTCTTCCGCCATTTCCATGGAGAAGCTAAGTTTCTAGTCTTCAATGAAAAGCTCCATGCCGAAAACCATTAAATCACTTTTTAAAATAATACTCATCCATATGAAAATCGAATGAAATCCATCTAATGTGCACATTTGAAAAGGCGCGCCATTCTTTTTAATTAGCCTCATACTGTGTCTCTAAATGAGGCTCATCCACTGTCAAAACTTGATCGGTGCCCCCGTCCTCACGCTGGACTCATGCGCAGGACTGGCTGAGCTTGGCATGGTTCTTACTTCACAACCATGCCATCCATTGTTTGTGAGACGATGGAATGTAGCGCGCCTGGGACGAGAAGCCTCATAATAATAATAATAATAATAATAATAATAATAATAATAATAATAATAATAATAATAATAATAATAATAATAATAATAATAATAATAATAATAATAATAATAATAATAATAATAATAATAATAATAATAATAATAATAATAATGATAATAATAATAATAATAATAATAATAATAATAATAATAATAATAATAATAATAATAATAATAATAAATTATGCAACCACATGGGACAAGTCGACAAATTGCCGAACACGAATTCGGAAAAATCGTGCCTTATTGAGGGAGGAAACTGTTCTAACAAAAATGTCATTTATGCCGCTGAGAGCAGAAGACACAAGCAGTTGTACATAGGATACACGTCCACAACACTTAAGCAAAGATTTAACAAACATAGGAGTGATGCAAAACATGATCCAGACGCCACGGAGCTTGGCAAACACTTCCATGATAGCCCAGAATGTAATTTTGATACAGACCTACGCGTACATATTTTGCAAAACGTAAATGGTAACGAAGACAACCTTGAATTCTATGAAAATCTGTGGATAATGAGACTAGACTCAAGGGAACCTAATGGTCTCAGCAGTGCTATGAATGAATTTGGAAGAACGTATTACAAACTATTTCCAAGTCCTTGAATTTAGTTTACTACATCTGTTACGCCACATTAATCGAACCTTAACTTTAGCGAACTGTTTATTCGATACATGATAGAACGTAGCATTCTCCAATAGCTACTTAACGTTTTAGTCATTTATAGAACATTTCATTATGACTGAAGAAGATCCACGTAGGATCGAAAATTTTCATTCAAATATCTTGTTTTTCTTGCGTGTTACTTACCAACAAACAAGACGTATCAATCTTTACTTAGACAATAATAATAATAATAATAATAATAATAATAATAATAATAATAATAATAATAATAATAATAATAATAATAATAATAATAATAATAATAATAATAATAATAATAATAATAATAATAATAATAACAACAATAATAATAATAATAATAATAATAATAATAATTATAATAATGACCTCAAGTTATATGCCAAGAGTGAAACAGGATTAGATTCGTTGGTACAGACAGTGCATATGTTTAGTAATGACATTGGAATGGAGTTTGGTGTGGAGAAATGTGCAGTGATGGTGATAAGAAGGGGGAAGTTGGCAAGGTCAGATGACATCATTTTACCTGATGAGAGTGTGATTAAAGGATTAGCAGAAGGGGATGCGTACAAGTATCTAGGTGTCTTAGAAGCAGAGGAAGTTAAGAAAGAGCAGATGAAAAATAAACTGAAGAATGAATATAAGAGACGGATTAGAAAGGTTCTGCAGTCTAAACTAAATGGTGGAAACACGATCAAAGCTATCAATACTTGGGCTGTATCTCTTCTAAGACACTCAGCACCATTTGTGAACTGGACAAAAGAAGAGGTAAAGGATATGGATAGAATGACAAGGAAGACAATGACTATGAATGGAGCATTACATCCAAGGGACAGCGTGTGTCGTTTGTACGTACCAAGGAAAATGGGAGGTAGAGGACTGATTGGAATAGAAGACTGTGTGGAGCTTGCCATTTTGGGATTAAATAACTATGTCAACGAAAGTCAAGATAAATTGATAGAAGGGGCAAGGGGATGTGAGATAATAGAGCAAGAGAGTACTGAAACAGTGAAAAGGAAACGGGTAGAAGCAAGGGTGTCTGAGTGGAAAGAAAAACCGCTACACGGGCAATATCTTCGAGAAACATAAGACGTCAAAAGTATGGACACGTGGCTATGGCTAAGAGAAGGTACATTAAAAAAAGAAACAGAGAGTTTATTAACAGCAGCCCAAGACCAAGCATTGCGTACGAATATCATCAAGACTAAAATAGATAAGACCAGTGATTGCAGCTTGTGCAGATTGTGTAAGGAGGCAGATGAAACAGTGACCCATATTGCTAGTCAATGCAGTAAATTGGCACAGCTAGAATACAAGGCAAGGCACGACAAGGTGGCGCAAGCATTGCATTGGGACCTTTGTAGGAAAAATGACTTACAGCATGAAAAGAATTGGTACGAACACAATCCACAAAGTGTAGTTGAAAATGATAAATGTAAGATCTTGTGGGACTTTACGATCCAAACGGATCATTATATAACAGCAAGGAGACCAGACATTGTAGTAGTGGATAAGGATAAGAAAACCTGCCAGCTCATTGACGTAGCGTGCCCTGGAGATAAAAGAGTGAAAGAAAAGGAAGATGAAAAAGTTGCTAAATATCAGGACTTAGCCAGAGAACTCCGCAAGATATGGAGTATGGTAGTGAAAGTCATTCCAATTGTAATTGGAGTGTTGGAAACGATACCAGCTCGGTTAAAGGACAACTTGAAGGAAATTGGAATTCCTTTAAAGGCATCGCAAATCCAGAAATCAGTGTTACTGGGAACAGCAAGAATTTTGAGGAAGGTTCTTGAAGTCTGAGGATACTTGTTGTAACTTGATATTCGAGATTGACTCCAATATATAGACTGTATATTGTGCGTAGATTGACTGTATATTGTGCGTAATTTCTATAATAATAATAATAATAATAATAATAATAATAATAATAATAATAATAATAATAATAATAATAATAATAATAATAATAATAATAATAATAATAATAATAATAATAATAATAATAATAATAATAATAATAATAATAATAATAATAATAATAATAATAATAATGATAATAATAATAAAACACAACTGTTAAAAACCAGATGTTTAGATTATCAAATCTTCATCAGTGCTTTACAATAAAAACAGCCAAGTATTTATAGGAAAAAAATTTTACATGCAATTGTTTTTCATCTAGCCTAAGCGGTTCTAAAATCAACAAGGGACTAGAATCCATGCTGTTAGAAACTAGGACACTGGACTCTACGGGGACTCCTAACAATGTACACCCTCCAAGGACCTGCTTTTTGTAAAATTGCTAAATCCCTGATGGCGAGATGGAGACTCCAAAATACCTTAAAGGATCTGCTTTTCGTAAATTGCTAAATCCCTAATGGTTTGAGAGAGACTCGAAAGTACCCCCAAAGGACCTGCTTTTCGTAAATTGCTAAATCCCTGATGGCCATATAGAGACTTCAAAATACCTTCCAGGATCTGCTTTTCGTATATTGCTAAATCCCGGGTGGCCATATAGAGACTCCAAAATACCCTCCAGGATCTGCTTTTCGTAAATTGCTAAATCCCGGATGGCTTGACCGTGGGTTCCATCCTGCCACCGCGTGTATACCACCTATCTGATGTCCCAGATCAAAAAAGCTCTCCGATAAATCGAAAAAAGTTAAGCAATACCGCAAGCAAACACATCCAGCTCAACATCCGCTGCCCTTTCATTTAAACCATTTGGTATGAAAGTCCCAAATTTAAATTGCCAAAACAACTCCTTTCGTCTAACCGAAAACATATCGTGAGCCCCATCTATGATTTTTACACTAACCGAAAATGCACCCTGATAACCCTCGCCGAAAAAATGAGCAGAAAAGTGGTCTTGCGGGACTGGTTTACCCCTGTCAAGGCTGCCATCATTGTATTTGCGGGCATAAGTGCGATGATAGGACTTATAGACATTAAACCGTTGTCGAAACTTAGTCGTTGTGCTGCCAACATATTTTTTGTTGCAGATATTACATTGCAATAGATAAACCACATTTTGAGAGTTGCAATTGTATGCCCCTGAAAAGTTGGTAAAAGACCGCGATTCATTAAAGTTTCCGAAAGTGTCCCCCTTTACAACAATGGGGCAGATCTGACTGCTCCTTCTACCGTTGCACCTAAAAGTACCCTTCTCCACCTGTTCCTCTCCCAATGGCCTAAGTTTTGCCCTTACTAGAGTGTCTTTAAGATTTTTTGCTCTCCGAAACGATATAAAACATTTTATTCTGAAAGAGATTACGATGCTTATCATCTACAAATAACTTATTTGAACAATTTCGCAAAATTTCGTGCACTTTGAAGAATGCAGGATGGTATGTCAGCATGAGAGGTATGCGCGAATCATCATTGTGGTTTTGAGAGCGACCCAGGAGGTCTCTACGATCCAACCCTTTAACCCTGTTTACTTGGCTATCAATTTCCCCCTTACTATACTCCCTCTCCAGAAGGTATGTCTCCAGTTCTCCTAGCCGTTTTGCAAAGAACCCTTCCTCTGAACAAATACGACGGAAGCGGAGAGCTTGCCCGTACGGTATGCCCCTCTTCGTATGAATCGGGTGACATGAGAAATGGTGGAGAAGTTGATGAGTATCCGTCGGTTTCGTGTATAGATCGGTAACAATCCTGTCATCTTTTTAATTACCTGAAAATCCAGAAGATGTATTGTCTCCTTAGAGTATTCTGCGGTGAACTTAATTGAGTGATGTGCTGAATTAAGGAAATCAATGAATTCTAACAACTTTTCTTCCCCGTGTGTCCAGACTAAAAATACGTCATCAATGTAGCACCACCATGACCATGGTTTTTCTACATGATGATCAAGGAGTCTTTGTTCTAAAGCTGCTAGAAACAAAATTGCATATGATGGTGAACATTTTTTTCTTATAGCTGTCCCCCTAACCTGTTGAAAAAATTCACCGTTGAACTCAAAAAGTTGTTTTTAGCACCAATTTCGTCAATTCAACTAGAGTTTCTGTTGAAACCGACTGATCACCTCTAGAATTAAGCGCTTCGCGTATGGACCCTAGCCCCTCATCATGTGGTATGCTTGGGTACAGACCCACAACATCTACTGTACATAAAATAACGTCCTGTGGAAGACCTTTCAAGGCATTGAGTTTCTGTAAAAAATGATTAGTATCCTTAATATAGGAGGGTACTTTTTTGGCTAATGGTTGCAAGTGATGATCCAAAGATTCCGAAATATTTTCCGTAAAATAACCAGAATTTGAGATGACAGGTCTTCCTGGAACACCATTTAACCTCTTGAGGATTTTTGGTAGAAGATAGAAGCGTCCTAACTTGGGGTCATTAACCAAGAAGTACTCTAATGTTTTCTCATCCATATCCCCTCGTTCTCTAATAATGCTTATAGCGTCATCGATGACCTTCTGAAGATGCTCCGAAGGATTGCTATCAAGTTTAAGATATACTTTTGAGTCCCCGAGCTGGTTAAGAGCTTCCAAAATGTAGTCTTCCTTATCCCAGACTACCACCCCTGAACCTTTGTCCGCTTCTTTGATAACAATCGAACGGTCCGCCTTCAGGCTCCTTAAAGCGGCTCTCTCATCCATGCCTAAATTGCTGAAATTACAGCCATTTGCCGACATTTTCATAATTTTACCCTCTAACCTGGAAAGAAATACCTCAATAGCCTCATCTTTGTGTCTTGGATTAAATTTGCTTTTTGGCCTAAAAGATGGGGCATCAGGAAAACCCTCTTCTTCCCTGAAATGCCATTTTAACCGAAGCCTCCTTCCAAAATTTTCCAAATCAATTTTAACTTGAGAGAATTCAATTTCCTTTGGTGTTGCCACAAATTTAAGGCCCTTAGATAAAACTGAAATCTCTGAATGACTTAGAGCCCGCTGCGAAAGATTCCCGGGGGGGGGTAACTTAACTTGTCTATGGTACGGGGTTGTGCCATTTTTTAGGGTACCTTTTTCATGATAGTTTCCGGATTTATGGGTATGGTTTTCAACAATTTGTGGCATCTTCCGGATTTTTGGGTATACTTTTCTCTCAGAATTCAGTTATTGGTGAGCTTTTTTGGCATTCCCGGATTTATGGGTATGATTTTAAGAATTACTCCGGATTTATGGGTATACTTTTGAGAAATTTCTCCGGATTTAAGGGTATACTTTTGAGAAGGTTTTCCGGATTTATGGGTGGTACTTTCACGATTTGAATGGCACAACCCCGTATCTTGGAAACTCAAGTTACCCCCCCCCCCCGGGGAAAGATTATTAACTTTATCGTTTTCAAATTGTCCTTCAAGTCTTCCATTCTCATCCAGTCTAACTTCAAATACTGCGTTGTTTTCGCCACGTGCTATCAATCTCCCCTCCTCTTCTAGCTGTTGGTTTCCAAAATCATTTAAGTCAGGTTCTCTTCCTGACCGATCCACGTCCCTAGTATTTTCATAACTGGTATAATAATAATAATAATAATAATAATAATAATAATAATAATAATAATAATAATAATAATAATAATAATAATAATAATAATAATAATAATAATAATAATAATAATAATAATAATAATAATAATAATAATAATGATTGTTATTATTATTATTATTATTATTATTATTATTATTATTATTATTATTATTATATTATTATTATTATTATTATTATTATTATTATTATTATTATTATTATTATTATTATTATTATTATTATTATTATTATTATTATTATTATTATTATTATTATTATTATACTAAAAATATTAATAATAATAATACTAATAATGATAATGAAAACATTTCATCCCTAAAAGTAACTAGTTAGATAAAATAGTAAAGATAAAAGTTTGTATATGTCACTCAACAAAATGGGCATGACAAAATACATTTTACCGCTGCTAAAGTCCAAAACCTTACATCATTGTAATCTTAAATCGACAAGTCCTTTAAAATACTAGGAGATCTGGATCAAGCCAGTCTTTGTCCTTCTTACAAAAAAAGAAGTATGTTGATCGAATACAAATATTGATTGCTGTTTTAATTACGTTTGTTGCATTTTCTTTTGGAACTCCTATACTTGTTAATGCATTGAATAGATTTTGTTCAGAATCGTTTTTACCAATGAGTCCCAGAGCGCTCATACTCAGACTATAATGATAATAATAATAATAATAGTAATAATAATAATAATAATAATAATAATAATAGTAATAATAGTAATAATAATAATAATAATAATAATAATAATAATAATAATAATAATAATAATAATAGTAATAATAATAATGATAGTCCTGGGTATGACTTTAAACTGCATCCGGTTGTGGAGTTTCGACGTGGGCGAATGAGGTTACCCTTTGCCACAACTACCTCCAGGTCACCCTTGAGCAAGGTGTAGCACCTGTAAGCTCTCCCCGAGGCCATGAAGTACCGGGTTGGCGTCCGGCGGGGGCTAGTCTGTCTCATGGGTGGGGGGGACTCTTCAGCCTTGGTTGGCAACCCCCCTAGTGATGGTGTCACGTTAAAATAAAAACACCCGAGGGAAGGAAAACCCGGATAAAACCATCCTCATTTTGAGTGTAAATGCCTAATGATAATTCATCAAACAACAACGTGAATGGTACTGGAATCAACAATGATGAAGGTGCCTCGTTCGGCAGGTGTCCTGTGGACGAGCAGCGCAGGCCCGGTCGTCATCAAGCAACTGCCAGACAGAAATGGAGTAAGACTATCAATAGACTGGTAATGTATTGTAAATTGAAAAGTGAGCCTAACAGAAGAGGATATCGAAAGAGAATGATGGAAATATGGAGAGACAAAGGGGTGTTCGACATCAGCGAACAGAGATTGATGGATCAGGCACGAGCGATTGTAGTTAATCAATGGTTAACAGATGTAGAGCTTGAAGAAATTAGAAGGGAAATCGAAAGAGAAAATACTTACGTAACAGTGGATATGAATGACCAGGAAGAAAGGACACAGCTTCAAGGGGAACAAGAAACACGAGCAGAAGCACAAAGTGACAGAGAAGATAGGACGGGGAACGACAATGATAGTATTGAGGGATTTGATCTTCGGGAAGATGTTATGTTGAGCGAGGAAGAGACGGAACAGCTGACTACCATACGGACTTTTTATGTGGAAAAGAAGCAACCACCAAAGGTAACATTCAAAACGGTGAATAAGAAGAACATACAAAGAGAAATAAAAAAGCTGGAAAATCTTATTAAAAAGGTCATTACACCCACCATAACCGAAACAAACAGATTTATCATTGCGTTGATATGGTATGTAGCCTATAAAATGGGCCTGAAAGAAAGAGAGCAAAGACCAAAGAAAGATCCTTGGTGGAAGAGACGCATTAACAACGATATCAAACAATTGAGGACAGCTGTTAGTAAACTTGAGAGGAGACAGAATAATGAAATGCACAGCAACAGAAGAATGGAATATATCAATAACAAGTACAGGGTTAAAGAAAAAGGCGTTAGTGTAGTGATAGAGGAATTGAAGCAAAGGGTAGTGGCGAAAGCTGCAAAGATTAAGAGGTATGAAGCCAGAAATGAACAACAGCGTCAAAACAGATTATTTGAAGTAGATCAAGGGCGGTTATATCAGGAATTAGATAGAAAAGTTAGAAATGAAAGTCTGATCCCAGATGCAGATGAAGCAAGAAGATTCTGGGGTTCAATATGGGAAAATCCAGTTGAGCACAACACCCAGGCTGAGTGGCTAAAGGACATCAAAGAGGAGATGACAGGATTAAACCATCAACAAGAAGACATAGAAATTGAAGAAGGAAAGGTGAAGGAACAGCTAAAGAAAATTCCAAACTGGAAGGCCCCAGGGCCTGATGGAGTGCAGGGCTTCTGGATCAAGAACTTGAATGGACTCCACAACCGAATCGCAGAGCAACTCAATGAAATAATGAGAACTGGTGTTGTACCGACATGGATGACAACAGGTAAGACACTTTTGTGTGTGAAAGACACTAGCAAAGGTAATGCTGCAGACAATTATAGACCGATATCATGTTTACCACTTATGTGGAAAGTTTTGACGGGAATTGTTGCAGATCAGATTTACACATACATGGAAGAGAGAGAGTTATTCCCAGATGAGCAAAAGGGGTGTAAGAAGAAGGCAAGGGGCACAAAAGATCAGCTACTTATCGATAAGACCATTATAAAGAGTTGTAAAAGAAGACATACGAATCTCTCCATTGCTTGGATTGACTATCGTAAAGCTTACGATATGGTGCCACATTCGTGGATAATAGAATGTCTTAACATGATTGGAGTTGCAGACAACCTCAAGGAGCTAATTAGAAGAAGCATGCCTAGGTGGAAAACGATATTAACAGCAGGGAAACAAGAATTAGGTGAAGTAAGCATTCAGAGAGGAATCTTCCAGGGTGACTGCCTTTCCCCGCTACTCTTTGTGATTTGTCTTTTGCCAATGTCGATGATACTCCGAAAGTGTAAGGCTGGATATCAACTTGAAAGGGGAAAAACGAAAATAAATCACCTCCTTTTCATGGACGATTTGAAGTTGTTTGCAAAGGATGAAAATGAGATCGATTCACTGGTAAGAACGGTGAATGTTTTTAGTGAGGACATAGGTATGATGTTTGGAGTCCAGAAGTGCGGAGTGGTCGTAATGAAAAGAGGAAAAGTTGTCAACAGCGATGGTATACAGCTACCAAACGGTGAATCAATTAAAAGTGTCGACGAAGAAGGATATAAGTATCTTGGCATACTAGAGATAGATGAGATTATGAATCAAACTATGAAAGAGCTTGTACAAAAAGAATACCTACGAAGGTTGAAAAAGATTCTTAAATCAAGACTGAATGGAAAGAATATAATCATTGCAATAAATACGTGGGCTGTGTCATTGCTGAGGTACGGTGCAGGGTTGATAAATTGGACCAAGAACGAACTGCAAGAACTTGATAGAAAAACAAGAAAGAAACTGACCATGTATGGAGCGTTCCACCCTAAAAGCAATGTGAACAGACTGTATTTAACAAGGCAGGAAGGAGGGAGGGGCTTGATTGGAGCTGAAGAGACTGTACGAAGTGAGGAGAACAGTCTTGGATGGTATGTGATGAACAACGCCCACGAAATAATGAGATCAATTGAAAAGGAAGGAATACTGAGATCAAATGAAATCAAAGATCCCAAAGTATGGAAACGGCAGAATAAAGAACAGCATAAGAACGGGTGGATGGATAAACCGCTGCATGGGCAAACAGCTGCTGCTACAAAAGATTTAATGGATAAGGATAAGAACTGGAATTGGTTGAAACATGCAGGATTAAAGAAAGAAACAGAGAGCACTATATTTGCAGCGCAAGAGCAAGCAGTGGGAACGAATTCTGTAAAGAACATCATTTACAAAGAAAATGTATCAAAAGAATGTAGACTATGTGGAAAAGCAGATGAAACGATAGCGCACATAGTATCTGAATGTCAACAGCTAGCGCAAGTACAATATAAAGGCTGGAGACATGACAAAGTAGCTCAAATTGTCCACTGGAAGTTATGTCAAAAACTAGGTTTAGATTATGGAGATAGATGGTACAACCATAAAGTAGAGAATGTTATTGTGACAGAAGACATTAGGTTATTGTGGGATTTTCCCATACAGACAGATCATCGACTGGAGCATAACCGACCAGACATTGTTTTTGAAAATAAAAAGGATCGATCGTGTTTGCTGATTGACATATCCTGTCCCTTCGATACCAGGATCGAAAGAAAAGAAAAGGAAAAAATTGAGGTCTATCAAGACTTGAAGAGAGAGATTAAGAGGCTCTGGAATGTAAGAGAAGTTAAGATTGTACCAATAATCATTGGAGCTCTGGGTACGATTGGAAAGAACTTTGAAAACTGGTTGAAGAAGATTGAAATAGAATGCAGCACAGAACTTTTACAGAAAGCTTGCCTGTTAGGAACTGCAAAGATAGTAAGAAAAGTACTGGATACCTAAAGCCAAGGGATTTGGCCTGCTATCCAGAAGTCAACCGGCAGTCAACATCACCGCCGAGTGAACAATGAATAATGATGATAATAATAATTGTAAGTATAGATTCTTTCGTCTTGATTGTCTAAGTGTAATGGATTCAAGAAAAACAAGAACTTTTCAGTGAAATATTTCGATCTTATGTAGATCTTCTTCAGTCACAATGTGAGTAAATTACAAGAGTGTACTATGACAATAAAGGGAAGAATTATAGATTTGATTTAAGAGTTCTAAAGATTTCCGTGGAATTCTTGATTCTAATAATCTGGCGTCGATTGCTGATAACGAATTGGATAAGCACATAAGAACATAAAACCAGAAATAAGAAATGAATACAAGGAAATGCTATTACATATTCAAAAACTTGGGAATAGTTTATAATGCGTTTTTGCTAGTTCACCCATGGTGCTGTTCATTCCATGAGGTTCTTTTGTGTCCAGTCTAGTGATCCATTTGTCCTCAAAGTTACCTAAGTCGGTTTCATAACATTCTTTACGTTGGTTATACCTCGACGTCAGTCAGCCAAAGATTTAACAAGCATAGGAGTGATTCGAAGAATGATCCCTCTGCAACGGAACTCGGAAGACACTTTTTCAACAGTCAAGACTGTAATTTCGATCGGAACTTGAAAGTGCACATTTTGCAGCTAGTGGAAGGAAATGAAACTGAAACTCTTAAATCGAATATATAATTCTTCCCTTTATCGTTATAGTACACTCTTGTAATTTACTCACATTGTGACTGAAGAAGATCTACATAAGATCGAAATATTTCACTGAAAAGTTCTTGTTTTTCTGAATCTAATACTAATAATAATAATAATAATAATAATAATAATAATAATAATAATAATAATAATAATAATAATAATAATAATAATAATAATAATAATAATAATAATAATAATAATAATAATAATAGTAATGATAATAATAATAATAATAATAATAATAATAATAATAATAATAATAATAATAATTTTTTTATTTATTTAAGGTTGGAATGATAAAAATAGTTAAAAAACTAATTAAGGCCAACAATTTAACAAAAGTGATACTGAATAGTTCTATTTACATGTTTACATGTTTACATTTTTATTATAAAAATCCTAGATTATTTACAAAGGTCTTACACAATCTACAGTTGCAATCGTTGAAATGATGTTTTTATATTTTTCTCTTAAATTCTGTCAAGGTATGAGACTCCTTTATATCTAGCGGCAACGATTGCCAGAGTTTGTGCCCAGTGTACCTGATTGTCTGTATTCCATACGCATTTGTGCGTGGAATTGGTACCGACAGGGGGTGATTACATCTCAGGCTATATGAGATGTTCTTCTCGACAAAGATTTCACCCATGAATTTAGGATTGAGGTCATGTTTGGTCTTATAAATTTCTGTAGTTAGCAACTGTAGATTCCTTTGGTGAATGGTAACTGAGACTGCCTTTATCAACAATTCTTCAAAATTTGATGACATATCCTTGAAAGCGATTCTTAAAGCTCTTTCGTGAATATTATCTATCTTGTTGTTCACGTTTCTATCATGAAACATCCAAATGACGGGACAGTAGCTAAACTGAGACAATATAAAAGCATTCATCACAGTCTGAAATTTCTCCTGGTCCATGAATTTTGCAAATCGTGCGAGCGCATGAAGCTTCTGGCCAGCTTTTTTGCATATATTTTCGACGTGACACTTGAAATCTAAGTTTTTATCGAGTGTTATACCAAGGAGCTTTTCTTTGTCAGATTGTTCTATACAAGATGTGCCTATGTTCACTGAAGTGTTGGACGACTTACTTCCGAATAACATAAAATGACATTTTGCATCATTTAGCTTCATATGGTTGTCAACAAACCACTTGGAAAGGAGGCTAGCATCCGCTTCTAACTTACATTGAACATTATTTACGTCAGAATAGCATGCAAAGACAGTCGTATCATCTGCATAATTGCAGACCTCAGTGTCATTCACCAAGAAGAAAATATCATTAATAAATATATTGAATAGAGGGGGTCCCAAAACCGAAGCATGCGGAACACCTTTCGTTAATTCCTTCCATGCACTGAATGATCAATTTACCTTGACCCATTATTAGCCTACTGGCCCAAAGTTTTTATAATTGCGAGATTTTATTTGCTAGTAGATAGGTGGATACTACACCAAACATGGTTATGCACAATGAGAACTACACGGCTATTCAGACAAGTAAAAAGCCTGATTTTGGTTTGTCTTATTCCTCCGAGCACCTTTCTACTCAACAAACGTGAACCATTTTCTCTCTACCTCTCTTTCAGTGATTAACATCTCTTTCGTGTCGTTCACACAAATCACCCAGATCACCCAAATCACCTAATTTCTACAAGCAGTCGAGAAATTTAATTTTCCAAGTGAATTGCTCCTTCTGCTTTAGCGCTAAAATATATTATTCACCCCGATCACCCAAATCACCCACTTTCAGCGAGCAGTCGAGAAAATTAATTTTTCAAAGTGAATCCCCCTTCCTGCTTCAGTACTAAAATATCCTATTCACCCAGATCACCCAAATCACCAGCATTCTACGGGCAGTCAACCAAGTTAATTTCAACAGTTACTCCCTCCTCCTGCTGAAGCACCAAAGCATCCTGGTCACCCATATCACCCAAAACCCCCCCTCGTTTCTTCGAGCTGTCGATAAAACTAATTTTCCAACGTGAATTTCTCTTCCTGTTTCTGTACTACAATATCATATTTACCCAGATCACCAAAATCACCCACTTTCCGCGAGCAGTCGAGAAACTTATTTTTCCAAATTGAATCTCTCATTCTACTTCAGTATTGAAATATTCTATTCACCCAGATCACCCAAATCACCCACTTTCTACGAGCAGTTGAGAAACTTAATTTTCCGAAGCGAATCTCTCCTCCTGCTTCAGTACTACAATATCCTGTTCACGCAGATCACCCAAATCACCCACTTTCCGCGAGCTGTCGAGAAACTTAATTTTCCGAAGCGAATCTCTCCTCCTGCTTCATACTAAAATATCCTGTTCACCCAGATCACCCAAATGACCCACTTTCTACAAGCAATCGAGAAATCTAATTTTTCAAAGTGAATCTCTCCTTCTGCTTCAGGGCCCGTCCACACGTATACGTTTACGTTTTGTAAACGCATAGAATGTTTTCCGTCCACACTGATCCGCTAATCGTTTATGGAGCGTTTTAGCCTGTACACATGTAAACGCCAAAACAATCGAAAATGAATGATGAGCATGAAATCTATGATGTCATCGTTTACAAAAGTATGCGTTCACGACCGTCCACATGAAAACGCAAAAACAGTGGTAAAATAAGAACTGCAGGTGATTGGTGAATATGAAGTCTGTGACGTCACCGTTTACGAAAGTATGCGTTTACGACCGTCCACACGGAGACGTGAAAACAGCGTTTTCAAAAGTATCCACTTTGGAAAGCGTTTTCGAATGTATGCGTTTAGGATAACTTGAAACGCCGTTTACGTGTGGACGCAAGATGTAAACGTATTAGAACGTATGCGTTTACAGACGTAAACGTATACGTGTGGACGGGGCCTCAGTGCTAAAATATATTATTCACCCAAATCACCCAAAACACCCATATTCTACAGGCAGATGAATAATTTAATTTGTTCAGTGACTCCATCCTCCTGCTGCAGTCCAAAGCATCATGTTCACCCAGATCATCAAAATCACCCTCCTTTTGCAGGCAGTCAAGAAATTTATTTTTCTTCAGGGACTCTCTCCATCTTTTGCAGCACCGAATTATGCTATTCACCCATATCATCCAAATCACCTACTTTCTATAAGCAGTCGAGAAGTTTGATTTTCCAAAGTGGCTCTCCCTGTTTTCACCAATGCCTTCATTTTTCTGGCCACCACGTCCCCTTTCTTCCTTTTGTTGAACATGTGAATTTCAAATTCCTGCGCCTTTCATTGTTCAACCAAGTGACCTCTTGTTCTCGTATAAATTTTGAGAAGATTAATTGAGATTGAAATTGATTGTTCAGTCTTCTGAATGTTCTGAATAAAATTCATTGTCTGATAAAATTCATTCTCCTCTAAATTTCATTCTCTGATACATCGAGGGACAGCCCGGTGACTTCAGCTCAGTTGACCTTCTAATAAAGGAGATAGATAGGATGACCGCATACAACTTGCGAAATTCCCTGCAATCGAGAGGAATCGCCGTCTCCAAGTGCAAGAAAGCAGTAAATGCGTGTAGGTCAGCTTTTGCCAGTGACATGTGAGACCTACCGCATGCACTTATCCACCACCTTGCTTTAGCTTCGTTTCTTACTTTTCCAGTAAAATGAAGAAACTGACATCTTCTTCATACCTGTTTTTCAATGTATGAGGGTTTGATCGCTTGGAGTCGTTGTGGTTCCCCGTGTAATAGCAGTGTTTCGCCATTTCGACTACTTGCTGTTCTTGCTGGAGAATCCTGTCTTAGTTTTTGGTGCTCTGTTGACAAAGATTGGCCATCAACCAATCATGATGCGCTATTTCATAGGTCACATGGCAATCAGTAACACGTGGATTTTGCGTCGAAAAAGTGGATTTACTGTGAAATATATTGAGAAATCGGCAGCTTGAAACCAACGTAGGATTTACATCTACATTTGAATTTACCTCAGACATATCTGTGGAGGGATTCAAGCCAACAGCAAATCTTTTTTCAGGATTGCTTAAATATGGAGCCAAGTCGCCCCATACAACGAACATTATGAGAGCCAGATGAGAAATATAGAATTATTTGAGTAAAATTATCAAAACGTACCTAATATTGGATATTCGTATTCTTTTTCTTCATCATTTGTGCTAAAATCAAGAATCAATTATTGTTCTGTGATTATTTCACTGTAATTATCTTATTTCTTTTGCTAACTCTAGTAATTATAAATCCCGCAGGAAAGCTGAGTTTATCCCAAAATTGCAAACTTGGAAATCTCAAGGAGAATATTTGTTTGCGTCCGGAATTAATCCCATCTGGATCGCGATGAAATTCGAACATTTCTGACCGGAGGGGGCATTTTTTCACCCCAACCTTTTCCAATACTTCTAGAGATATAACAATGGAACTTGGCACAGTTGTTCTTTGAGGGTAAGCTTTGCAATCCTTAAAAGAAGAATTTAATTAGTCACGTGGTTCGTAGCTAAGCAACTAACATAAATGGAAAAATGACCAAAATCTAGCAATTGCCTTAAAATACAAAATTTGTCCAGATCATTAACTTGAAATGACATGTAAAATTGCAGAAGAAAGTAGCGAATAAGAGTAGGAAAAGGAGTTTTTCATTAAGAATCAGCTCTTCATGATTAACCCTATTACTACCGGGGGGCACCAAGTGCCCGCGGAACGGATTATTTGATGCAATGTGGTCAGTTCGAAAGATAAAGAGCTGAAACTTGGTGACTTTTTTCAAATTTAATACACTAATTTAAAGATTTGCAAAAATTTTGAAAATGGTAGACACTGATCATGTGACGAACATCTTTTCAACACGTGGCAGCAGTGAAAGAAACGAAGGAACTCTTCTTCTTTCCAGAATGATCACAGATCATTGAAAATACTACCATTAAAAAAATCATGACGAGAGCTCTCGGAAGAGATATAGTTTTATTCATTTTGGCTGACGTCAGCAATTTCAATCTTAATGACGTCATCAATGATTATGACGTCATATAAATGATAACAAATGTCTTAGAAAAATTTAATGACCAAAATTGGTTTTCTTCATTACTATACATCATTGTGATTGTGACATTTGACATTTGAATGTTAGAAACAAGTATTTTTTGTTGGTTAAGCACGACGTTTTGCTGACATTTAAGGAGTTAGTATTTTTCTCGTAGATGTTCAGAAAAAGCTTTACAAAATGTGGCTTTCGATTTAGAATTTTTAATTTCAGTAGGAATTCTATTCTAGGTGATTGCACCAGTGTACATTATGGTGCGTTTAGTGGTACTTAATTTCGTTTTTGGAGGAACGAAGTCATTTCTAGACGCTTGTCGTGTACATCGACTATGTCTTTTATCTGTTTTTTGAAACATTTCTAAGAAGATTGTGTCTAGGACAATAGTCATTGTGACGTAATGAAAGATAAAAAAAGTAGCCAATTGTTTAGATTTCGCTACTATACATCATTTTGCCAAATTTGTTTCTCATTTCTGCAATATTGGCAACTTTATGGAAGGGGGGGGGGGAACTTTGGGCCCCCTCCCTGTACTACACATATGAAACTTTTGCTGTGTTGACTGCAGGGCCGAAGCTAGTGGGGCTGGGGGAGGAGCGTCCCCCCTCCTAAGAGACCATTTGTTGGAAAATTTTCCTCTCTTGTTGGCTATTTTGCGATTTAGATGACTAATTCCGGAGGATTTTGAGAATGTTTGAGAAAGAATGTTCCCCTCAAAGAAATGACTAAAAAATGAAATAATAAAAGATAACTAAGAAATGACTAAAAATAAAATTAATAAAAATAATAGTAATGATGAAAATAATGATTATAATAGTAGTAATGATCCTGAAAATGAAAATGATCATGCTAAGATTATGTGGGACATACCGACACATTTAGACAAAAGACCAAGCAACAATGCCATTAAGCCCGATATGCTGATAATTGACAAAGAAGGAAAAAAGATCAGTTTGATAGAGGGGGCACTTTGTGCACCAGAATGTATTACCAAGAGAGAGAAAGAGAAACAGGACAAGTATTCTGAAACGAGAAAGTCACTGGAGCGGTCAAATCGTGGATACGAAATAAATCAAATAAATGTTGTATTCGACTTTCTAGGCTGTAACAGCAAGCAATTGGAGTGTCAAATCAAGAGAATATGTGAAGGAGAGGAGGCAAAATTAGTAATCGAACAATGTCAAAAATTGGTACTCGGCCAAAACTGCGAGATTGTTAAAGCTTTTTACGAAAGAAAATAGAACTATAAAAAAATGAAATGTCACATTAGAAAAGAAAAAAAATAATAAAAGACACAATAACAACAAAAATAGTCTGCCTAAGCATTAGCCAGCAGTATAGAGGACTTAAGAAAAATCAACAGAAACAATTTTGACAAATAATAATAGAAACCAACACTGTTGGATCACATAAGCGTTTCGATTAAAATTTTTTTCAGTATAAAAACTTTACATGGCAGCCGAAAATTTATAGACATTGCGCTGTTTACGCCTAAAATTAGTTACATGGTGATAATGCTATATTTACAATTGGTCTATCTGAAAAACCTTACAACAAACAATAGAATTTTCGCTGCTATGCACAAGTTAAGATATTTTCTAGTTTCCTTGGTGAATAAGAAAGGGAACTGGGAGCTCCTAAACTTATACTGGTAACTTCTCTACTCCCCAAAGTGACCCTCCGAAAAATTCGCATACTGCTTAACTCTTCTTTTAGCAGTAGCTGAATCCCAGCTGATGATACAATAAACTTTTTTTCCTTTGGTAATTTGAAAAAGGACTGGAAGCTCTTTAAACGCATACTGAATCCTTTGATGTTACACTGTCAACCTTGCAGCTACCCCCAAGCGACCCCTTGAAAGAACTGCACACTGCATAACTCTTCTTTTAGCAATAGCTGAATCCCACGTGAAGCTACAAAGGGCAAGCACAAAACAGGCAGTACAACCTCTTTAGACAATAAGATACAATGGTAGAATTTAAGCCTTTCTGCATGCAAACACGTCCAATTCTACATCTGCAGCTCTTTCATTGAGACCCTTTGGGGTAAAAGTTTCAAGTCGATATTGCCAAAACAACTCCCTCCTACGTAGCGACAAAACATCATCAACTCCATCTATGATTTTAATCCCTACCCGAAAATTTCTGTAGGGTCCGTTTTCAAAAAAATGACTGAAAAACCTGCTTGTGGAACAGGTTTCCCCTTATCAAGAGAATGTTCGCTGTGTTTGCGTGCATATGTTCTAAAATAGGATTTGTAAGCATTAAACCATTGCCAAAATTTCGTCTTGGTTACCGACATACTTCATGTTGCATGACTCACATTGCGACCAATAAACCACATGATCAGAGTTGCAATCAAATCGCCCCGAAAAGTTTTTGAAAGACCTCGTAGAGTTATGATTTTGAAACGTACCCCCCTTCTTCATCAAAGGGCAAATCTGGCAACTCCTTCTACCATTGCATCTGAATATGCCTTTTTCCGTTAACTCTTCATCGATACTTAGCAGCTTAGGTCGCACGAGTTTTTCCTTCAAGCTTTTTGCCCTCCTAAACGTTACAAATATTTTGTCCTTAGAAACTTCCTTGTGTTCTATGTCTACCAACAACACATTTTGGTTATCGCGAAGGATTTCATAAACTTTGTGCATAGCTGGGTGATCAGTTAGCACAAAAGGTGTTTTCATGTCATCTTTTTCCTTGGGCCTGGCATCCAATAAAGTAGCAGATTTTTGTCCCGCACCTGGTCAATTTGACTGTCAACCTCGTTACCACTGTAGCCCCTTTCTAGAAGCCAAGATTTTAATTCTCCCACCCTATTTTGGAAAAACTTTTCCTCCGAGCAAATACGACGAAATCGAAGGGCCTGGCTATATGGAATCCACTTTTTGTGTGGTTAGGACGACATAAAGCTCGATGCAAGAGTTGATGGGTATCCGTAGGCTTTGTAAACAAAACCGTTACAAATTTGTTACCCTGTTTGATGACTTGAACATCAAGAAAATTAACCTTTTCTGTAGACCATTCAGCAGTGAACTTTATTGATTCGTGCGCTCCATTCAAAAAGTTCACAAATTCCCTTAGTTTTTCCTCCTCATGTTGCCAAATTACAAAAACGCATCTATGTATCTCCACCATACCCATGGTTTATTCTAAGCCTCAGCAAGTAGCTTTTCTTCTAGCGCTGCCAAGAAAAGGATCGCGTATTGAGGAGCGCATTTGGTACCAATTGCTGTACCCCTAAGCTGTTGATAGAAATCGCCATTAAATTCGAAAAAAATTGTTCTTAAGAACAACGTGAGCTAATTCAAGAAAGGTATCTGTGGAAATGGTTTTATCTTCCCGATGTTCAAGTACCCCTTTTAACGCCTCCAATCCCTCCTCGTGCGGAATACTTGGATAAAGCCCCACCACATCCACTGTACATAATATAGCACCCTCAGGGAGGCCATCCAGATCCATGATTTTTTAAGGAAGTGATTTGTGTCTTTTATATATGACTGCACCTTCTTCGCTAAAGGTTGCAAATGGTGGTCCAAAAATGCCGAAATGTCTTCCGTAAAAAAACCACAGTTGGAAATAACAGGTCTCCCTGGTACGCTATTCAATCTTTTGTGGATTTTTGGGAGGATGTAGAACCATCCTAGCCTAGGGGTAGTCTAATGGCGTCTAATTTTTGGAAGGAGGTAAAACCGTCCTAGCCTAGGTGTAGTCGTCACCATTAGGTAGTCTAATGTGGTTTGATCCAAATCTCCTCTATCACTGATAGTTTTAAGAGTGTCCGAAATAATCTGGTGAAGCCGTTCCGAAGGATCGTTGTCAAGCCTGCTATATACCTCAGAGTCACCGAGTTGACTCTCTGCTTCCGTTATATAGTCCTCTCTATCCCAAACCACTACACCCGAGTCTTTGTCAGCCTCCTTGACAACGATCGCTCGGTCCAATCTAAGACTGTTAATTGCTTTACTCTCCTCTCTACTAACATTACTAAAATTATTCCCTTGTGTCGATATACTCATGAGTTCTTCCTCAAATACAGTTCAATTGCAGCATCCTTATGTCGTGGATTAAATTTGCTACCGGGCCTAAAGGCTGCATATTCCGAAAAATCATCTATTCCCTAAAGTGCTATTTTAAGATGAGACGTCTACCGAAGCTCTCTAAATCCACCTTAATTTGTGAATAATCTAATTCCTTAGGGGTGATAACGAATTTTAAGCCATTAGATAATGCAGAAATTTCTGCTTCACTAAGGGCTCTTTTGGATAAATTAACCACCTTATCGTTTAAAAAATGTCCCTCAATTCTACCAATATGATCTACCTTATATTGAAAACTCGTGCTATTTACATCTTGTTGCGTGTGTTCATTCACTTTGTAAATTCTGTTTCACATCAGGTGTATAAGTCATTAAAAATCACTTTAGATCACAATTCATTACAACGTAATGAGTTGTGCACTTAAACGTATCGCAAACCTGACCTTACATCTGATGTGGGACGGAATCTAATACAATAAAGTATCCACTAGATATTAATTGTCTGTAGTGTTTTTTGTATTTAGGTTAACATTACGTGTCTTGTAATTAATATTGGTCATAGGGTAGTTCGCTCCCCATGATGTCGTCTCTGTAGTATAGAATAGTAATTAGAACTGTATAGTAGAATGTAAGAATTCTTGTAATACTTTCAGTGAATAACAATAAAGAAAACTACCTTATTCAGAATCTATGTAATCTTTTAAGATTCATTCATGCAGCCAAGCTATGTTGATCAAAACATTGGTGGAAATTGAAATTCTACTTTCATGTTAAAAACTTTAATTTTAGCAAATCTAAGATGAAGGAAAAAGCGATTAAATATCTTGTCTTTTTTAAATTTAACGAATGTAACCAAAATAGAAAATGTCTCTATATTACAATAACAATGTGCTCAATGATGAGCGCGGTTGCATGCTTCATTTTTCGTTCACCGTTTTTTCGTAATTTTGTGCAAAAAATGCTGACATTAGCAATTTTCCCGGTTTTTCGACTTTTTGATGATTCTATTGACAAATAAGTTGGAACAAAAGGAGGATTGGCTGCTAGAGGATTGAGGAAAGTAGTTTGGTGTCAACTTGAGAATATATTGACATATTGAAATAGTTTATTGGGATGTTCCTGAAAAATCGATTGTTATTACAGCCGCACTTGAGAATATTTATAGCGTTAAGAATTCGTAAATAGAAAAAAATGCCAATGGTGCATAAAATTAAAAGAAAAATACAAAATTGGGTAAAATTAACCCTGCCGATTAGCTTTAATCAATTCATTTGTCCTGGAAAATAATTGTTGTCAAAATATTCTGGCAGAAAGGCTACGCAGCAAAATGCGTCCATTTTCTTAAAGATGACGTCATAGATAAACTCACGTGACATATATTTGTCTATTGTCCGGGGAAAAATTTAATGAGGCATTACTAATCACAAATGCAAGAAGTAACAAGGATACTGTCAAAGGATTTTGATGTGAATTGGAATTATATCCAAAAATGGCTTGACTAAAAGTTAGCCCTGATCACCTTTAAAAACAGCCCCCACCCACCCCATTTAAATTTTTTCAAAATTTCATGCAAAATCAGACTTTGCATAGATAGAAACTAAAAGTAAAAAACAACAGGCTGGTTCAAAATACTAGTTTGTAGCAGTTCTCCATTATGTAATTAGGCTGAATTAGCCCCCCCCTAGTCTGGATAGGGTTAAAAACGAATGTATCATTAAGCCCATGCATGCGAGTTCTAGAAATGCAGTGGCTTAGCCGATGGTGTTTTCTGTTAAGAAATATACCTGATAAACGGCTCCAAAAAGTAAGGCTGCCAGCTGCAAGAACAATATTGAGCAGATGGGCATGTTTTCGCTTTCTTTGTTTGCAAAAAATTTGCTCTCGACAGTTATTCTTAAGACGCAATGAAAGATAGGATCTTGCAAACCTAAGTTGCCGTGGATCGTTGCAACTACTTCTTGAATACTCATTTTCTCTTTAACTCATGCCTCCAGTGTTCGGAGGACGATATTGATATGCAAGGTATGCACATTTAAGTTGATAATCGGCAAATATGCTTATGAACTCAAAAAGCGAATGATTTGGATCAATGGTTTCATATTTTCTTGCTGTGTTCCTTTGTTTAGTCAAAAAGGTTACTTTCTTGAGACACCAGTTAGAAAATTGTACTTTTTTCCTCATTTTTCTTCAGTCACGAACGTTGTTTACGCGAAAATGCACCTTTTTCTTGATCCAGAGACTTTGTCAAGAAATTTGCAGAAAGAAAACTCATTTGTAAAAGTTTATGTCCTCAATTTCGCGATTTTTTCTTCTCATTAAACTACCGGCAAAAGTTTCTGCGCCTAAAGTACACCTCCTGTAAATATTTTCCCAGAAAATGAATCGATGTCTACAAGAGAGCCTTCATAGAATGATTTCTAATCTTGAATAAATCACTGATCAGCCTTCAGAGTGTAAAGTCTTATGTAAAGAATGCAAAGTTGCCCCCCCCCCCTTCAACAACGGGCTGGATCCATGGTCACTAGGGAGGGGAAAAAAGACATAAACAATTAAGTCTACGTAGCGGCGTGAATAATAACATAATAATAATAATAATAATAATAATACGATATTTTCACAGGTTGATTCAATCAGCTATAAGTATAACTCCTACCAAGAGAAGCCCTGCATAAAATTAAAAAGCTAAAGAAAAATTGTCATACTTAAGGAAGAAGATACAAAAATCATTTAAAAACGTTAAAAATTATCAATAACCGGTTAAATGTCATATTCAACAAAATTTGTCCATGAAAAAGAAATACAAAAGTTAATCTATAAAATGTTCCTTCAAAGCTTTCTTGAAATGAATGTAGTACTTCTCAGTTTTCAGATGAAGTGGCAAGTCGTTAAAGATCTTTGTTCCGCTGTAATAGATCCCTCTTTTTCCACTTTCCGTTCTAACTTTCGGCATCCGCAAGTCCGTACCATTACGTCTCGTTGCTTTTCCGTGTTCAAGTTTCAAAAAAAATAGTTGTGGAAGACTTCAGGAGCTGTTCCATTTAAGCATTTGAAAACGAAATCTGCACATTGAATTGATCTCATGGAAGCAAATGATCGCCAGACGCGATACTTTTTATGTTGCTCTCCAAAAATGATCTTAAGTGCTCTCTTCTCAATCTTCCTGAACCTCGTTTCATTTGTCTCTGACAGCGTCGCGAACACAATGCTGCAGTAAGTCATAACTGGCTGCACCATAGCTTTGTACAAATCTACAGCGGCATGGGTGGTGATTATTGGCCTAATTCGGCTCAGGAGACCTAGCCTGCTTAAAGCTTTCTTACAGATTTTTTTATGTAATCGTTCAGAGTGAGTGATGTATCTAAATGCATTCCAAGGTACTTATAGCTGTTGGTATTACTGATGTCTTTGGAATCAATAGTTATTTTTGTTTGATGTGTTATCTTGCTTCTTTTTGCCGCTGTTACAAACATCATAAACTCGGTTTTACCTTGTTTAGGATTCAAAATCAAACCATTACTGCATAACCAATTACGCAACATTTTTGCATCATGATTTTTGCAATGTTCTTGTTTTGAAACTTTCAATGTGATTGCGCAAGCCAGGAGCCTTTTTATTTCTCTTGTTAAGAAAGCCAATCAATATCGACTCCTCGAAACCCCTGGTCTAATAGATTTAGCAGATTACAATCAATATTGTCTTTTTTAAAAACGAGACAGAAGGTTGGTTGTAGTCAAAGTGCACAGTCGTTGAACAAAAGAGCGGATTATGAAGGGGAGCTGTGAAAGTTGTCTTGTAAATATGTGAATAAAAAGGAAAGATTACAATTTTCAGAGAGGCCTAGATCATGTCCAACTCATTTTCAACATAAACAGGATCCTTGATGAACACAAAACTGAGATGAAGATAGTTTTCAAGGAAACTGCATGTGCTGCTGCGCTCCGACCGGTTTTTATCGGTGTTGAGCAAGAAACACTTGGTGCTGACAAGGTTTATTTTGATCGAATTCTTTTCAGCAACAATGCTTTCTACTGAGTTCGCACAGCCCACTCTCCTTTTGACAGCTAATGATCCTTGGTCCCTCCTGTGGTCTGTTTGATTAGGTCCACATGAGAATAAAAAGTCATTTCTACGTTGCGCAATGAATGGAATAACTTTATTTGCTTCTTCAACAAATCCATGAAATAGCGAAAACATAATTTTATAACGATTTTACGACTGGCGGAGCCAGTTTCATCTGTGAGGTTTCTATCGGTCTTGCTATTCAGGTCTCTCATACAGATCGTATCGTGCAAGTCACAATTTTATTGTATTTCAAAGTTTATTTTCGACTCGCTCAAAATCACGCAGTATTGTGGCAAATAGTACATGATGGTCATGTGATCTGAAACAGAAAACTCATGCCGTTGCACAGACTTTGTAGTTTCTTTCTTTTCTCTCCTCCCCAGTAACCAAAGTCTGTGCACAGGCTAAAATTTTACCAAGACCATCTTTTTCATATATTCTATTTGTGTTAGCACTCCACATTATTGCTAAGTTAAAATTTCAAAGGTTTCACCGGGTGTGCGAGTACCAAACAATTCAATTATAGGTCTTTACGTCACATGTTGATAAACTTTTTGTTTTCTGTCTCCTTTCTTCGTGCCTGATTTTTCTTGTCACTTGCAGTCTGTTTTAAATCAGATGTCACATGAAACTACCTCGAATGATATCAGCTAAAGTATTTTACATGAATTTTTGTGTTATCGCAGATCTCACTTGCCATCTAAGCTGCGTAAGACTTTCGTCTAGAGATTCTTTGGCATCTTTTCTCGCTATAATGGGTTTCTACGCTCTAGCAAAATTAACATGGGTATTGATGCTTGTAATTTTGATTAGTAAAGATTCATTGCGATTGTTTTAGCTAAATTATTTTTTGGATCCTGCCACCTGATAGACGAAGTGAAAGAGTAACATTCAAGGCTATTTGCATCATTTGTATTTAAATCTCCGTGAAATGAAAGAGTGTCGACATGCACTGGAATAATTCATCAAGTAATTACAAAACGTTTGAAAATTAATATCTAATAAAATTTACCTTGCACTTGGATTATACTCTCTAATTGTGCCAGGATCCTTTATCCCTTTGAGAGGCTTGAAAGGCAACGGAACAAAATCTGTTTTTTTTAATTTGGACTTTGCAGCTTCAAATGTTTCTGGGTCGCAAGAAATTTTTCCAGGGTAGTTTGTCATTAGTCGCGCAGCCATATTGACCTTTCTTCCAATTACTAAGAAGAATGAGAATTTTCAAAGTAATTATTACAACAATGTTTCTGCTTTTATTTCACTGAATCAAGGCTGAAGTTGCCTGAAAACATCAAAGCATCGTTATCAAATATTTACCGCTTTCATAATGAGACCAGGTTTGCCTTACAGCTTGCCTGCAGTTGTTGGCCGATCACAAAATGTGAATACAAAATGTGAATACAGTTGTATTCCTGGGAAAATGTTGGTCTCAGCATTAACCCAATCTGACCAGGAAGTTTGGAAAACTCAGTGCCTATAGAGGGTGAATTTTGCTGCAAACCCTCCCCCCCGTGTTTATACCTGATGCTGTTTGGGATATAGAATACCCATTTAGCAACAAGGTTGTTCATTTCATTTCATGCCACTTAAAATTGTTTAAACACGGTTACACCGTCAGTAAAGAAAGACTACTTTTTGGAGGGGGGGGGGGCGTTCTTAAAATCCTAGACAAAATACGTCACATAATGTAATACATTGCGTTTTGCGTACACAGACGAACTCGTTCCCAGGGTATTCTTACGCCATACGCTGATCACGAAGCCAAATGAACACCCTGGTACACTTTGATCAAATGCACCCAGAATTTGGGTGCATCTGGAAGCCATCATGGATTTCACCGTTGGCTAGGCAACGGTAAGCGGCGGAAAATGGCCGTTGCTCTGGCACTAATTCTGGTGAAAATAAATTGAGAAACTTAAAACAAACGCTTCGAGGACCTTATTTCAACATTTTTGAAGGTATTTGAGCAATAATCTGGGGTTGGTAAGTATGTTTAATGTGAAAATAAGCTCGATTTGTTTGGAACAAAAATGGGCCTAAGTTGTAAATTCGAGAAACTTTCACCGCAGCTTCGAAAATGAAATGGCATGTTATTCTGCGAATTTCACAAATAAATTACAAATGGTGGTTGATAAAGGTAAAGAATATCGGTTTACGCTGAATTTTAACATGCCGAGGTCGTTTACCCCACGCAAATCGGATTTGCAGCCCAAAAATGGCGAGCAGCCAGTCAGATTGCCGAACGGCCTCTTGCATCCCAGAGTAGAGGTAGAGCAACGAACTCACTCTGGGGACGAAATTGGTACACAGACTATCAAACAGATTTTGAGTCTCTTTTGGAGCAAAGGAATTTGGTATTTGGGGTGAGAGGCCGAGTGGCTTATACAGTCTTCATCAGGTGCCTGAAGTTAAGCTTGATCGAGTGAGGTCAGATTTCGGATAGGTGACCTCTAAGGGCTGACCTCACAACTCACCTCGCCGTCCTTCGGAAGGGACGTTATACTATGTGTCCCATGCCTGGATGCGGCATGCATGGCAGGCCTAAATTAGCTTTCAGTAGCTAGAAATCCTAACAAGCCCACTCAAAACAAATTGAAAAAAACATCAGAGCACTGCACATTCAGAATTGTTCGCTGTTTTCGATCTTTGAGGAAATTCATGATGAGAGAGAGAAATTGTCCAGAGACACCACATCATTTTAACTTATAAATTAACACATCGTGCCATACCCTATCGAATGCTTTAGAAATATCAAGATACACAGAACGAACATCAAGAGGAGGGTTGCAGTCAAAAGCTTTGAAGAACGTATGCTTTATGCATTTTTTTTTCTTCAATTTATTTAACGTTGGCTAACAATATACAAATAGCACAAGATGCTAATTTAGGCCAACTACAATTATAAATTGGAAAATAAATTAACTGTATCCTAAATTTTCTACTAAATCAAATGTACCCTAAATTTTCCACATATCGCTTGCATAGTCTGCAGTCACAACTAACCGTGTACGTTTTGATTTTTCTTTTAAACACTGAAAGAGATTCAAAATCCTTTATGTCGGCAGGTAGTGTCCTTCAGAGCTTCTGCCCGAGGAACCGCACAGTTTCTGTTCCAAACCTCATTGTTTTAACTTTTGGTAAACATATGTTTCCGCCATCCCTCAGCTCATATGAAGGAACCTTTCTATGAAAATCTTCTTCATAAAGCTAGGGGAGTTTCTCCTGATTTTGTTTTATACGTTTCAGTTAGAAGTAACCGCAGATTTATCTGATGGACAGATGCCGAATTTTGATTCACGAGTAGAGTTTCAAAATCTGAATGATTATCGTTATATACAATGCGTAAGGCCCTTTCTTGTATCTTATTGAATTTTTTTATTTATATTCCTACCATAAAACATCCATACCAATGGGCAATAACTAAAATGTGACATGATGAACGCATTCATCAATGATGCAAGTTGTTCAGTTTCCATATAATTCGCAATTCTAGCCAGAGCATGTAATTTTTGGGCAGTCTTCTTACAGAGCCTTTCAACATGAGACTTAAATGTTAGTTTATTGTCTATGTTGATTCCTAAAAGCATTTGCTCCTTTGTCTCTTTGATCACAGAAGTACCAATTTTAACACGTATATCGTCATGCATTCCACCAAAAATGATTACATGGTATTTTTCTTCGTTAAATTTCATATAGTTATTAGGAAACCAGTTTAAGATGGCTGCAACGCCATCCTCTAATCTTCGCACAACATCATCTATCTTATCACTCACAACGTAAATAGTGGTATCATCAGCGTAATTGCAATTTCGGCATCCTCCATCAGATAGAGCATATCATTTATACATATGTTGAATAAAAGTGGCCCCAGAACGGAACCTTGTGGAACACCGAGGTTTGTTTCATGCCAATTGCTGAAAGAGCCATTTACCTTTACACGCTGTTTCCTCGCTGATAGATAACTATAGATAAATTCAAGTGCAGATCTGCCTAAGCCATATGCATCGAGTTTGGCTATCAGCAGTTCATGATTCAAACAATCAAAGGCTTTTGACAGATCCATTAAAATTGCACCCGCAAATTTTTTGTTGTCTAATCCCATCTTGACTTTTTCTAGAAAATGCAAAAGCGCATTTTGTGTAGACAATCCTCTTCGAAAACCACATAGTAATATGGAGAGAAATGAGTATGCGAATTGCATTAACTGGGAGTGCATCAGTCGCTCAAAAACCTTTAATCTTTGAGTCACCTGGTCGAAGTGCATATCAGCTGGTTAATCGTTGAGTCACCTGGTCGAAAACCTGATTGATTTGGGTTAAGTAATTCACATGAAACAAGATGTGCGTATGGAGAATCGTACATGAGTTTTTCGAGAATTTTCCCAAGAATTGGTAGAAGAGAAATCGGTCGATAATTACTTTTTCAATTATTCTCATTTTTCTTGTGAACTGGGACTATATTGCGCACTTCCAGGTTTCAGGAAATACACCATGCCTCAAACAGTTTGTAAATATTATCCTAAGAGGAGTCACCAATGAAGAATCAGCAGATTTTATCATCCTCACAAATATTTCATCCCAGCCATGCGCTTTATTTGGATTAAGTGATCTTATGACATTCAGTATCTTTTCCTCAGAGATAGTGAAGTCATTTATCAGGGTAAGGGGTGTAGGAGCGTCCTGGGGAATTTCATTGCCTGTATTGATCGTCGTGCACTGAAGTATGAATTAGTCATTAAATATCTGTGCCTTTTCAGTGAAATCAGTTATGAATAACCCATTCTCTAAAGGGGTGGTATTATTGGAATTTTCACCTTATTCAAAAGAGTATTAATTAAAGTCCAATAAGTTTTGCTTGAAGTCCCCGGATTTGCCAAATCTTGCCCTGTCTTGCGCAGGTAGTTGCGTTTGCATCTTCGATCAGTTTTGCACCTTCGGATATCATCTGTTGTATTCCTTCAAGCTGGTTATCCGGCTGACCGTTTCTCACAAAGCTTTTATAAGCATGGTTCTTTTTCCTTACGAAACTTTTTACGGTTTGCGTTATCCAGGGAGCTTTGCAAGGCCTAATCTTTTTAACTTGGTTTGGAATGTAATTAGAATACATGTTCAGGAGGACTTCATTAAGTAACTTGACTTGCTCATTGGGGCATATAATTGTGTCAAGATGTTGGTGCCAACGAACATATATCGTTGTTCATATATGTTGGTACAACGATCGGCCTTATCATAATACCAGACTCTGCGGGTATAGGGAGGTAGTGCTATACTAGAAGCAAATAGCTTCGATAAATAATTTGGGAATGGGATGGGGTTAAAATTGCTCTAGTACCCAGGCAGTAATATGATACAAGAAATAATTGAAATCATTGAAACTACGCCAAGGCTTTCCTTGAATGAAATGAATAGCTTCTAAGTTATATTTCTTCTCACTGGAGATTCTTAATTTGTGATTATGATAATAATGTAATAATAATAATATATGGGGTTTAGGGTATGAAAGGCTAAATAGCCTATGTAGCCCTATTAAGTTTCTCATACTATTCAACTAACTATGAATTTGTTGTCACTCATGTGTCTGTCGTATGCTTTCTCGAACTCAGGAACTGATGTCAAATCAACAATGGACGCTGGAAGGTCATTCCACTGATTAATAACTCCTTGCGAGAAGAAAGTTTTACGAATTGTAGTGTTTGATCTTTTCTTGTATATTTTTAGGCTATATCCTTTTGTCATATTGTCGTTCAGCTTGAAGAATATGTTCGGATCAATGTCGATATATCCTTTGAAAATTTTGAACGTTGAGATCATATCTCCTCGAGAGCGTCTGTATGCAAGTGTTGGTAGGTCAAGGGAGCGTAAGCGATCCTCATACGGAAGGTCTTTTATAGCCCGAACCAATTTCTTTGCTCTTCTTTGTACGCTCTCCAGTGATCTGATGTGTTTGAATTTATAAGGATTCCAGACTGTACCCATTAACTCGAGTATTGGATGAACTAAACTTTTGTAAAGCAGTTTGAAAGTATCACCCTTTATAAACTTTATTGTTCTTTTTATGAACGCCAGAATACCATTTGCCTTTTTTGTACACTCTGCTACTTGTTTTTCAAAATTTAGATTTTCATCAATATATACTCCCAAGTCTTTGACATGTGACACTTTCGAAATAGGTACAAATGAATTGATTGCGGTATCATTCAGATAATAATTTGTCTGATCCGACTTCTTTCGACCTAATTGCAAAAAATGACATTTTTCGTTGTCTAATCGGAGTTGCCTAATGATCTAATAGTGGAGTTTCTTGTAAGCAGTTTTATGAAAGAAACATTCGTGTAACTGTGCACTTATTAAATAGATGTGTTCATTGATATGTAAGGAATCAAAATAAGATGTTCTTTAAGAAAATACTATGGTATGCTATAATTCAGCCTTTCATGTGAAAGCATATTTCATTTATGCTGCATTAACGTTTGAGATACAGAGTTTGAATTTCAATAGATGGTTAATTACGGACCAGAATAAAATGTGGAATTTTTGTTTCCAGACACCCCAATTTTTGGGTCTATGAGATTAGGGATAGTACCAAACACATCTTTCTCATCTAAGCTGACCTTTGACTAATAGATTAACATTTCAGTTTCGAATATCGGTCACATACTTTTTGTTCCAAAGCCCGCCAAACGTGTAAGTTTTTTTATAGATCAGTCGCTAGAATAATCTGTTTAATGGGCAAGTTTAAAGAATGTAAATTTCTTTAACCCTATAGTGGTTGGGCTATTTGATAGTCCTATTTTGGTTGGGGGGGGCAAAAAAGCCCCCCCCCCTACCTAACTCTTGACTGGTAATAGGTAGAGTGACCAAATTTTGTGTACTAATATCCTCGGGCATGTACTGTCTGAAAATGTAAAAATTAACCGAAGATTGGCCCTCATTTTTGCTCACGTCAGCATTTTCCTTTGTGTGGTCAAGAAAAGCGGCAAAATTGACTAAAATCAGGAAAATCGCGATAAAATTAAATTTGGAGCACATTTTCCACCCAAACATGATAATTGTGACAGAATGCATCAAATAACACTACACTACAAAAGAAATGTGCAAAATATTCAACTTACGTTCCTTTTTCGCGATAATTATTATTATTATTATTATTATTATTATTATCATTATTATTATTATTATTATTATTATTATCATTATTATTATTATTATTATTCATTGTTCACTCGGCGGTGATGTTGACTGCCGGTTGACTTCTGGATAGCAGGCCAAATCCCTTGGCTTTAGGTATCCAGTACTTTTCTTACTATCTTTGCAGTTCCTAACAGGCAAGCTTTCTGTAAAAGTTCTGTGCTGCATTCTATTTCAATCTTCTTCAACCAGTTTTCAAAGTTCTTTCCAATCGTACCCAGAGCTCCAATGATTATTGGTACAATCTTAACTTCTCTTACATTCCAGAGCCTCTTAATCTCTCTCTTCAAGTCTTGATAGACCTCAATTTTTTCCTTTTCTTTTCTTTCGATCCTGGTATCGAAGGGACAGGATATGTCAATCAGCAAACACGATCGATCCTTTTTATTTTCAAAAACAATGTCTGGTCGGTTATGCTCCAGTCGATGATCTGTCTGTATGGGAAAATCCCACAATAACCTAATGTCTTCTGTCACAATAACATTCTCTACTTTATGGTTGTACCATCTATCTCCATAATCTAAACCTAGTTTTTGACATAACTTCCAGTGGACAATTTGAGCTACTTTGTCATGTCTCCAGCCTTTATATTGTACTTGCGCTAGCTGTTGACATTCAGATACTATGTGCGCTATCGTTTCATCTGCTTTTCCACATAGTCTACATTCTTTTGATACATTTTCTTTGTAAATGATGTTCTTTACAGAATTCGTTCCCACTGCTTGCTCTTGCGCTGCAAATATAGTGCTCTCTGTTTCTTTCTTTAATCCTGCATGTTTCAACCAATTCCAGTTCTTATCCTTATCCATTAAATCTTTTGTAGCAGCAGCTGTTTGCCCATGCAGCGGTTTATCCATCCACCCGTTCTTATGCTGTTCTTTATTCTGCCGTTTCCATACTTTGGGATCTTTGATTTCATTTGATCTCAGTATTCCTTCCTTTTCAATTGATCTCATTATTTCGTGGGCGTTGTTCATCACATACCATCCAAGACTGTTCTCCTCACTTCGTACAGTCTCTTCAGCTCCAATCAAGCCCCTCCCTCCTTCCTGCCTTGTTAAATACAGTCTGTTCACATTGCTTTTAGGGTGGAACGCTCCATACATGGTCAGTTTCTTTCTTGTTTTTCTATCAAGTTCTTGCAGTTCGTTCTTGGTCCAATTTATCAACCCTGCACCGTACCTCAGCAATGACACAGCCCACGTATTTATTGCAATGATTATATTCTTTCCATTCAGTCTTGATTTAAGAATCTTTTTCAACCTTCGTAGGTATTCTTTTTGTACAAGCTCTTTCATAGTTTTCATAGCTCTTTCATTATTATTATTATTATTATTATTATTATTATTATTATTATTATTATTATTATTATTATTATTATTATTATTATTATTATTATCATTATTATCGTTGTTTCAGCTTATGCTCTGGCTGTTGTAATTGCCGTCATTTCTCCTGTTAGGCGAGTCATAACAAATGACCAAGGGCTGACAGAAAGTCTCTCTCTTACATCTCTAACACCATCCTCAGGATCCTTGCAGTTCCTAACAAGGCTGTCTTTTGAACAGCTCCAATATCAAATGGCACTTCCAATTTTTCCATCCACCTATCGAATTCTTTTGTCACACTTCCAAGGGCACCAACAACAACAGGAACAACATGCACCTTCCTCAGTTGCCACATCCTTCCAATTTCCCTCCGCAAGTCTTGGTATTTCTCCACCTTTCCCCTCTCCTTTTCATGTACTCTTACATCAGCGGGCACTGCAATGTCAACGATTATACAGCTTTTTCCCTTCTTATCAATTATAACAATGTCTGGCCTTCTTGCTTCTATCACATTGTCGCATTGTATATTCATGTCCCATAACACTTTTACGCCTTCATTCTCTGCCACTCCTTCTGGCTTATGTTCATACCATTTTTCCTTATGTTCTAATCCATTTTTCTTACACAGTTCCCAATGACATTTCTTTGCAACATTATCATGGTGCCTCTTGTATTCTTTCTGAGCTAATTTCTCACATTCACTTATTACGTGTTGCACACTTTCTCCCCTCTTTCCACACATTCTACAAAGGGGATCATCAATACTCTTATCAATATGGTGTTTCACATAATTTGTTCTGATCGTCTGTTCCTGTGCAGCACATAACAACGCCTCTGTCTCAACCTTTAAATCACTTCTGACTAACCAATTCCAGGTTTTGTCCTTGTCAACTTTCTCCGGCATTTCCCTTATAAACTGTCCATACATCCTTTTCTCGGTCCATTTTTGTTTAAGCTTCTGCGCATTATGTCGTCTGAATTCACTTTTGCTGATAGTACCTTCTGTCTCAATCGTCCCTGATGTACGAATCCCTTGAATTAGTTTTTCTGCTGAATTCATTACGTACAATCCCGAGCTATTTTCCTCTCCTCTGACACAATTTTCTATGCTTATCAAACCTCTGCCTCCTCCATGCCTCTTCAAGTACAATCTGTCCACATCACTCTTGGGATGAAAAGCACCATACATTGTCATGGTCTTTCTTGTTGTTCTGCCTAAGCTTTTCAGTTCACATCCTTTCCATTCCAAGATTCCAGCTCCATATCTGAAGATAGCTACTGCCCATGTGTTCATGGCTGTAATTTTGTTTCTACCATTCAATTTTGATTTAAGAATCAACCTAAGCCGTCTCTTGTATTCCTTTGTGATTTTCACTTTCATCTCATTTTCTTTGATCTTATCCAGCTCAACCATCCCTAAATATGTATAACCTTCCTGTTCCACTTCTTTCATTACTTCGCCATCTGGGTGCTCTACCGTCTCACATCTAGCTATTCTTCCTCTCTTCAAGATAACAACACCACACTTTCTAAGACCAAACTCCATCCCAATGTCTGTGCTGAAGATGTGAACCGTGCTCACCAGTGAATCTATCTGTTCTGCATTCTTACCAAATAGCTTTAGATCATCCATGAAGAGAAGATGATTTAATTTGTACTCTCTCTTTTCCCATTCATAACATGCACTGACCTTCCTAAGAACTAACGAAAGTGGAATCATGCTCAATACAAACAGCAAAGGTGACAGGCTGTCACCCTGAAATATCCCCCTCTTCACATGGACATCACCAAGATCTTCTCCATTAGATGTTAACGAGAGCTTCAACTGACCCATACTTCTTAGCAGAAAGTTTCTTACATTCTCTGCAATCCCAAAAATTTCCATACACTCACTAATCCAGCTATGGGGGACAAAGTCATAAGCTTTCTTGTAATCTATCCATGCCATAGCCAGATTAGTATGTCTTCTCCTGCAGTCTCTCAATACAGTCTTATCAATTAACTGTTGATCTTTAGTGCCACGACTCCCACGCCTACATCCTTTTTGTTCTTCTGGCAGCAGGTTCTCTCTGTGTAAATAGGTGTACATCTCTTCTGCTATCATTCCTGTCAAGAGCTTCCACATCAAAGGGAGGCAAGTAATAGGGCGATAGTTTTCCACTGCACTACCTTTCGCAGGGTCTTTTTGGCACAGTATTGTACGGCCATATGTCATCCATGTGGGTAAATTATCTTCACCCTCCAATATCTTATTCAGTTGGTAAGCAATTCTCATATGAAGATTACTGAGGTTTTTAATCCAATATCTTTGAACATCATCCTTCCCTGGTGCTTTCCAATTCGGGATCTTTTGACACTGTTTCTGCACATTTTCAGCACTAATCCTCGCCATTTCTTGTCGGTGTTCGCCAATACTCTCATTTTCAGATCCTTTAACCATCTTATTATTATTATTATTATTATTATTATTATTATTATTATTATTATTATTATTATTATTATTATTATTATTATTATTATTATTATTATTATTATTATTATTATTATTATTATCATCATTATTATTATTACTATTATTATTATTATTGTTATTATCATTATTTTATCATTATTACTAATATGTCTTTTTGTCCTTATCTTCAACGAGTTCCAATTTGAAAGTGTTTCCACCCCATTTGTGTGGTAAGGTACCACTGTTTGCATTGTGTCCCAATCCTCACTAATTCCATGGTTTCACTAGTTCATTAAGAATCATCTTACTGCATAGCACGATTCCAAAAATTTTATCTTTTGTATCTCGAAGATATTGATCTTTCCTGGTATCTTTTCAATGTATTTCTGGAACATTTTGTCAACGACACCTGTACATCCAACAACGATAGGTACTATTGCAATTTCTTTGAGTTGCCATAATGCTTTCAACTCGATAGCAAGATATTGGTACTTCTCGACTTCCTCGATATGCTTATCAACAATGTTGTCATCTCTAGGTACTGCATTGTCTATTAACAAAGCAATTTTATCTTTTTTGTTAATGAATACTATATTGGGTCTAACCGCCGTTATTTCTTTATCTGTTTGAATCGTGAAATCCCATAGTACTTTGCTTTCGTTATTCTCGACAACCGGTTGTGATTCGACGTCGTACCATTGATTCATTGATGGTAGATCATTTTCCTCACATATCTTATTACAAATGTATTTTGCTTCATAGTTGTGTCTCCTTAGGTAAATTTTATTTGCATATTTTGGACATCCACTAACAATGTGGTGTATCGTTTCTTTGTATCATTACACAGCCTACATGTATCATCTTCCCATGTGTGATAAATGTTCTTCTCGATGTACCTTGTTTTAATCGCCTGATCCTGTATAGCAAACACCATACTTTCTGTGTTGCCTTTTAACCGAGAATCGTTCAACCATTTAACAGACAAATCTTTATCTACGAAGTCTTCTTCTATCAATCTTTAATGCTGACCGTGGAGTGGCATTTCGTTCAGCTGTTTCATGCTTTCATCAATCATAGCACTTTTTACTGTTGCTTCGCATTGCTCTTTTTTTTATTGATTAGATTATCAAGGTCTATTATTATTATTGTTATCTATCTTTATCATTATTATTATTACTATTATTATTATTATTATTATTATTATTATCATTATTACTAATAAGTAGTGATCAAGGTGCCTTGCTTGTTGTAGACAACGGCAAAGAAAAAAAAAGACGATTTGTGCGAAAATTTTCGATATATCTTATATCTTCTTCAGTCGCTAATGAAAATTCTATAAATGGATCTAAGGTTAAAGCAGTTGTATGGGAATGTGGCGTTCGGTAAATATGAAATATAACGTTCTCTTACAACTAACGAGTATAGAATTCTAATAATGCGGCGTAATATTAAGGAATCATCAAAATTGAACATATATCATTATCATTATTATTATTATTATTATTATTATTATTATTATTATTATTATTATTATTATTATTATTATTATTATTATTATTATTATTATTATTATTATTATTATTATTATTATTATTATTATTATTATTATTATTATTATTATTATTATTATTATTATTATTATTATTACTATTGGCTAATACATGCTAATATATCTAGCAGAGATGTTCCCTTGAGGTTTGGTGACACCAAGTCTCCTCAAACCTCAAGGACTTTTCTTAGGATCCTTGCAGAGCAAAGGATGGCACTTTTTTGCAAGTCCACAATACGGGTCTCTATTCCGATGTCTTTTAGTCTCTTCCGCAGCAGCCTTGGCGTGGTGCCAAGTGCACCAACTACAACTGGGATGATTTTCACTTGCGTGTTCCATAGTCTCTTTATCTCTCTGGCTAAATCTTGGTACTTGTCGATCTTCTCAGCTTCCTTGTTGTCAACTCTATTGTCATACGGAACTGCAAAGTCAATGATCTTGCACTGTCTGTTCCTTCTATCCTCGACGATCATATCTGGTCTTCTTGCTTCGATAGCATGGTCAGTCTCTATGGAGTCATCCCATAAAATTCTATAGTCATCATTCACCATGACAGCCTCAGATTCATGTTCATACCACTTATCTTTGACATTAAATCCACAGACTTTGCTTACATCCCAATGCACTCTCTTACCCACACAGTCATGCCTGCGCTTGTACTCTTTTTGGACTAATTTACTACACTCATTAAGTACATGGCTGATACTTTCGTCCACTTTTCCACACATTCTGCATTTGCTGTCGATTTGGGTCTTATCGATCTTTGCTTTTCTTACATTAGTTCTGATAGCTTGCTCCTGAGCGGATATTATTAACGATTCAGTTTCCCTTCTCAAGTTTCCATCTTTCAACCACACCCAGCGTTCAGGGCCTGCCACCTCTTCAGTTTGTCTCAGATACTGACCATGTAATTCTTTCTCTTTCCAGTTGTTTTTTCTTTCATTTTTCTTTCTTTTCTTGAAGCCTTTCGCTGTTTCAGTAACTTCCTCGATGTTTCTCGCTGCAGATAATATTCGTTCATTGCTGTCAACAACATACTCTTCCAAAGCCAAAATGGCTGTGTTTACGGTATCTTCTACATTCAATAAGCCTCTACCTCCTTCCTTTCTTGGTATGTAAATCCTCTCAACATTACTCTTAGGGTGGTGTGCGTTATGCATTGTAAGAAGTTTTCGTGTTCTTCGATCTAGTTCTTGTAGCTCGGTCTTTCTCCATTTCAAAAAAGGAGCGGAGTATCTCAGTACTGGAATCGCCCACGTGTTAATGGCCTTTATGATATTACCTCCGTTTAGTTTAGTTTAGTTTCAAGCACCTTTCTAACCCTTCTTTTGTACTCCTTTGTGACGATCTCTTTCATCTCCTTTTCTTTCACCTCATCATTCTGCAGCACCCCTAGATACTTGTACCCATCATTCTCCTGAAGTGACCTGATGACATTACTTCCTGGTATCTTTACTCCATCAGATTTAATCTGTCGATCCCTCTTCATAATCAACACTGCACATTTTTTTACCCCAAACTGCATACCAATGTCTTTGCTAAAGACCCTCACTGACTGAATAAGAGAATCAAGGTCTTTTTCACTTCTGGCATACAACTTGAGGTCATCCATGTACAGTAGATGATTTATTTTCTCCCCGTTCTTAGCAAACTCGTATCCAGGTCTGCACTTTCGCAAAATGTAAGTTAAAGGTATTAATGCGATCACGAAAAGCAATGGAGACAGCGTGTCTCCCTGAAATATTCCCCTGCGGATTTTCACATTTCCTAATGATTCATTTCCACATTTCAATTCCACTTCCCAGGATTTCATCGAATTCTTTAAAAAGGTGGTTACTTTCCCATCAATGCCGAGTATTGTCAGGCATTCCAAAACCCACGAATGTGCTACATTATCGTATGCTTTTTGGTAGTCTATCCAACCAACGCCTAAGTTCTTTTTCCTCGCTCGGACTTCTCTAAGGATCATTCTGTCAATATACAATAATAGATCAGCAGTTCCTTTTGAGCGCTTTCTGCATCCCTTCTGTTCCTCTGGTAGCAGGTTATTTGTCTCCAGATAGTTATACATTTGATCTGCTATGATACCGGTGAGCAATTTCCACATCAAGGGCAAACATGTAATTGGTCTATAATTACTTACATCTCTTCCTTTATCTTTCTGTATAAGTACTGTTCTCCCCTTTGTCATCCATGTTGGTGCTCCGTTTTCTAAACAATCAATCAGGTACAAACTAATATACTTATGCATACTTGTGAAATTTTTTAACCAAAATCCTTGAACACCATCAGGTCCGGGAGCTTTCCAGTTCGGTATCCTCTTAAAGTGAATATGACGCGAAAATTTTTATTGTCTAATATCATGCATTAAACATCGCTCGTCACGCTGGTTTACTTTATTTTTTAATTCAGACGCTTATTTCTTCAGAAAATGGGGTTGAGCAACCCCCACTTTGCTTCGAAAAGTGGCGGCAACTCTGCGCGGTCAGACCGTTGATTACCAGGCCTCTGTGACGTAAAGTGTTTGTGGAAAGAGAACACCATGCAATGCTTCATACATGAAACCATTACGAAACCTTGATAAGTGGCCAGGTTTGGATTGTTTATTCACCATTTTAACCGATCAAAACTAAGGAATTCCACTCCTGGTTTCTTGAAAACTTCAACTGTTAAATTTACAATGTTTTCAAATATTTTTTTCTCTCGTCAATGTGGTAAAGAACGCTTTTTTGCAAGCTGGATGTCACAAAACCATGTCATCTTGCAGCAACCTTTGCATATCTAACTTAGGGGTTTGAAATAACAATAAATGATAGTCTATGTTGCAAAGATTTCAGACATTTGTTTGAATAGTGGCATTTCACGGGACGAAGTGCTGCACTCTGGGGAAGGAAGCTTGACCAGACTTATGATATCTGTGATTTTACGCGGTTCTCAATTCTCCTAAGAGAGTGATCAGACACCAAACTACGAGACTTGTCCTTGATTTAGTCTGATAGCGCTAAGTAAAGAAATCAGCACTTACCAAAGCAAAGTTTCTTTAGTATCAGCATATCTCTGGACCTCATGAAAAATTACAGCGATTACAGCGAAATAAATGTATTCCAGTCGAGTGCCAACCAGACAGAATGGACATGGCCTAAACACGTAGACCCTCGCGTTCACAGCATGGCCATAGTTGACCAAACAAGAGTCAAACTACTTTTGGCCTGAATTCTTTTCCTCCCTTCCAACAACCTGTCCACTTAGGACACTGTACAACAATGTTTGAAGTTTGAAGTCCTTCTTCGAGCGAAGCTGTCTGTTTGTACTCTGTTTGCAATGGTTTGAAACTTGAAATTGTGAGGAAACCAAGCGAGCAGTTTTGATGAAAGGATGAGCTCATTCCCATTGTACTTTCATTGTTTTCTCTGAGTCATCCTGTTAGTCACAATGCAATATCCCCGTGGTTATATATGATACCACTTCTTTCATCAAAGAAAGCGTTAATTGAGTGCCAATTCGTGGAATTCAGGTGTTCAAAAGATATCAATTAATTGCTAAAATAGTGCGAGAATATAAATTCCGTGGCATTTGAATCATATGAGTGTGGAGGTTTTCTGTAGGGCAACTATGAACCCTTGTGACTACAGTACTATCCTTTGATATGCAAGTATCTCCTGTCATCCTACCCAAACACTTTACGTCACAAGTCCAACAACTCGACCCAGATCCCCGGACACTTTTTAGTGAAGAAATTTGATTTTCAAAAGGCTGTAACTAAAAAACGGTTCAGTTTTGGAAAGTTTAATGTCGAAATTCGAAATCAGCATACTCAAATTGACGTTTTTCATCAATAAAAATTTTCGCTTCATATTCACTTTAAGCATATTTTTTACTTTCTCATCTGTAATATCGATGCTTTCTCGAATTGACATATTTTCTATTTCATTTCTAAACTCGTGTAGCCAGTTTGCCTCCTTATTATGTTGGACCTCTTTGCTCCAAATATCTGACCAAAAATTTCTTGCCGTCTCAGCATCAGGTACTTCATTCTCAAAATGTTCTTTCTCATTATTCAGTTGTTGATAAAATCTGCCTTCATTATTTCTAAAAAGTCTGTTCTGTTGATACTGGCTTGTTCTTTGTTGGTACCTAGTAATTTTACCAGTCTTAGCTTTGATTTTTTGACGTATTTCTTCTTTCGCAACTTGTGGTCCTCTTCGTTTTATCTTATACTTCCTCTCAAGCTCATCCTTGTATTCATCTTTTACTGACTTCTTTTCAATAATGGCATTAATCCTTCCAAGATCTTTATTTAGCTGTTTAACTTGACCCTCTAGTCTTCTTTTCCACCATGGCTCCTTTGACTTGCTTCCCCATTCACGCTTAACTCCAAGATTTTCTACAACAACAGCTGAAGCACAATATATCAGGTCATTCACATCTGTTATATCATCTACTTTGATTTTTTCCAATAGCACATCAAGTTTCTTAACAGCTTTCCGCAATTTTTCACTTTCAACCCCTCTTAAGGCTGGTAACCTTGTTCTATCCATTTTTCTTATTTCGTTCAAGCGCTGCAATAAACAGATTTCCTCTTCTGTAATGTCCACTCTATCTTTTAATGCGAACACATCATTCTCGGTTCTATCTCTTTCCGTTTGGATGTCCGGTTCTTGATGATTGATTGATCTCTCAGCCTCTTCATGTTCTAAATCTCCCCTAATGCTACCATATTCCCCATCTTCCACTGCTCTAGCAATTTCTTCAAGCTCTAATCTAGAAAGCCATTGCTTCCGCACGATTTGGCTCTTCTGATCTAGCAGTCTTTGCTCTGTGACTGGGAACATCTCTCTGTAAATCCATAGTTGATGCATCCTTTTTCTGTAACCTATTTTTCGTGGTTCACTCCTATAATAACATTCCATGACAATTCTATTGTCGTTTTGAGACCATCTCCTTCTGATCCTGGCAGCAGTTGCTTGATGACGACCGGGTCCATCCTGCTGTACAATGGAACACCTGCCGTGCGAGAAACCTTCACTTGGGGTTCCAGTCTCATTAACGCAGTTGTGAGTTAGATTAACATCTGTCATAACACTCATAATGAGGATTGTGGTGATAAGGTGACACAACCACCAGTGTTTTTATCGAGACACCATCTCTAGGAGGGTTGCCAACCAAAGCTAAAGAGTCCCTCCCACCCATGAGACAGACTAGCCCCCGCCGGACGGCAACCCGGAATTTCAAGGTCTCGGGGAGAGCTGACAGGTACTACACCTTGCTCAAGGGTGACCTAGAGGTAGTTGCGGCAAAGGGTAACCTCATTCTCCCACGTCGAAACTCCACAACCGGGTGCAGTTTAACGTCATACCCAGGACCATTATTATTATTATTATTATTATTATTATCATTATTATTATTATCATTATTATTATTATTATTATTATTATCATTATTATTATCATTATTATTTTTATTATTATTATTATTATTATTATTATTTATTATTATTATTATTTTTATTTAATGCAGCGTAATATTAAGGAATCATCAAAATTGAACAAATAGGCCTGATAAACAATTACTTACAATTACCATAAAGAGAGAAATATAAACGTCCAAGTTCATTTGTCATGCTGTTCGGGCCAAATGGCTCACGTGAGCCCAATCGCGTCATCCAAAGATTTTCATGATGCTCGAGCACATCACGTCCTCCTTCTATTTTCTCTAAAACATGTACTTTGAGGTCGCGCTCGAACTTACAGTTCTTACTTGCATAAAAATGCTTTGACAACTCTGTGCTCGTCGGGTCGTATCCTGCATCATGACGGTGTTTATTAAAACGTTGGCTCAGAGTGGTTGACGTAAAACCTACGTATAATTTTTGATGCTTAACGCATTCAGCTGTGTATATCACGTTCTTCGACTGGCAAGAACCTCCGGATATATGACTTGTCCTGCCATTGTTGCTGTTTGTTAGGAACTCTTTCTGACCCATGTGGCCGCAGAGTTTGCATGGGCGTCCTCATTTCTTTGTGTTCTTTGGGGTACATCTAACACTCGGTCCCGTTGTTCGTGATCTTTTCTTTTGTGTTCTCACTATGATTGAGCGAATGTTTGTATTCCTTCTGTATGAGACGATTGGTGGTTCTGGAAATGTTTCTTTCAATGTAGGATGGTCATTCACCATACACTCATAGTTTCTGTGTAGAATACGTGATAATCCTTTGAACTTCGTATGCCAGTTGATGACCAATGGCACCCTTTCCATCGATTTCCGTTTCATATCTGTCAATTGTTCAAGTAGCTCCTTTCTGTCTCTCTTTTCAACGTCCGTTACTATTTGAACAAGTTTTTGCTCAGAATAACCTCGGTTTATGTAAAAGCGTATAAAGTCAGTAGCATGTCTTTGATAATCCTGGGCTAAGGTACAAATTCTACGAATTCTTATGAACTGCGACAATGGATTAGAGCGAATGGTATGATTTGGATGATCTGAATGTCTATGAAGGTAGGTATGGGTAGCCGTTGGTTTGCAGTATAGTTCAGTTGTTAGTTGACCATTGTGTAATTTCACCTTTGTATCTAAAAACACTACACTCTCCTTGGAATATTCCGATGTAAATGTAATCTTTGATCTAAAGTTGTTTTCTCTTGCAAATGAGTTACAGTACGATAAAAAGTCGTCAAGACTTTTCATATCTCCAGTCCAAATAAAAAATATGTCGTCTATATAACGAATCCAAGACAATGGCCTTTTTCCATGATTTCTTTCATACCCGTCAAACATTTCCGTTTCGAATTTGGACATAAAGAGATTTGCAAAGTTAATTGCCATTGGTGTTCCTATTACAGTTCCCTTTAACTGATGATAGAATTTATCCATGAAGGTTAATGTGTTGCTTTTCAAAATGAAATTTATCATGTCTGAAATGCAATCTGATGGTATGGACTTATCTTTACGTTGTTCTAAGACTTGTTTGCATGCGTTTACTCCTTCCTCGTGGTCTATGTTGGGGTACAACGAGCAAACGTCCATCGTAACTAGGAAAAATCTTTTATCTGCAAATGCGTTTATATCAATTTTTTCGATGTGTTTAATAAAGTCTGTAGTGTCCTTGACATACGAGTTAGTCTTCATAGCAGCCGGTTTAATAAAACTGTCAACCCATTCTGAAACTTTCGCCGTACAGGAATTATACCCGCTGCAAATCGGTCGCAAAGGAGGTAGCGTATTAAATTGTTTGTGCATCTTTGGCAGACCATAAAAACAAGGGGCTCTGGTACCTTCTCTTAGTTTGATATCCTCAATTTCTGTGATGTAATCTTTGCTTTTCATTTCATTAATCATCGTATCCAAATTTTTCCGATAATCAGGGCTAGGGTCGGAAGTGACCTCTTCGTAATATTCCTTATCATGAAGTATTTCCATACATAATTCGTTATAGTCATTTACGTCCATGAGTACAATGCCACTGCCCTTGTCAGCTGGCTTAATTATCAATGTTTCATCCGAAGCAAGAGAATTCAATGCTTTACGTTGCTTGTTTGTTAAGCTGTTTATCCGTTTACTTTTGTTTGAATTTAGCTATGAACGAGTTTCATTGACAGTGTTATCTGAAAAGTTAGAGAGGCCAGTTGAACGACCTTCCCTTACCTTTTCTGGATACCAATGTTCATTCTTTATAAATTATTATTATTACTATTATTATTATTATTATTATTATTATTATTGTTATTATTTTTATTATTATTATTATAATTATTATTGTTATTATTATTATTGTTATTAATATCATTATTATCATTATTATTATTATAATTATTATCATTGTTATCATTATTATCATTATTATTACTATTATTAATCTCTTTATCGTTGGATTACAGTAAAAATATAGCTAAAAGTAATAAGCTAATTAATTCCAACGTTAAAAATACAAAATACAAATATTACATAGGGAAATTAGTGGATGAAATATTTACAAGTCAAAAATATTTGTACAGGATAAAATCAATGTCTAAAAATATGTGTTGTAAAAAGCCCAAGTTCGGAATAAATACGCGGCATATTTTTCATGGACAATTTTCTCCTTTCCATCCTCGTATATTTGTTTCAAACTGGCAAAGGGATTGTGAATTTCATATCGTTGGTGGTAACATTAGCCATAGCTGTGGACCTTTGAATCGGACGCTTTCTGTCCCGTTATTGACAGATCTCACTCTTGGTTGAAAAAATTCGTTATTGTTATGCAAATTGTAGTAAATTGTATTGTCGCAGAAGATTTCCTGCATAAATGAAGGGTTCAGACCGTTTCTAGTTTGTACATCTCAGTCATAAGTATTTGCAAATTCTTTGTATGAATAGTAGTAACTGCACTGTCCTTCTGTAATAGCTCACTAAAAGCAGATTCAGTATCGTTGTAAGTAATTCTTAATGCCCTTTCCTGTATTTTGTAAATTTTTTGGTTGAGCTGTCTGCTGTGAAACATCCAAATTAAAGGACAGTTTTGAAGCTGACTGGTAATGAATGCCCTCATGTTCTTAGTTTGCTCTGTTTCATGTATCGTTATATACAAACGAGTGCATAAAGTTTATTGCTAGCCTTTTGGCACAATTTGGAGACATGATTATTGAAAGAAAATCTGCTACCAATTTGAACTCCAAGTAGCTTTTCTTCATAACTATTTACAACATCAGCATTTCCAATCCTATCAGTAACAGGATCATGACACCTCTGCCCAAGAACCAAAAGATGACATTTATCTGCATTAAATTTCATAAAGTTATCGGCAAACCATTCTAAGGCTACACTACAGTCAGTTTCAAGCCCATGAGAAATATTGTCTAGGCGCTTATCTCAGGCATAGACAAATCATTCTTCCTGCGATAAGAAAGGTAAATGCATGGAGCCTCAATACCAAACGTGAAAATAAGAATTTTTAAAAGCAGAAACATGACAACTTATGATAAAACTGCTTTCCAACAAGACATTGATGTCATTGGCTAGGAAAGCCTTTTGGAACCCTTTCTCCGGACCAGTTTAAGATGGCGTCTGTTTTCCAAGAATTTTTTGATGCAATTCTCAGTCTACATGCTCCAATTCGAAAAAGAAAAAGGAAAAGTGAATATGTTCCATGGCTCAATGCAGGCATAAGGTCTTTGATGTTGAGAAGGGACAAAGCAAAAAAGGACGCTCGTCAGAATCCTGCACTTCGGCCTCTACACAAAAAACTAAGAAACGAAGTTAGCGAGGCTATCCGCAGGGGCGGATCTAGCCCATAATTTTGACCAACTTACTACGAGTGTGAAGCATGAGCAAGGATTTGGGAGGATCGAGTGCAAAGTGCAAGGAACCCAGGGGTCCGCGGGCTTCACCCCTGGAAAATTTTTTAGGCCTACGCCCTTCAGATCACCGGAAAAGGCCCTGTTTTAAATGCCTCCATGACACGCCCTCTCATAGATTTTGAGACTTTTTTGGGGTCGAATGAGCCTTGTCACCAAAAGAAATGACGCTTAACCCTAATCCGCATGGGGGGGGTGTTTTCCACACCCCTCAAGGTTTTTCTTGCCGCGTGTTTAAGAGACATCACCTATATCCCCCAAACCCCTCTGACTTTTACTAATTATCTGTTCGCCACATTTTGATCAAAAAATTTTTAAACAATAGAGTTCACAGGTCACGTGACATGCCCATATTTGGAAGCAGGTAGCAGAAAAATCATTGTCTTTGATGATTTGAATGGAAAGATTTGATCAAATTATGAAGTATTATACACCAAATGAATCAGTAAACGAAGAGCTTTAATTTGATACAGGAATTTCTGGAATTTGATGATGTCAGCATTTTTTGATGATGACGTCACTTTGGCCGCCATTCTGGGCTAATTAGCAAGCTTTTTGAATATTTTCGAAATTTTTTGATTGAAAACACTCCAATGATTCGTTTGTGATGGAGTATTACCACTTTGCAGCTTCTTTTTGTCTATTCCTACGGAGAACAAATTCAATGCATTAATGACGTCATTCAGATTGGCTAATTTCTGCCAAAATATCACTCCGAATTCATTAATTTCAATGAAATGATATCTTCATATCAAACTTGTGGCTAAGTTGAACCAAAAACTAGCAAACCTTCATAGAAAACCTTCTTTGAATTCAAATGTAGCTTGGAAACCTGATTTGCACTGATTTTAAACTTCATGACGTCACTATGAAGTCATTAGGCATAGCAGCCACACCCAAATTACGCTACATGCTAGAAATTACCTGATCTATAACGGTGCCAAGTTGCATTGAATTCTGACCAGGCTAAGGCAGTTTACAGAGGGTGGGGGGGTGGAAAGAACCCCCCCCCCCCATAAATGGTAGCTCGAAAAAAGCCCATATGGATTAGGGTTAAGAACTTTAATTCGAAATAACTGTCACCATAACACTGGACAAATGGAGATAAAAATTGTGCATCAAAACGGAAAAAGATAGCAAACACGAATAAACTGCCAGATCTTTTATCTGATCTGTGTCTAGTCTCAAGACATCTCCAACCAAAGGCAATGCTTTATCAATACGGCCAAGAGCTTCAGCAGTTATTGGAAAGAACAGTTGATCTTTGATGACTAGAACTCGCATAATACTATCAGGTTAAGGAGGGGTTGGAGAGGCTAATGTTGAATTATAAAAATTGTCACACATTTATGTTCAGTCGAGTATTGTGTTGTTTGTTCTTGTCTTTTGTTTGGTATAGCGCATTGTCTTCTTGCATTGTTATTTGTTTGTAAGCCCATTATGTCATGGCTTTTGCAGTGAACGCTATTAATGACTATTGATTAGAGGCCTCAAGAGGACTGGTGCATATTGTTGATTTGATAGAAGGTGTGATTTGGAACGCAACGTGTTTTTTAATGAGGTCGTTTATCGTTTTAGAGTTGGAGTTGGTTAGCGTGTTGAAAACATGTCGTTCGTTTAGATTTATCCGTAAATCTGTTTCTTGTTTGCAAGTCGCTTTAGGCCATTCATTTCGTACTCGTGACAATTGGAGGCTCAGCCGGGAATGGCAACAAAACCACAGTCAGCGAAAAGATGAGGTTTCCTGTATTTTCAAGCTGTTGGGAGCCTGATTCTTGATGTTTTGAAATCGCTTTTTGGAAGATTGGTTGTCGGGAATCAATGGAATTTCATAGCGCGGCGGTTGACATCAAAGGGAACTTCGTTTATTATGCTGAAAGTTTTGAATAAAGCGAAATAAGAGCAAGGTGAAGCCAGTAATTATGGATAGATTGATACAGTGTGGTTGCGAGCTTGGGCTCGAAGGAAAGGAGTTACAGCAGTTTATTGAAGCGCAGCAGATTATCGAAAGAGATGAATGCGCAGAGAGTCGCAGTGAAGAGTTGGCGAAATTGGAGTTCAAGGTTGTTATGGAGAAGGAGAAAAAGGAGATTTTAGAAAAAGAGAGGTTAAAAATTCAGGCTGTTTTTGAGCTGAAGAATGAGGGCGTAGATATGTCAATGAATTTCCAAGGCATTGAGGGAAGACAAAGGGCTAAGGGGCCTAAATTACCTATTTTTGTCGATGAGAAAGACGATTTGGTTAGTTATTTGAAGAGATTCGAGCGGCTTGCGATAAGTAATGGATGGGAGAGATATGAGTGGGTGACGGCTTTAAGAGCCCTGTTAACAGGGAAAGCTCTTGATGTTTATTCAAGGTTGCCAGATGACACTGCGTTGGGTTATGAGAAAGTCAAAGAAGCATTATTGATTAGATATCAATTAACAGAGGAGGGGTTCAAGAAAAGGTACAGAGAGTCAGACCAAGAAGAGGGGGAGACACCTGATCAGTTTTATGCGAGGATCGATGGGTACTTAGACCGTTGGGTTGAGCTATCGGGAACTGAGATGTCTTACCAAGGATTGAAAGAGTTAATAAATAAAGAGCAGTTTATACGTAGATGCCCACAAGACCTAGCAATTTATTTGAAAGAAGTGGCCCCACAAGACCACGATGAAATGACAAAGCACTCACAGCAGTATCTTACACGTTTTTTTATAAGAAACTGGTTTGTAAGAAACTAGTACTAAGAAGGCCAAAATTTTAAGAAACTCTAGTACTATGTCTGAGAAGTACTAAGAAACTTTTCAAAGTTAAGAGCATGGATTTTATAGCGAATAGATCATTGAACCTTCATTCTTGAGAAAAATTATCTAACCATTTGTGTTTTCGACATAACAGAACACTGTTTATTCCTTTATGATGTTTAAATATCAAGAAACATATCTGCCGCAGTGTTAGCGACCACATTGCTAATTCTGCATTCAGAAAAATAAGAAACCAATTAAGAAACCTTTAGCACTAAAATCGACATAATTTCATGTGAAAATAAGAAACTTTCAATTCTATGGACTGGTCCTAGTTTCTTATAAAAAAACGTGTACTGCACATGGGAAGCAACTTGCTCGCAAAAAGAATAGAGTTGGACATAGCTCGGAATCTTCTAGCAGCCCAGGTCAAGCTAGCGCTAAAGCAAAGGATTATGGGGAATTCAAGTGTTTTATTTGCCATCAAAAGGGTCACAAAGCTTTTGAGTGTAATTCCATGAGTAAAGCAGAAAGGAAATGTTGCAATTGTGGTGGCCTAAATCATGAAGCAAAGGACTGTCCTTCTCCAGGGCAGGGTAGAAAGAAACCACCCACAAAGGCCGCAGCATCATTGTCAATCAAAGAAGAATTAGTAAATACAGAGAATACTGAATCAGAGGCAGCAGCAACATAGGCGGATATTGAATCTTGTATAACAGGAGATGAGCTTACTATAGGGTGTGGTAAGAAAATTCCTATTATCAAATCCGCGTGCATCAAGCCAACAGAGGGGAGTGGAGATAGCATGCCAGTGCAACAGGAAGAGTAAGGAACAAATCAGGAAGTGTATTACGTGATACAGGCTGCAGTGGCGTTGTTATTATGAGCGATTCGGTCACAGAAGAGGATCTAACAGGCAGATTTGGTTACATGCTTTTGATTGACAGAACAATTAGAAAAGTACATATTGCAAGAGTTTTTATAGACACTCCGTATTTTACTGGAGAAGCAGAGGCTCAATGTTTACCGGATGCAATGTATGATGTGATTATTGGAAACATACCAAATGATAGAGGACCTGAAGGTCCTGACCCGTCTTGGGAGATAGCATGTGCTGTTAAGAGAGCTCAAGCAAAGAAGGGGCAAGCTATACCACCACTTAAGGTGCCTGGTGCTACAAAATGTGCAACGGTTACAATGGAATAGCTTATCAAATATCAACGAGATGACCATTCATTAGAGAAACTTCGAAAATTTACACAGCCAAAGATAAAAGGAGATCAGTCGATGCACTTTGAAGAGAAAGGAGGAATTTTGTATCGTGTTTTCAGCCATCCCAGGGTAAATGGAGGCAATGAAACACGACAAGTAGTTGTGCCAGGAAATCTGAGAAATGAAGTCATTGAGCTGGCGCATAGTTCGTTAATGGGGGGGGGGGTTATATGGGGATAAGAAAGACAAGTGACAGAATTTTAAGTACCTTTTACTGGCCAGGCCTTAGCGATGATGTTGCACGATTCTGCAGGATATGTGATATATGTCAGAAAACTGAGAGCAAAGGGAAGACAGCAAAAGTGCCAATACTAAAGATGCCTTTGCTAGACACACCGTTTAAGAGAGTCGCAGTTGATTTGATTGGGCCCATTTTCCCTTCTTCAGAGAAAGGTTATCGCTATATTTTGTCCATGGCTGATTATGCAACGAGATACCCTGATGCTGTGCTATTAAAGAATATTGATACAGAAACTGTTGCAGAAGCGTTGCTTGATATGTACAGCAGGTTAGGTTTTCCAGAAGAAGATTTAAGTGATAATATGGTACACAGTTCATATCAGAATGCATGGAAGAAGTTTCCAGATTACTTAGCATCAGACAGCTGATATCAACGCCATATCATCCGATATGTAATGGTTTAATGGAGAAGTTTAATGGTACATTAAAAGCAATGCTGAGAAGGTTGTGCAGTGAACAGCCAAAACAATGGCCTAGATATATCAATGCAGTATTATTTGCATACAGAGAAGTATCCCAAGAATCTACTGGATTTTCACCATTTGAGTTGTTAAATGGGAGAACGGCAAGGGGACCAATACAGATACTGAAAGAGTTGTGGACCAAAGAAGTACAAGAAGAAGAAGTCAAGACCAGTTATCAATATGTTGTAAAGTTGAGAGAGAGGTTAGATCAAACCCCAAAGATTGCAAAAGAATCATTAGAGAATTCACAAGTACGTTACAAGAAGTACTTTGACAAGAAAACCAAAGATAGAAGCTTTCATCCTGGTGATCAAGTGTTAGTTCTGCTACCAACTAACAGCAACAAGCTTCTTATGCAGTGGAAAGGTCCATATAACGTGGAGAAAGTAGTAAACAAGAATGACTATATGATCAAGATAGGTGCTAAATCAAAAGGGTACCATGCTAATTTGTTAAAAACGTATCTTAAGAAAGAGGAGAAAGATGATGTAAAGGATGCAAGGAATAGTGAATTACTGAAAGCAGCTGCAGGAGATGTAAGGAAAGATTCACAAGAGGAAATGTTAAATGAGGAGAATTTGCTAGAAATAGGTAGTTTAAGTTCAAAAGAGAGTTACAAAGATGTCAAGGTGTCACCAAAGCTGGAAACAACACAGTCAGACGATTTAGAGTCATTAATTCAGGAATTTGAGCCATTATTCACTGAAAAACCAGGATCCACCAGTTTGATAGAGCACACCATCAATTTGACAAGTGATGTACCAGTTAGATCAAAGCCGTACTCAGTGCCATACGGAGTCAGAGAATCACTTAGAAACGATATTCAAGAGATGCAGGACCTTGGTATCATTAGAGTCTCAAATTCACAAGATGCATCACCTGTTGTTATTGTTAAGAAGAAAGATGGATCAGATCGAGTCTGTGTTGACTATCGAAAACTCAACAAGTTAACAGTGTTCGATCCAGAGCCTATGGTAACATCAGCGGATCTTTTCAGAAGATTTAGCGAAGATACGTATTTCTCAAAGATCGATTTGAGTAAAGGATATTGGCAGATCCCAGTAGCAGAGAATGATATTCACAAAACTGCCATTGTAACACCGTATGGTAGATATGAGTACCTAAAAATGCCTCTTGGGATGGTGAATTCAGCTGCAACACTAGTGAGAGCAATGAGGAAATTACTTGCAGGTTTAGAGAATGTAGATAGCTACATAGATGACATCTTGATTCATACCAGAACATGGGAAGAGCATTTACAAGCATTGAGAGAGTTGTTTAGTCGCATGTTGAAATGGGGTATCACTGCAAGACCTTCGAAATGTGTCTTTAGAGAAGACGTAGTTGATTTTATTGGACACAAAATTGGGAGGGGTGAACTAGGTTTACATGATGAGAGCGTCAAGAAAGTTAGAGATGCACCAAGGCCAAGAAGAAAGAAAGAGTTAGCGTTTTTCCTTGGACTCACTGAATATTACAGGAACTTCATTCCTAATTATGCAGATTTTTTTAGCAGAGAGATGTAGAGTTACAAAGAGACGAGAGACTGAAAGGACATTCAGAAGGAGTGACATGCTGAACGTAATGTTAAATATTGAAAGAAATCAAAGATTTCTCTTGAAGAACGGAGGTGTCACACATTTATGTTCAGTCGAGTTTTGTTTGTTTGTTTGTTTGTAATCTTGTTTTGATTCGATATTTTAATCTAGCTATACATATATATATAGATATACATATACAACTAATCTAAATCGAAATTAATCTACTATATTACAAGTGAAAGGAAATGACTAAAAGGAAATAAATACTTACAAAGCTAAATACTAAGAACAATTTGGATTTGAATGGATAGAATTTACAGGGTATGATTATATTTACAAGCGTTGCATTTACAAGAAGGACCATCCCATTGTTTTATCATACGTTTGAAGCTGTTGAGATTGTCAGCTGATTTTATTTCATTTGGCAAACAGTTCCAGATCTGAGGTCCAATGGCTTTTAGACTCTTGGAACCGAAAGTCACTTGATTTGGTCTAAAATGATTTAAATTGTTCGGATTCCGTGAAGGATGCTTTGAAGTTCTTGAACTAAAAATACTTTGCATAAAAGATGGATTTAAATTTTTGATTGTCTTGAATATTTCGATACAGAGGGTTCTCTGACGAGCGACTTGCATTGTGCACTTCTGTGACCTAATAAGAAGATCATCGTAGGAACTTTTATGATCATTGTACAAAAATCTTAGCGCGCGTTCCTGTATCCTTTCAATTTTTTGAAGCGATTTTGAAGACCAAAAGTACCAAACTAAAGGACAATAGTTGAAATTCGAATACACGAAACTTTGAACCAAAACTTCTTTTTCAGCAAAACCAATAAATGACTTAAGACGCTTAAGAACGTTCAGTTGTGCTGCAGCTTTTTTACAAAGGTTTGATATATGTGGATCAAAGTTCAATTTGTAATCTAGTGTAACACCTAGGAGTTTAACAGTCTCTTCAGATTTGATAGAATGTCCTTGAAAGTCAAGATTTATGCCACAAGTATTTGTCTGGTCTTTTTTAACAAAAAGTGCATGGAATTTGTTCGGGTTCGCAATCATTTCATTTTGTTCCAGCCATGACAAAGCCCTCTCTGCTTCATTTTCCAAAACCTTGACAAGATCTGGCAAGGACTTGGAAAAGAAAGCTAGCGTGTTGTCATCAGCATAATTATACATGGTTGCTTGTTTTATAAAAGAGAAAAGATCATTTATATAGAAATTGAAAAGTATAGGACCTAAAACTGATCCCTGTGGTAATCCTGATACAATTTCTTGAAAAGAACTGTAGACGTTATTTATTCGGACACTCTGCTTCCGTTTTTTAAGGTAGGAATAGACAAGAACCAGGGCATTTTCATCAAAACCATATGCATGGAGTTTAGCTATAATCAAGTCATGCGGGATGCAATCAAAAGCTTTTGACAGATCCATCAAAACGGACCCTACAATAAAGTTGTTGTCAAGCTTAGATTTCCACTCTTCTATAAGTTTAATCAAAACATGCTGTGTACTGTAAGCTGTTCTATAAGCTGCAATGAAAACGGAGAGAGTCTTATCAAGGAAGGGGCTGAGCTGTTCCTTTAAAATTTTTTCAAAAATTTTGGAAAAAGTGTTGAGTATACTGACTGGACGATAATTTCTCTCCACAGTACGAACGGGTTCACTTTTGTCTAAAGGGCAAACTGCAGCTGTTTTTGCGTTCTGGGGAAATTTGAAATTTCGAATGCTGCAATTGATGGCGTTAGTAAGAGGCACAGCCAAATCATCGCTAGCCAAAGAAACAAGCTTCGGTGGAATTTGATCAACACCTGTTGATTTACTGCCGTCGAGCATTTTCAGTTGGAGCCATACATCTCTAGCAGCAATCTCATTGAAAGAAAAGGATTGAAAAGTATGCTCAGGGTCTTGAACTATAGCTAGAATACTTGGATGATCCTTGTATTTATTAAGAATTAACCTGACAATTTCTCGATTATCATCAATTGAATTCGTATTGGCAATGCTGGTAGGCTTCTTACCGGAAGTATTTTCAACAATATTGATGTAATAATCATTAAAAGTCTCACACAAATCATGATCATCAGTGACTATTTTGTCATCTTTGACCAGAGAAATATCGGTACCAGCTAGAACACCCTTATTTGAGAGAAAAGGTTTTACCAGATCCCAGAAAGCTTTATTGGACATGAGACCATTGCTTGTAACTCTCTTGAAGTGATTCTTTATGGCTATTTTACGGAGAGTAACACAGCGATTTCGTTGCTTCTTGAATGCTACTTCATTTTGCTTTGACGGGTGTTTAGTTAATCTGCGTTTAAGCCTAGCACGAGTGTACAAAGCTTTTCTCAGCTCTGGGTTCATGAAGGGTGCATCGTTTCCCCTTAGAAACTTAGTTTTAATAGGAGCATGCTTGTCCACTATGTTACGGAAAGTATTGGTTAGGTGGTCGTAGGATTTATCCGGGTTAGCCCCGTCGCATTCAAATTGGGCATGCTTTACATCGCTCAAAAAATTCTCTGGCACAAACTTTTTGTAGCTGCGATATTTTATTTGCTTCGGTTTTAGTCTAGGCACAGTTGATTTCATAGTGGTAGCTACAAGACCATGATAGTCACTTAGACCTGTTTCGAAGACAGAGGTTTTCTGGAAGGACCTTGGTCGATTCGTTAAAATAACATCAATTGATGAGCTATGATTATTAGTGAAACAAGTTTTCGACGTCACCAGATTGGATAGTCCAAACACATCACAGAAAGAAACTAGTTTGTCAAAACCGGGATCTGTTTTATTTTGAGTATCAATATTGATATCGCCCATTACAATGACGTTATCATACCGATCCAGTGCACGATTTAAAGACGTGGACAGATCTGAGAAAAAAGTTTCTATGCTAGCATTTGGGGGACGGTAAATACTATAAATGATCCATTTCTTTTTTGCGACTACGAGTTCAGAACACAATAGCTCAAGAGATGGGACTTCAAAATTGGGCAACCTATTACAAATAATGCCATTCCTCGAGTATTGCATAAGACCTCCTCCAAATTCAGACCTATCCAAACGAATTGGACTTTTGTAATTATCAATAAGAAACGATTCAGTTTTAAAATCCGAGTTTAATTTTGTTTCTTCTATGAGTAATACATCAGGCAAACATCTTTCAGCAATCATTCTGAGATCAGTGATTTTATTCCTAAGACTGTTTATGTTTAAGAAACCTATGAGCAAGTTACCGGCACATTCAGCCCTAAGACTAAAAAATTCATCGATATCATTTCCGTCAGACTCTCTACTCAAACCTGATGTATTGTTTACTGAAGACAAAGAGCGTACAGATTGCAAGTTAGTGCTAGCGAACGACTCTAATGATACATTATGGTCCAACCCTGACTGTACGTTGATATCCATCGGGGGTACGCTATTTGATGATAGATTTGTAGCCACCGAATTTTCCAATGAACCAGTGATCTCATTTAGTGATGATATGTCAATCCCCCCGCTACTTGAAAAACTTGATAATTGTCATTCATAATTTAAGTATGACAGAAAATTTACAGTCATAATATTTGTCCCTTGAAAATTCAAATGAAGGCCCCAATTATCTAAATGTTTACTAAGAATATTTTCATGCATAATATAATCTACTGGCAGTCTTTCCAAATACCTTTCGAGTAACGTGTTTATCTTTGCTCTCTTTGCATCGAGTTCTTTTGAATCCGTTCTCAATACTAAACTGGATACGGCCACGTACTGCGTACGTTTTTTTGTCTCCATTGCCAAATCTACGATCTTGTTTGCAACGCTTTCAGGGCTTTCGTTTCGTAAATTATTCGTTCCGCAATGTATAATGACTCCCTCGGGGTTGGACATGATTTCCGGCTCCAAATAAAATTTCATCTTTTCAACTGTTGCCCCTGGGAATGATTTCACAAGTACATGATAATTTCTGGCCTCATCATTGATTTCCTTCCTCCTGATCTTTTTGGTCATCGAGTCTCCTACAATAATGAACTTGGGCTTTTGTCCTCTGGCAGGATAATCTTCCCTTTGATAGTGTTGAGACTGTCTGTTAGGACCAAAACGATTGCTAATTTCCGTTTCCCTTTGTTTCTTATATTTACTTGTTTCTCCTCCTCCATGCATTGCAGACCTTGCTGCTGCTGACTGCCCCCTTGGGGAATTCCTCTGTAAGGCGGTTGAATAGGAGATTTCCGTAGAGGCGATATTCCCAGGTGGAAACTGTGTGTTCTCTCTGACAGCCGCTGTTTTATTTACTATGGGAGGTATACCTTCTCCGTGACTTTCAGAACTTATTCTTATTTTATGACTCTCTTGTTGTGCGTTTCCACTGTTTCGCATTTGTTCATGGTCTCTTGTTAATACTGAATCTTTTTCAGAGCGTGGTCTTGCTCCTCTGTATTTTTCTGAATTTATTTCCATTGGCTGAATATTATGTTGCATTTTTTCTCCATTTTGTGGAACATGAATTTGGCTTCTTGGATTCATACCATTTTCTGATATACAATCTAACGGAGAAAAACGATTGCTTGAAACAAAGGATACAGCAGTTTGATTTCTGGGTCTTGCTATGGTGTTTGGAAATTTCCATGGGTCTTCTTTTGCAGGTACGTTTTCATATTTTGCTTTTTGTTGCAAGTTTGACTTTTCAGAGAGCTCATTTCTCAAATCACAATTTTCCAATTTCAGTGCTATGTTTTCATCTTTTAAAATTCTATTCTCTCCTTCTAACTTTCCTAATCTGATGAGCATTTCCTCGAACCTTTTCCCCTCGTCATCTCTCCTTTTGTCCTGATCAGCATCATTTATTCTACTCACAATTTCGTTTACTTTTCTTTCAATCTCATCCAGTCGTCGACTTGTGGTGTCATTTACTACATCACATCGTGTTGCACCACCCCATATGGCATCTGCATACTCCAACACATCATCGCAAGAAACATCAGACGAAATTGAAAGATCATCTTCCCTTCCAGAGCCTCTATGTTCCTTGGTGTTCTGAATATGCTCAGGCTTTTCCTCCTCTTGTACTAGGGATTCCCTGCATTCCGAAAAGCTGTCTTCTTCATTTTTGTTTGAGACTCTGCTTGATTTTTCAACCTTTTGCTGTTGTTTGATTTGAGCGTACTCATTCGTCGCGAACGTGGCTGCCTCTTTGATCAGGCCTTCCCTACATTCCGAAATTTTTTCTTCGTCGTCTGAGACTTTTCTTTTTGGATTTTCATCATTTTTATTTTCGATACTTTGTTCTTTTTCTACAAACCTAAAAGATTCTGCACCACCTCTCATAACTACCTTTATTATATTTTTTGTTATCATTCTTTTCATGTGCGAGATCGACACGCTCTTGGCTAGGCCATGTTTGCTCTCAGCGGCGTGGGAGACCGAGCTAAAATCTGCTCGTTTGTTCGTCGCTTGCAGCCTTCTTATCTCTGAAACAATTATATCCTCAATCTCTGCCGCATCAAATGAAGAAACACTGTCACTTTCCATGTTAAAACCTCTTTAATGGCCCAGATTAGAAGTGCTTTGAGAGACGACACTGAACACGTCACGCTGCTCCGACGACGACGATACATATGTGTTGCTTGTTCCTGTGTGTTGTATGATTCATATGTGTGTTGCGAGTATTGTGTTGCTTGTTCCTGTCTTTGTTTGGTATAGCGCATTGTCTTCTTGCATTGTTATTTGTTTGTAAGCCCATTATGTCATGGCTTTTGCAGTGAACGCTATTAATGACTATTGAGTAGAGGCCTCAAGAGGACTGGTGCATATTGTTGATTTGATAGAAGGTGTGATTTGGAACGCAACGCAACGATTTCTCATGAAGAACGGAGGTGTCACACATTTATGTTCAGTCGAGTATTGTGTTGCTTGTTCCTGTCTTTGTTTGGTATAGCGCATTGTCTTCTTGCATTGTTATTTGTTTGTAAGCCCATTATGTCATGGCTTTTGCAGTGAACGCTATTAATGACTATTGAGTAGAGGCCTCAAGAGGACTGGTGCATATTGTTGATTTGATAGAAGGTGTGATTTGGAACGCAACGTGTTTTTTAATGAGGTCGTTTATCGTTTTAGAGTTGGAGTTGGTTAACGTGTTGAAAACATGTCGTTCGTTTAGATTTATCCATAAATCGGTTTCTTGTTTGCAAGTCGCTTTAGGCCATTCATTTCGTACTCGTGACAAAAATCATCGATCAGTTCGAGTTAAACCGTACTGGAGTCATTGAGGCTTAAAAGTGGATAACGTCTGATGTACGGACTGGTCATTACGTTTGAAATCTCCTCTAACAACTCTGATGTGCCAAAAAATTCAGGCGTTTGAAAATCATGAGTCAAATTTTGCTTGACGACAATAGGACTGAAGTATTTTTGTATTTCGCCTCAAATTTATTTCTATGAGCAACTTTCCAAATTCACGTGTTGCAAAATTCTCAAAATGCCTTGAAACAATCCTGAGTGCAAAGGGACTGAAGGGCATGCTATGGAGAAAACTTCTGATACTTGTGAAAAATATACTTTTGTGCTGTTATGTTTAAAGAAGTTTCCTTCCGATGGCATGAAGTTTTTCACGACACTTTTAGTTAAGTCATAAATATGGGATTTTCTCCAAGTCGAATTACCAACATTTTCAGTGTTCTTCCTGAAATATGACAAAAAGAAAGATCTTTTTTAAAGTGTCAATCTTTTGGCTATCAAACAAAAATCATTCCAAGGAAGTTTCAAATACCAAAACTTTTTAATGGTACATTCAGTATAATATTTTTAAAAACTCACCGATCTGCAAAACTCAGGATTTATTAAGCGATTATACTGTAAAGCTGTACTTTACTGTATCACAATTTGTCTTTTATCATAGTCTTCTATCAGCCAAATAAGAACATTTTAGTTGATTACCAGGGCTAATATTTCCAGCAGCAAATGTAACAAATGTAACTAACTGCATTTGATCCAGTTTTTTGGATTGATCTGCTAACAACAATAAGTGAGGCATTCATTGCAATTCAGTGCCAGCACTGAAAGTTCCTTCTCAGAGTGCCTTTCGACCATGATATTTCATCAGTCATTTTGCTTTTTAATGCAATCCTCAAATTTTGTATCAGATGACTTTTACTGGTGCATATCCCCTTATGATTGGATAATGAAGTACTTTCCTGTCATCATCCAGAAGTGTTAAACAACATATACAGTGCAGTATATCATGAGTCTGTCATTGACAACTATACTTTTCATTTCAAATTTATCAGTCAAATAGAGGTTGAGGTGGTTAGAAGGTTCATTCTATGAGGCTGAGGCTGAGGTTGAGGCTGTAGGTTACTTTTGGCAAGAATAGCAACGAAGAATCAATTTCTTTGGGTGTTGTCAGTTCAAATGAATGATTGCAAGTGTAAAGTTTTATCTTCTTTTCTTCTCCTTCACAACTTCTGGTGATTCGTTGATTTCAACCACAGCCAGATATAAAATTATCCTTGCATCATTTAGTAATCATCTGACATTTCATGTCTGATCAGTATCAGAAAAAAATCTTTCAGCATGTTTGATGATGGTTTTGCTTTTGAAAGCAATCTTAAAATCTGGTACAGTGAGAAGACTTTCAAAGACTTTCAAAGTATCCCTTTAATGTTATCCTAGATTCTATGAAGATGTCCCATTATCTGATGTTTCAATTAGTAATGCATCAGAAATCTAGGTCGGATCCATTGGCATGTCTGTTTTCTAGATTCTATTTCATCCTGTCACGTATTCCACACCATTTTCAAATTATGCACTGGGTGAGTCAATGACATTCATCGTACAAAATCAATACCATTGCAAGGAAATCTGCTTTCCTTCGATTTCAGCAGGAACTCTAGACATGTTCCAGTTAAGTATGTGGTTTGAACACTTGACATCTTTTCAACTGAAAATGAAGGCTGATAAGATAAATTTTCCTCCAGTTCTGGTAGCCGACATGGCAGGGTACAATTCAATGATCACTTGAATTTCCCTAGTGAGAACTTGACAACAAGCATAACAGTTTTAATCGAAGTACGCATCTTGGAGGTGTTGACAAGTGACCTATTCATATTTAATAAATAAAAGATTCCGTTATCAAAGTTGAAATTACTTGCAATAAACCACAATAAACACAAAAGGGAATCCATGGAATTATTATTAGCGATACATTCTGCCCCTACCAACATTTGCTTTAAGTTTTCATAACATGAACATAAATTGGCCTTTAAAGTTTATACCTGACCCTGCTGCTAAGTTGAGTTGCTTTGCCTATTTGTTTGGGTTAACTGCAGGGAAGTTTCCTCAGTGTGAGTTTTTTGAAGGCTCTTCTGTACATATTATTAACAAGTAAGTATAAAGAATGTATGAAGCTAAAAGTAAGACAAAATGAGCTCACCTTGCAAGAATAATTCTCCCCCCTTCCAACTTGAAACGATATGAAAAGCCTGCCATTTATAAAGAAGCCAGTTTGAATATGAGGTCAGCTCGCTGCAAGTTTTGATAGACTTCCTGACAGTCTTCCAAGGCAGTTTCAGTTTGACCGACTTACAGACACCCTGTGATCTTGGCAAAATCCTCAAGAACAATGCTTTTTTCATGACCGCGCACCTCGTGATGCAATTTTGACAGCCTTACCAGTCATATTCTCCTATTTGATTGCTTCACATACAAACCAAAACAATTTGCGAAGGGAAGTATTGCATAAGCATTAAACCACTCTAGAGGACACAAATTGAATTGAATTTTATTTCGTGTGCAAACGAGTACGAGGCATATCCTGCATGGCTGAGCAGTAAACCAAACAAAATCATCAGGAGCGTCAAGCTTCGAATGGGGCCTTGGACGCGGGCAGGAATCAACGAAATTAGCTACTGACAACAAGCAAAAATTAGGAACATTTTTAACATACTCGTTTTGTTTTAACCTTATCTCACCTAAGGGGTAGCTTCCATCCCCTCTTATATTTTCATTTATAAGTTTTTCCATGCTTGCCGAATGCCTTTGAGATTCAGCAACTTTAAGTTTCTATCATACAGCAATGAAACTGTAACAATTTTGGAGTTCTATTTTTAGTCTTGTCTCCATTGTAACCAAGTTGTCGTGCTGCACTCTGTGAAAAGTGTACATTGCATCTCTTTTAATCCTTTTAAAGTGGTCCAATTAAGCCTAAGCAATGAATTTATATCTATTTTGATCTATATATTTCATTTCTTTACAGAAAGTAAAGTCTTACGACTTTTTAGCATAATTTCAATTTTATGACGTCATATAACATGACAATGTTAATTATGCTCTAGCAACAACAACAACAATGCTAATTAAACCATTATTTCAAAAATTCATTGTTAACATAATGGACAACATTTGTGTCAAATTTAGCTGCCATATCCCAAGCAACAACAGAGATTAACAGGGGGTGGAATCCACCTCCTCCCGGCACTGAGCGTTTCAGATCGCCCAGATGAGATAGGGTTAAGATAAATGACTTTCCCATTTTTTCTTGAAAATCTGACGCCTTCTGTAAGTCTCGTAAGTTGGTCTGGATCCGCCCATGTATCGGAATCGCAATGCAGGACCATTAATCAAATCTAATTGAACAGAATGAAAACGATCCAAAAAGATGTGGCGATCTATTAACAAAGTATTAGATAGAGACCCATCTAAGGCACCAGTCACTAGTTTAAACTGCGAAGATGCCATACAAATGGTGCATAGTTATCTAACAGGTAGAAGACAACGAGTCAAAGTAAATGGCTCATTCAGCTCTTGGAAAGAAATGAAATTAGGTGTCCCTCAAGGATCAGTTCTTGGGCCTCTCTTGTTTAATATGTTTATCAATGATATTTTCCTTCTGTAGAATGAGACTGAAATCTGTAATTATGCAGACGATACGACAATTTACTGTTCTCATATGGATTTACAGGAGGTTACCTTAAGGCTAGAAATGATACTGTTGATCTAAGCAATTGGTTTGTAGGAAACTTTATGAAATTGAATGAAGAAAAATGCCACCTCCTAGTATTTGGTGAAAAAGACACAGAAATCTCAATAAATGTTGGCCCTTCTGTGATCAAAGAGAGCAAAGAAGAAAAATTGCTAGGCGTTGTAATTGATCAACAGCTGAATTTCAAACAACATCTAAATACGTGTAATGATTGTATGTGTCATCATGCCCTCAAGCCTAGTGCGACTTTATTGCGTAAATGAGACTAGACTTTAATGATTGGTTGCATCCTGGACTTGTCAATTGACATACCACATAACGGATTCAGGACTCATAAAATATTATGTATTGTCGTAAGAAATCAGTCTTGAGTTTTGGGATCAAATTGAAGTACAGGAATCTTGTGTCTCTCTCTGCTGAACCCTATCTCGCTTCAACTGGTGACAGAGAACATAGCTGAGAAATCAAGAATGTCTTCCTTGTCAGTTATCACTGAGAAGTTTGAGTCTGGCGATTTCGTGTCTTGGTTGCGCCAGTTTGAATGCTGTGCTACGGCTAATGGTTGGGCTGACGCCGATAAACTGAAGAAACTGCCTGCTTTTCTCCGTGGGCCAGCTGCAGCTTACTTTCATAGTTTGCCTGATGCTCAAAAGGACACGTACGCCAATCTCGTGAAGTACCTTCGAGTAGTTCTGTGCCCCGTTGTCGATCGGGAGCGCTTCTATGCCGATTTCGAAAGCCGCCGCCTTCGTCCGGATGAGGACCCGTCGCTTTTTCTTTGGGCACTTGAGGACATACTCTCGAAAGCAGACCCTGGCCTCAAGGATGATGCCAAGCAAGCCTTATTGAGCAGACAATTCCTTCGTGGCCTGCCCAAAGACTTGAAGTTGCGTCTTTTAGAGCACGACCCTACCCCGAAGCTAACCTCCATGGTTGAATTCGTTCAACGCTTTCGTGCCATTCATCGCGATGACCATGAAGGGCGTGGTGCCACCCATGCTTTTGCCTGCAGCAATACACGTGACTCGCCCCAGGACTCCTTGCACGCATCCGTCGTTGAGCTCACTGCTGCCGTTGCCACATTAACAGCCAATCAGAAATCTCTGCATTCTGCCTTTGAAGCACAACAACAACAGCAGCAACAACCTCCGCATCGTGGCCGAAGTTCTCAAAGATGGCAGAATGGGGCGTCACGCCAAAGGAGAAGTGTTCGCTGTTACAACTGCAACCAGATGGGCCATTACGCCAAGGCCTGCCCATGGGACGCCAGCTGCAGCCTTTGCTTTGGTTGGGGTCACAGCCGTGACCAATGTGCCAACAATTTTGTACCGCAGCAACCAACAGACACTGCTACTCATAACCAGCCTAGGCCCACCACTGCCGTAAGTCCTAATTCACATTCTTTAAACTTCAAAGGGGTGCCTCAATAAAGGGCTGGGTTGAAGGTCACCCCCGTGTTTTCTCTGTTGGACCACAATTGTCATCTCCCTACTCTCAGCCCACGATTCAGTGTCAGTTAGGCGGGGTAGATGTCCATGCCTTGATCGATACTGGCTCAATGAAGTCTTTTGTTAGCAAAACTGTTTTTGATGGGATGAGGCCACTACCAGTGCTAAAAAACAGTAATTCCACATGCATTGGTATCACTGGAGAGCCTTTACATGTTGAAGGAACAATACACACTGAGTTATCATTCCCCAGTAGTGGCTCTGCACCCTATTCAGGTGACTTCCTAGTTTCCTCCAATCTCTTCCAGCCACTACAATGCACTTTGGGATGGGACTTTTTAACATGTAATGGCCTCCAACTGTCCTTTGCTGAGGGTGGAGCGTATTCACTTGTAGGAACCCATGGGTTAACCCCCTTAAGTCCTCATAATTCTCCCGTTTCCCTCCCACTTCAACCAACTACTTCGTCTAGTGGGGATGCCACAGTTAAATCTGGCACATTTTTACCATGTTTGCTTGTTCAGTCTTCAAGTAAGGGGCCAGTTCCTGTCAAACTACAGTCAGATGTTTGTATTCCAGGTCGAACTGAAGTTTTAGTCACTTGTAGCCTTCCAAAAAGTTGTCAAGAGCAGTTAGGTATGACATCCCCTCTTTTAGACAGCACTACTCTGTCATCTAGCATTATTGTCTCCTATGCTGTTTGTCAGGCGGCTTCTCGTTGTATTCCAGTACGCTTAATGAACACTTCCAATGTTGATATTCAGCTACTAGCTGGACAACGGGTAAGTGATTTCTCTTCTTTGATTGAACATGATCCTGTAACACCATCTTTTTCAGCTGATGAATCATCTGTCACCTGTAGCACGGTAAGTTCTGTAGACATCAAAGATCAATTGGAAGCTGCCCTGAGCCCTTCTCTTAGTGTCCAAGTGAAACAACACCTCCTCAGTACACTGCTTACATTTTCTGATGTTTTTGAGGAAAGCCTAGGGCATACTGATGTTGTACAGCACAAAATTGATACTGGTGATTCCAGGCCAATTCGGCAATACCCTAGAAGGTTGCCTTTTGCTTATCGTGAAGAAACAAAGAAACAAGTGGCTGAAATGCTAGATCAGGGTGTCATCCAGCCTAGCCGTAGCCCCTGGGCTTCACCCATTGTTTTAGTGAAAAAGAAAGATGGCAACTTTCGGTTTTGCATAGATTATCGTAAGTTAAATGAAGTGACAAAGAAAGACGCGCATCCCCTACCAAGGATTGATGGCCTCCTTGATGCCTTACAAGGTTCCAAAGTGTTCAGTACGCTTGACCTCAGATCTGGCTACTAGCAGGTAAGTGTTGACCCAAAGGACCGAGAAAAGACAGCATTTGTTACACCAGATGGCCTCTGGGAATTCCTACGCCTTCCATTTGGGGTCTCTGGGGGACCTGCCACCTTCCAACGTGCCATTGAAATTGTTTTGTCTGGGTTAACATTTGAAACTTGCCTGTGTTATTTTGATGATGTTATAATTCCTTCATGCAGCTTGCAACAACAGTGTGAACGCTTGGCCATTGTACTCACTCGCTTTAGGGAACATAATTTGAAAGTCAAAGCTTCTAAATGTTGCTTTGGTGCGGATAAAGTATTGTTTTTAGGCCACATTGTATCCTCTGCTGGAGTCTATACTGATCCTAAGAAAATTAAAGCTGTGTCTGAATTGGATCCACCAAAAACAGTGGAACAGGTAAGAACGTTTCTAGGCCTCGCTGGATATTATAGAAGATTCATTCCCAATTTTGCTTCTCTTTCAGCGCCCCTAGTGTCCTTGACCAAAAAGAATTCACGGTTTCATTGGGGTACTCAAGAACAAAATGCATCCCAGCTACTGCAACAATTGCTTTGTTCTGCCCCTGTTCTTGCATACCCACAGTTTGACAAGCATTTTATTCTCCAAACTGATGCCTCAGATTTAGGGTTAGGTGCTGTTCTCACTCAGAAAGACAACTGTGGCCAAGAACATGTGATCTCTTATGCCAGTCGCTCCTTGTCTGATCGTGAGAAGCGTTACTCAGCCACTGAAAAGGAGGCCCTTGCAGTAGTTTTCGCCACAGATCATTTCCGTGCATACCTCCTAGGCAGGAATGTCACTCTGGTCACTGATCATAGTGCATTACGCTGGTTACATTCAGTTGAACCAAAAGGGCGCATAGGTCGATGGGTGATGGGCCTACAAGAATATGAATTTGCCATTCAACATAGACCAGGCTCAGCAAATGGGAATGCAGATGCCCTCTCTCGCCTACTTTTGCAGGAGCCCTTGCCCTCTCCAGGTGACTCAATAGCCACGGGTCCGTCAACTGCATGTGCCACCACCATCACTCCTGGCGCTAATTTACAACAAGCTCAGCTAGAAGACAATAGGCTTAGAAAGATAATAGAGCTCAAATCCAATAATTTACCCAAGCCACCTTTTTTTGTCTGGGCAAAAGATCCTGTCCTTAGAGCATTTTGGAACTGCTGGGACAGTTTGCATATTGTAAATGGTTTACTGGTTAAGGCACCCTCAACTCAAACAAGATCCCTTCCAGAATACTCTTTTGTAATCCCCACTAACTTGATTGATTCTGTTTTACAGGGTATTCATAGTACTCCTTTTTCAGGTCATTTAGGTGTGAAGAGGACATTACTTCGTACAAAGAACCGTTTTTTCTGGCCAAAAATGGCAATCCAAATCAAAGACTTTGTGCGAAATTGTCAGGTTTGTGCCAAGACTAAGTTGAATTGCCACAATGAAAAGGCTCCCTTGCAACCCATTGAAGTCAATGAACCTTTTGTCTTGTGGGCTATGGATTACATGGGTCCCCTCCCTGAAACTTCACGTGGTAACAAGCATTTTCTTGTTGTCACGGATCATTTCACCAAGTGGTGTGAGGTTTTCCCTACAGCAGACCAGAAGGCAAGTACAGTTGCAGAAATATTGGTCAACAGAGTCTTTAGTAGATTCGGTCCACCTACTATCATTCATTCAGACCAAGGTAGGAATTTTGAGAGTAACTTAATGCAGGAAGTCTGTAGCCTTATGGGCATTCACAAGTCACGCACAACTGCCTATCACCCACAATGTGATGGTCAAGTTGAGTGCCAGAACCGTACATTACAGGAAATGCTCGCTGCTTTTATCTCTGACCATAGAGACAATTGGGACAACTGGGTAACTCTAGCTGTTTATGCTTATAATACTAGCTGCCACGAGTCAACTGGCTTTAGTCCCTATGATTTAGTCTTTGGACGTAGTGCCAGAACTCCTCTAGAGTTGGATTTAGATATTCCTTTGAAGGATCTCTGCAGTCAGTCAGCATATAGTCAGTCAATCAGGAAGACCTTACACAGTTTAAATCATAAAGCTAAAGTCAATTTGGAGAAGAGTAGGCAGAAGCAGCTGAATTCTCAGCCCTCAGTTGACAGGAAGTGGTCTCCCCTTACCCCTGGCTCATCAGTTTGGGTGAGACGCCCAAAGTCGTGGAAGTTTGGTGGTAGATGGGTTGGACCATATGAGATCTTATCCAGGCAAGGGGTAAATTATAGAATACGCTCAAAGATAGGAAAGGAAATAGTTGTCCACCATGATAACCTTAAGTTGTGTCTTGTTCCTATCAGCAAGGGGGTCACCTTTTTCCCAGTGCCAGAGTCTATGGACATCAGTTTTGCTGAGGGTGGTGCCCCTACTGATCGGGTGGAATTAAACCCCAGGCAAGACATTCAGCGACCTCCTCGCCCAGGCCGTTTGAGATAAAACATTCAACCCCCTTTGAGGTTTGGAGACTTTGTGACCCACTAACTTTAAGGGGGGAATGGTGTAATGACTGTATGTGTCATCATGCCCTCAAGCCTAGTGCGACTTTATTGCGTAAATGAGATTAGACTTTAATGATTGGTTGCACCCTGGACTTGTCAATTGACATACCACAGAACGGATTCAGGACTCATAAAATATTATGTATTGTCGTAAGAAATCAGTCTTGAGTTTTGGGATCAAATTGAAGTACAGGAATCTTGTGTCTCTCTCTGCTGAACCCTATCTCGCTTCATACGGTTTGCCTGAAGGCAAGTCAGAACCTACATGCTCTTGCAAGGGCCTCGACGTATATGCCAAAAGAAAAAACTAGAATGGTCATGAGAGCCTTTATAATGTCTCAGTTTAGCTACTGTCCGTTGATATGGATGTTTCACGATAGACGTGTCAACGCAAAAATTAACCACATTCACGAAGGAGCACTGCGAATAGCGTATCAAGATCGGACTTCTAGTTTTGAAGAACTGCTAATTACAGATAATTCAGTCTCCATTCATCAACGGAATCTGCAGTTGGTTGTCACTGAAATTTACCGAACAAGGACGAATCTAAATCCCCCATTTATGAAAGAAATTTTCGTGGAAAGGGAAATACATTATAACTTAAGAGTTACGAGCAACATATATGCACGTAAACCTAGGACTACAGCTTATGGATTAGAAAATGTGAGTTTCCTAGGGCAAAATCTGTGGAGAGACTTGCCATTGCATTTAAAGGAGTCCCCAACCGTAAAACATTTTAAAAAGGATAATAAGTTTTGGAAGTTTACATGCAACTGTAGATTATGTAAGAGTTACATTGTAAATTTAGGTTACATTTAGGGTGGCTGTGCTGTACGCTGTAGTGGGCGGCGGGCTGCCGTCTTGCGGGGGCCGCCCTCCTTGGGGGCTGTTTGTTTCTCGGGTGCTGTTCGGCCTGTCGGATTGGGCGGAATGTTTGGTGTTGTCTTGCGTGGTCTCGACTTTCGAAGTATACGTTATGTTTCTCCCATTGTCGGGACTGTGCGGGGCGGCCGCCTCTTCGCTACTTTTCGGCGGGCTGGGTGGTGTTCGGGGGCTGGGGGTCTCTGGGGGGGTGGCTTTCCGCGGGGCGGGGGCTTGCAGCTCGTGGGGGCGGGGGCATAGTTACCTTAACCCTATGATATTAATTCACTTTAGTTTTCATGCTGTTGTATTAATTATGGTTGGCATTAATTAGCCTGATGCTATCAGCTACGCCAACCTTAAACAAAGAATTTATTATTATTATCATTATTAATAAACTAAAACCTTATCAAAATTTAACATATTTATTTCATATTTCATATTTGAATTTTTCAAGGAGGGTAGCCCTTCGGCAGAAGCCGTTTTTCAAGGGGCCCTCCGGTAAAAAACTTAATTACAGCATACAGTTAAACTTAAATATGACTAGAATAAAAAAAAACCATACCCTAAAAGCCTATTTACAATTATACAATATATACAATAGAAATGAAAAATCAACCCTTTATCAGTTTCTTAAAACTATTCAGGGAGGATGCTGTCTTTGACTCAGCAGGAAGGCTATTCCATATTTTAGCACCTCGGAAAGAAAAGCATTTTTGCCCATTAGCAGACCTTTTCTTTGGCAATCTCAAATCAGTCTCAGTGTTCCGGAGGTTGCGGGAGGAGCATGCTGAGTTTTTTGTGAAGAGGTTACACAGGTATTGTGGAGCCAAGTCATTGAGCGACTTGAAGACCATTGTTTTAGACTCATTGCTAATGAGCTCTTCAATGGTCCGCCAGCCCAACTTTGCAATAAGTGGTCTGCTTGAGGCATCAAAGCTGCTATTTGTAATGATTCTAGCAGCACGATTTTGTAACTTTTGCAGCTGGTCGATGTATGTAGATCCAGCACAACCCCATACAGAACAACAGTATCGAAAGTGGGGCTCAACAATACCTGTGTAAAGAGTTTTCAAACTTGCCAGAGGCAGAAAAGATTTAGCATGTTTTAAAAAGCCGATCGCCCTGGAGACCTTTGTAGAAACTGCCTTAATTTGCTCTTTCCAATCTAAAGAGCAATCGATTTGCACTCCAAGGTATTTTGTCTTTTGAACAACTTCGAGTTCATTGTCGCGTATCTTCAGTACCAGGGCTTCATTTCAACTTTTGAGAGAGTTGTGTCTCTGCTTGGTGGATATGAGCATTGAATGAGTTTTTGCCACATTCAACGAAAGCTTATTTCCTTGAAGCCAAGTCTCCAATTTACTGAGATCGCTATTTATAGCCTCATTAAGCTGAGTCAAATCGCGAGACTGATGACAAAGACTGGTATCATCAGCGTACATAGTCACAGAGGAAACTTGGACAGCTTCAGGAAGATCATTGATATAGATGAGGAAGAGAAGAGGGCCAAGGCATGAACCCTGTGGTACTCCTACTTCTATTTCCCCGATATCTGAATCAACACCGTTAACCCTACAGAATTGTTTGCGGTTAGATAAGTAAGACTTAAACCAAGACAGCTCTCGCTGCTGGACGCCATAAAGTTCGAGCTTTTTACAGAGAATATCGTGGTCGACCGTATCAAATGCCTTTTTCAGGTCAATAAATACTAATCCAACGAGCTTACCGAGATCAAGCCCGTTGTACCAGTCATCGCTCATTTTAAGCAAACAAGTTAGTGTGGAATGTAGGCGCAGAAAACCTGATTGATCAGATGTAAAGAGACCATTATCTTTCATATGCTGGTACAGCTGGTTGAAAACAAGTTTTTCAAAGAGCTTTGAGATGACAGGCAAGACTGATATGGGGCGATAATTAGATTTTTCAGTCCTATCTCCATCTTTGAAAATCGGGGTAATTCTAGCTACTTTCCATGAATCTGGGAACTGGCTAGTTTCAATGGATGTGTTAAACAAGAAAGCCAGAGAGTTTTCAATATATGGCAAAGCAAGCTTCATAAAGTAGCTAGAAATACCGTCAATTCCAAAGCTCTTTGCTGTTTTAACCTTGGCAAATGCATCCCTGATACCTTTTAGCTCAACTGCCTCAAAGTGAAACTTGGCCTTATCATTATTAATCTCATATTCACCTGATAGAAGGGGATTAATGGCAGGTTGTATTTTATCTGCTAGTTCCCTACCTATAGTGCAAAAGAAATTGTTCATTGCATTAGAAACATCCTTTTTATTCCGAGTTTCAGTGCCAGATTCTTTGAGACAATCAATGCTACTTGACTTTGATCTCTTGTTGAGAAGTTCATTAATTGTTTTCCAAGACTCTTTCATATTACCTTTACATGCAGCGATCCTATTGGTATAATGCTGCTTCTTCAGCTGAACATTAAGGGCATTGACCTTATTACGGATCTGTCTATAAGAGTCCATAAGGATTGGGGATTTACCTTTGACTGCTGACTTTTTAAGTTTGTCTCTTGTACGCATCAAATCCCTAAGATCTTTACTGATCCATGGGCAATACTTTTCAGAGACCCGCATTTCACTCAAAGGGGCATGTTTTTCAATGATCAAAGAAAACATCTCAGACCAATAGTTGACAAGCAAGTTGATATCATCAGTTTCAGCAAGCATTTGCTCCCAACATACCCCAGAAACATCAGCAAGGAATGCTTCCTCATTGAAATTTTTCATTTTGCGAGTCTTAATAGTTTTGTGACCTTTTTCTACTGCACCATTAAACTTCCGAATGCAGTAAACCATAACAGAAAAAAAGAAAAGAAAAACAAGACTGCTAAAATTCCAAACGTTTCGATCTAAAATCTTCCTCAGTCTATTATTATTATTATTATTATTATTATTATTATTATTATTATTATTATTATTATTACTATTATTATTATTATTATTATTATTATTATTATTATTATTATTATTATTATTATCATTATTATTATTATTATTATTATTATCTATTTGTCGCACATTTTCTTTAAATGGTTCATGATTTGTCCTTGAGGCTTGGTGACAGCAAGTCTCCTCAAAACTCGAGGACTTTCCTGAGGATTCTGGCAGAATTCAGGATGACTGTTTTCTGCAGTTCAACGATCTTGGTGTCGATTCCGATTTCTTTGAGTCTTTTTCGGAGGTCTTTAGGGGTTGTTCCAAGGGCACCAATAACTATAGGTATGATCCGCACACTCATGTTCCACAATTTTTTAAGTTCCCTGGCCAGATCTTGGTATTTCTCTAACTTTTCGAATTCTTTTGTTTCAACTCGACTGTCGTATGGAATGGCGAAGTCCACTATCAGGCATTCATTCTTCACTTTATCCTTGATGATTAAGTCTGGACGCCTTGCTTGTATGACATGATCTGTTTGTATGTTGAAGTCCCAGAGAATTGTACTGACATCGTTGTCCATTGTTGTTTCTGGTTCGTGTTCATACCATTTGCTTTTTACATCAAATCCATATTTCAGGCAAGCTTCCCAGTGGATCTTTTTTCCGACCCAATCATGACGTCGTTTAAACTCTTTTTGCGCCATCTTGCTGCATTCACGTAAGAGATGATTTACTGTTTCATCAGCTTGCTTACACATTCGGCATAAACTATCCTCCTGCGTTTTATCGATCTTTGCTTTTATCTGATTTGTTCTAATTGCTTGTTCCTGCGCAGCTAGGATGAGCGTTTCCGTTTCTCTTTTAATTCCTCCCTTACTAAGCCATTCCCACCTATCCTTGCTAGCAACTGCTTCTGTTTGTCTTAAAAACTGTCCATGTAACGCTTTGTCGGTCCAGTCTTGCTTACGTTCCTTTGCTCTTCTACTTTTGAATCCCTTTGCTGTTTCTACTATATCTTCTGGTTTCCTTGCGGCAGTGATTAGCTTTTCTTCACTCTCCTGGATGTATTTCTGTAGTCCAAGTATCGCAGTTCTCACAGTGTCTTCGATACTGATAAGACCTCTTCCACCTTCTTTCCTTGATAGGTATAGTCTATCTGCATTGCTCTTTGGGTGCAACGCTTTGTGCATCGTCATCAACTTTCTTGTTCTTCTATCCAAAGCTGAAAGCTCATCTTTGTTCCAGTCTAGGAAGGGAGCTGAATATCGGATGACAGCTACTGCCCAAGTATTGATAGCTTTGATTAAGTTATGGCCATTCAGCTTCGTCTCTAAGACCTTCCTTACTCTTCTTTTGTATTCTTTCTTTATATTTTCTTTCATTTCTGATCTTTTCAAGTCATCTGCCTCAAGCACTCCGAGATATTTGTAGCTTTCATCTTCCTTTAGGATTCTAATCTTTCTCTCATCAGGTAATTTTACTCCTTCTGCCTCGACTGTTTTCCCCCTCTTCATTATCAATATAGCACATTTGTCTAAACCAAATTCCATCCCAATATCTTCACTGAATATTCTTACTGTTTGAATCAAAGACTCTAGATCTTTTTCATTCTTTGCATAGACTTTGAGATCATCCATAAACAGTAAGTGGTTGATCTTTTCCTTGTTTAAGACAAAAATTGTATCCTGCTTTTACCTTTCGCAGCACACTGGTCAGGGGTATTAGAGCAATTATTATTATTATTATTATTATTATTATTATTATTATTATTATTATTATTATTATTATTATTATTATTATTATTATTATTATTATTATTATTATTATTATTATTATTATTATTATTATTATTATTATTATTATTATTATTATTATTATTATTATTATTATTATTACCTCTTATACTTAATTATTATACTTAATTATTATTATTACTTAATTACTTAATTATACTTAATTATTATTATTTTTCCCCCAGTCTACCCATTTTACCCCAGTAAACCCAATGATAAGGATTGGGGCTGGAACCATCAGGGTGGTGATCAGAAAAATTGAATACATATACTTGTTTTCTTAGTAAAAGACATATTAATCTTTTCAATATCTATGAAAACAGATTGAAGCATTATGCATCACAATCATCACAAATTTTCAATAGCTAATTAAAGGGGGTTGGAGTAAAACTGGGGGGTTGAAAAATTATTACTCAAGAGTTCAAACATCTCCATTTTGTGAAATCAGGGTGGTGAAATTCAGTTCAAAAATTTTGCAGTTTTTTGCCACCCAACAAGAGTTTGTTCCCAAAGTTTCTTCTCTTGAAGATTAATGGTGGGTTTCAAATCAGATGTTTGCTAAATGTCCTCTTATACTTAATTATTATTATTATTACCTTATTATTGGTCAGGGGTATTAGAGCAATTATTATCATTATTATTATTATTATTATTGTTATTATTATTATTATTATTATTATTATTATTATTATTATTATTATTATTATTATTATTATTATTATTATTACTATTATTATTATTATTATTATTATGGGATTTTAAGCATTTCTGCACTGGCTGGTCTTATTGCCGTTTTTCTTCCTGTTAGGCGAGTCACAACATATGACTAAAGGCTAACAGATGTCCTTCTTCTTTAAAGTCCTAGCACTTTTCTCAGTATTCTTGCCGTCCCCAACAAAGCAGTCTTCTGCAGTACTCCAACCTCAGGCACAATGTCCACCTTTTCAATCCAACATTCGAGATCTTTTGCAACACTTCCGAGGGCACCAATCACTACTGGAACAACTTTAGCACATCGCAGTTCCCACAACCTTTTTTATTTCCCTTTTCAGATCTTGGTACTTTTCTACCTTCTCTAACTCTTTCTCTGCAATCCTCGTATCCGCAGGTACAGCAATATCAACTATCAGAGCCTCTTTCTTTTCCTTATGAATTACTACAACATCTGGTCTCCTTGCCGGAGTGACGTTATCACATTGTACATTGATATACCACAGAATTTTCACAGCCTCGTTCTCAACAACACCTTCTGGGGTGTGTTCATACCACTTATCGGAATGCTGAAGTCCGTGTTTCCTACACAAATCCCAGTGTACTTTCTTTGCCACGTTATCGTGGCGCTATTTGTAATCCCTCTGGGCTAATTTCTCGCACTCTGCAACAATATGTTGTATGCTTTCACCTCGTTTACCACACATTCTACACAGCGGACTGTCGCTGCTCTTATCTATATAGTGCTTCACGTAGTTGGTCCTTATTGCTTGCTCTTGTGCAGCACATAAGAGAGCTTCCGTTCCAACCTTCAAATCACTCCTTGAAAGCCATTCCGAAGATTTAATCCTGTCTACCTTTTCTGGCATCTCTCTAAAAAATTGCCCATGCACTGCCTTTCCTGTCCATGTTTGTTTCAGTTCTTCTGCCAATCTTCTTTTGAATTCTTCCTTCTCCATTGTTTCCTCTGTTTGTATTGTTTCTGATGCACACACGCCTCTTATCAGCAACTCGTCTGAGTTTGCTACGTAGAAACCTAAGCTGTTTTCTTCTCATTTTACACAGTGCTCCACATTGATAAGGCCCCGACCTCCTTCCTTCCTTTTCATATATAGTCTGTCCACATCACTCTTTGGGTGCATGGCACCATACATTGTCAGGTATTTGTTTGTCTTTCTATCGATGCTTTTCAGTTCACTCTGTCTCCAGCTCATTATTCCTGCTCCATATTCGGAATATTGCAACTGCCCAGGTATTAATTGCAGTTATCTTGTTTCTCCCATTCAACTTGGATTTTAGAATTAACCGCAGCCATTGGTTATACTACTTCATTGTTTTCTCTTTCATTTCATTCTCCTTCACCTTATCTAATTCCACAATACCCAGATAAGTATATCCTTCTTGTCCCACTTCTTTTATCATCTCATCATTCGGTAATTCTATGCCCTCACATCTTACAATCTTCCCTCTTTTTAGGACTAGAACCCCACATTTCCTGATTCCAAATTCAATTCCTATTTCTTTCAATTATTATTATTATTATTATTATTATTATTATTATTATTATTATTATTATTATTATTATTATTATTATTATTATTATTATTATTATTATTATTATTATTATTATTATTATTACTATTAATACTATTATTATTATTATCAAAACAACACAACTGTTCTATGTCATACGTTTCGATGTAAAATCTTCTTCAGTGTATTTACAAATCCAGACAGCCAAGTATTTATACTCTAAACCTAAATTTTGCATAAAAATGTATTTCTAAAACCCAAGACAAATACAAGAAAAATTATTATTTTAAAATTCTATTGAAATAAAAAGAAATTTTTACCTAAGAACAAAGCGGCTTCGAAACTAGGAATGATTTTCATGCACAAAGTCTCCCCAAGGGGCCTTCCAAAGTTTTCTCCTCCCTGTTTTTGCTTTTGGATTTGGACTGTCTAGAAGGGGAGTGAAAGCTCTGCGTGACAAGAACTTATGCAACCCGAGACAGAAGGCAAGGAGTGTGAGCCAGTGACCCTCCAAGGATTTGCTTAAGTTGCTAAATCCAGGATAGCTCGATGGGGAATTCCACCCCACCACTGCGTGCAATTTTGCACGAAGTCAGCCAGCCAACACCCCTGCTATTACGCTGCCCATGATTTTCAATGCAATTGTAAGAGAACTAAGCAGTGCCACAAGCAAATATATCCAGCTCAACATCGGCTGCCCTCTCATTTAGGGCATTTGGTGTAAACAAACCCAATTTGTATTGCCAAAAAAGCTCCTTCCTGCGAAGGGAATACACATCCTGTGCTCCGTCAATGAGGCTAATAACGACCGAAAATTCACCATGGTGGCCTTCCTCGAAAAAATGAGAGAAGAAGCTTGCCTGAGGGACCGCCTTTCCTGTATCAAGAGTACCAGCATTACGCTTCTGTTTGTAAGTCCGAAAGTATGATTTGTACACGTCAAATCTTTGACGAAATTTTGTTTTAGTGCTGCCAACATACTTTTTGTTGCAACATGTACATTGCAAATATAAACTACGTTTGTAGAACTGCAATCGTAAGCCCCTGAAAAATTCTTGAAAGATCGCGAATCATTCGCATTAGAGAAACTGCAGCCCTCTTGAATAATAGGGCAAATTTGACATCTCTTACCACTGCATTTAAATGTTCCTTTTGGCACCAGCTCCTGATCTTGAGTTTGCAATTTAGCGCGAACCAAAGTGTCTTTAAGGTTTTTTGCTCTCCTAAGTGAAACGAAAACTTTTCCGGCAAACTGCTTGCGATGTTCGTCGTCAACGAGAAGAATATTGGCGCATTTTCGCAAAATATTGCTGACCCCCTGAAGTGCCGGATGGTAAGTTAGAACCAACGGTATCCTCGTGTCATCCTTCTGCTTGGAGATCCCATTTAACAGGATTTCCCTATCCAATTGTCTAACCTTGTCTAACTGACTGTCGATTTCTCCTTCATGATACCCCCTCCCAATAAGCCACGATTTTAAATTCCCCATCCGTTCGTCAAAAAATGAATCTTCGGAACAAATGCGCCTTATGCGAAGGGCCTGTCCGTATGGGATGCCCTTTTTGGTGTGATAAGGATGACAAGAAGGACGGTGCAGGAGCTGATGTGTATCAGTCTGTTTTGTGTAGAGATCTGTCACCAACTTGTTACCTTTTTTAATGACCTTAGTGTCAAGAAAGTTGACGCTCTCCTTAGACCATTCTGCTGTAAATTTTATGGAATGGTGTGCAGTGTTGAGGTATTCTACAAATTCGGAAAGCTTTTCTTCACCATGGGTCCAAATTAGGAAAACGTCATCGATGTAACGCCACCACAGCCACGGCTTGCAGCTGGAACCCCTAAGAAGTTTTTCCTCCAGATCTGCTATGAACAAAATCGCGTATGATGGCGCACATTTGGTGCCTATTGCTGTGCCCCTCAGCTGATGGTAAAATGCCCCATTAAACTCAAAAAAGTTATTCTTAAGAACTACATCTGCAAGTTCAACAAGAGATTCCGTAGAAACAAACTGATCGTTCCTAGAGTTTAAAACGTCACGCAAGGCCTTCAATCCCTCGTCATGTGGTATACTTGGGTAGAGCCCAACGACATCAATAGTGCAAAGAATAGTATCCTCTGGGAGCCTGTCTAATGACGCAAGTTTTTGCAAAAAATGTTTGTGTCTTTGATGTATGAGCGGACACTTTTAGCAAGAGGTTGTAAATAGTAATCCGAAAATTCCGAAATATTCTCTGTATAGAAGCCAGAGTTAGAAATGACAGGCCTTCCGGGAACACTATTCAACCTTTTGTGAATCTTAGGCAGTAGGTAAAACCTTCCAAGCTTGGGATTATTGACCATCAAATATTCCAGTGTTTTATCGTCAATGTCCCCTCGCTCTCTATCGTCAATTATCGTCAATGTCCCTTATTATAATTATCATTATTATTACTATTATTATTATTATTACTATTATTATTATTATTATTATTATTATTATTATTATTATTATTATTATTATTATTATTATTATTATTATTATTATTATTATTATCATTATTATTATTATTATAAGACATACTTTAACCCTATCAAGCCAGGGGGGGCTGAATCAGATTTTTGTCTGTAGATCTTTATCAAGTGCACATACAATGCTGAAACTTTCTGACTTTTAGTTTCTATCTTTGTCACGATCAAAAATTATTTTTTCAAAAAATAAATTTCATTCCAGGGGGTAAACGCGATCAGTTTTTGAAAGATGTATGTGTAAAATTTTGAATAATTCCTAATAAAATCTACAGCTAATGTGATAAAGTGATTAAATGAAGGGAATACATACTAATTTTGATGTTCTATCTAACACATTAGCAATTTTTTAATTTGAGTGTATGGTTTTGCGGATGTTGGCACCACGCATGCGCAAATTCTTTGCATTCCTGTGTGATGACGTCATCACTTTTTATTAATTTTTCTTCGCAGAGCAAATACTAGTTAAACATAGAATTCAATGAAATTTGACTGATGTCCTTAATGTTTTTCGTTTTTTCACAATCAACGATTGAAAATTTTTAGTACTGAACCCTATTGACTTTGAAAATTGAACATTGTGACGTCATGGGAAGGTCACGTGCCATATCTAAAATCAGATTTCATTTTTGGGCTCACCATATGATGCTCTATACACATGCAAAGTTTCAGGGCTCTAGGTTGTCCAGAAAAGAAATGAATTACGGGGGGTAAAACACAGAATGAAATTTATACAAAACAAGACGCAAGTAATGAAATTTCATTCCAGAATAAAAAAGAAACAAAGAATAGATGGTAAATGGTATAGTGCAAATAATGAACATTGGATACTAAAGAATAAAGCAAAATGAATAGACACCAATGAATAAATGAGGGATTAATGAATAATTCTAAAGATTGGATGATAGCTGCCAAAGAAGGAATGCTACAGAAGAAATGATAAAGAACAAATGCCAAAGATAGGGTATAAAGAATTAACAGTATGGAATAAAGAATAGAAGATAAAAAACAACAAATAGAAATTTGACAGGATCATAATCTTTCAGTCTCTTTGTGATTGTTCCCATGGAGAAAAATAAAAGTTGAAGATAATGAGAAATTTCTTGGGTTGACGGGTTGACGGGTTGCCGGGTTGACAGGATAGACTGCCTTATTATCATTGTGGATTGTTATATTAGCTAAGGAAATCAGCGAAATGAAGAAAAAAATAAAAATTGAAGAAATTGAGAAGTTGCTTGGGTTGACGGGTTGCCGGTTTGACAGGATAAACTGCCTTATTATCATTATGGACATCTATATTACAGAAAAAACCCGCGTATAAGAACCTACAATTTTGCAAATCAGCCTGATTAGGTTCTTATATATGGAGTATTTAGTGGGAAAGTAGGCTGTTCAGGTTCTTAAAGTGGTTCTTATTTCATTCAGGGTTTTCAGGTATTTCTTTTGTTCAGATTGAAACTTGATTGTAACCATATTCCGTATTTTGAGCGAATTCAGAGTCAATCTTTACAGAATTTTCATTTTCTCCAATTTTGTCTAAAACTTCCTCACAATTTGACATCCATTTACGCATGTTAAAACCACCTTGTTGAAACCTCGTTTTCAATTTCTCATACAAAGTGAGGACATCTTCGACAGAATTACAACCCCCAATAAAATCATCGCAATAAAGGGAGCTGCAAACACTGTTTACGAACTCTTCATCGTCACTAAATGTAGCCATATGATGTTTCACTGTTTGGTTTAATAGAAATGGACTGGAAATACAGCCGAAAAGGACAGATGCAAATCTATAAACCACAATCTTTGGTTTATCTGCTTCAATATCCTCAACCCATCAAAATCTTAAAAGATCTCTGTGTTCCGGTCCTACACGAATGTTAAGGAAAGCCTTCTCTATGTCTCCTGTTAAAACAAATTTGTTTTATAGAAACCTCAGCAAAATGTCATACAATAAGGGCAACAATGACGGTCCGGCATCTAAACAATCACTTAAGCTTGGACCCCCTGATTTAGCTGAAGCATCAAACACCACTCGGATTTTTTCTAGTTTCCCTATCTGGCTTCAAGATTTCTCGATGAGGCAAGTAAGTTACTCCCCCCAGTTCCGTGCTCGCCTCTTCCCCAACTCTTTCAATGATTCCCGGATTCAACTGCTCCTTTATAACGTTATCGTACTGCTTGGCTACTTCATCATTTTGCTTTAACTTGCTTAACTGAGACAAAAGCCTACGTTTAGCAAGATCATAATTATCTGGTAGCAAGGGGTGGCTTTCTTTAAGTGGGAGTATTACTTGATATTTTCCATCAACAAATTTAATTTCTTGCTCAAACTTTTCAGTGGTGTTTTGCTCAATTTTTTGCTCTTTTATTCCAATAGATTCGTTTTCCCAAAATTTTTTAAGCTCATTTGAAATCGACTCGTGCTCCCCTAAAGACATCACTTGAATGTTTAAAACATGTGAATTGGGACTTAAATCGTCACTTACCCTTTCAGTTGGGCCTGATAAGACCCAGCCAAGTATCGTTTTCATGGCTACTAGTGCGCTTGAATCTTCACGATAAATTTCTCCGTCAACTAATCTCCAATAAAAGTCAGCTCCTATTAGAATTTGAACTGATTTGTCGGCGTTTAACTCGTCTTCACTTGAAAAGTCAGCTAACTCCAAGCCTCGCAAATAAGTGTGTCTTTCAAGTGCTCCTGAAATGACTTGGTTGCTTATTGGCGTACATATTACAGGTACGACGTATGCCGTCATGATCACTTCAACCCCATCAACACATTTGATCCCAATTTGAACAATTTCACATTCTCTTACTTTCGGTGAACTGTCACCAAACGCTTTAATCATCAATTTCTCCCTGGCAATAACTGAAAAATTCAATGCTCTCTTCAATTCCTCAGTCACGTAGCTTTTTTGACTTCCTAAATCGAAAATCAAACGGACATTCTGCTCTGTTATAGCGTCTCCTGGAACTCTAACAAACGCACGAGCTGTCTGTAGTAAAACTGAGATTTTGTTGCTAACGTGCATATTGGTTGTAGATTGTGATTCTTCCCGTTTCTGGCGTAGTTTGCTGTGTCTTGTTACTTGTAGTTTCAGGTTTTTCCTCATTGTTTCCATAACTTTCACAAATAGTTGAGTGATGGCGACGATTACATTTCAAACATCTCATGTTCGTGCGACAATTTCTGGCTAAATGATTTGCGCGTAGACAAATAAAACAGCAATTTTTCTCCATGAGAATCTTTCTTCGAGTTACGTGGTTTGTTACGACTTTACACTGGTGTGATTTATGTTTGCCATCACAACATACAAATTTGATATCTCTTATGTTTTCTGTCCTGCTCTCAAAAAACAACGCAGCTGCACTTGCTTGACTGTTCCGGAAATAAGCTCTTTCGCCCGGTCTGCTATCCGCGGAATACGATGGAGGATTTATTCTTCCTGAACCTACAACGTTCAATGAACATTTCTCTCTTATCTGCAATTCTTCGTGAAATACTTCCAGCAGTGACTCAAAACTCCAAGTATCTTTCAGCTTTCTAGTTATTGTTAATCTCAGCTCGTTGGTTTGATTTGATTTTGATTTGATTTTATATTTTTTACCCATGGTAGCCCCTCAGTTAGAATAACTGATTTACAGGGGGCCATGCTAAAAACTTACAATAATTAATAATTTACAATAAAAACCAGTATTTCGAACTAAATTAAAATTACAATTGTTCAAAAATCAACAAAAAAAAAAACGAAAAGGTTTAAGTGTTCATTTTTCCACCTCTCTCTTGAAGGCTCTCAGGGTTGAAGAGTTCTTAGCGTCTGTACCAAGACTGTTCCAAAGCTTAGCGCCTCGGTACGAGAAGCATTTCTGCCCCCCTGCTGATCTTAACAATGGCAACCTGAGGTCGACTTCAGCATTCCTAAGAGAACGAGCAGTGGAATTGTTGACTCTCGTGAACATGTCTTTCATGTAGGAAGGCGCGTCTCCTTGAAGGGATCTGAAAACTATTTTCTGAGATTCAAAATCAATAAGTTCCCTAACAGTGGGCCATTGAAGCGCACGAATAACTGGTAAAGCGGTCGCATCAAATGGACTGTTGGTAACGATTTTTGCAGCACGATTTTGGAGTTTCTGCAATTTTTCAATGACAGTCACCCCAGCATTTCTCCAGACAGGACAGCAATATCTAAAGTTCGGCTCCACTAAACTCTTATACATAGTCTTGACGGTTGATAATGGAAGGTACTGCTTGGCATAACGAAGCATACCAATACCTCTAGAGATCTTATTAGTTGTTAAGGCCAATTGAGATGTCCATTTTAGTTGATGGTCAACCTGGACACCAAGGTATTTGACCTCCTTTACCAACTTGATATCCTCGGAACCAATCTTAAATTGCGGTTTAGTGGAATCGACAGAGTCGATTTTTCTAAGCTTTCCATTGCTTCCTATGATCATTGCATCTGTCTTAGCTACGTTCAGAGACAACTTGTCTCCTTCAAGCCAGCCCTTCAAAGCTTCTAAGTCAGCATTAACTGCCTGATTAATTTCTGAAACAGATTCAGAGGCATAGTAAATGCTTGTGTCATCTGCATACATGGATACAAGGGAATTTTTCAAACAACTAGGAAGATCATTGATATAGACAAGAAAGAGAAGGGGACCAAGGCAAGATCCTTGTGGTACCCCACAGGTTATACTGTCTGTAGCGGAGATTCGACCGTTTACCTTGCAGCATTGTCGTCTATCGGTGAGATACGAACGAAACCAGCTTAGTTCTTTTCCTTTTAGGCCACAGAAGTTGAGCTTCCTCAATAGAATATCATGATCGACTGTGTCAAAAGCTTTCTTGAGGTCTATGTAAACAACAGCCGTGTATTTACCTTTATCAATGTTTAGGTACCAGTCATTCGTACACTTCAACAGAGACGTCAGGACCGAATGAAGGGCTCGAAAACCAGACTGATCAGTAAAAATCATCTTGTTTTTGTCAAGGTAGTCGTACAGCTGGTTATAGACAAGCTTTTCAAATAAACGAGAGACAACAGGTAGCACCGATATAGGCCTATAATTCGACCTATCATCTTTTGAGCCTTGCTTAAAAATCGGCGCTACGCAAGCAGTCTTCCAGTTGTCAGGGAAGCAGCCGACGGACAGAAGCATTGTGAAGAGTTGGGCAAGCGAAGGAGCCAAAATCTCAATACCTACTTTTATAAAGTGACTAGAAATGCGATCAGTACCAGATCCATTTGAATTTTTAATCTTAGAACATGCTTTTTTAACCTCATCAGTAGTAATAGTTTTAAAAGAAAAGGTGGAATCAGTCTCTCTTTCACCATAATCACCATTTAAAAGAGGGTTTTCTTTGTTAGGTATATTTTCGCTGAGGTCCTTACCAACGTTGCAGAAAAATTTATTCATGGTTTCCGCTATATCTTGGGGTTTAGAAATTGTGTGTTCGCCATCTTTCAGAGACAAGATCTCAGTTGTTTTGGACCTTTTATTAACCAACTGGTTTATTGTCTTCCAAGTTTCCTTAGTGTCCCCAGCACAGGATTGAATCTTATTTGAAAAATAGTTTCTTTTCATTTTAGAGTTCAAATTATTGGCCTTACATCGCATTTGTCTGTAGGCACTCATAAGTAGTTCAGATTTTGCCTTTACTGCAGCAACCTTCATTTTGTCCCGTGTCCTGAAGAGCTGCTTCAGATCAGGGGTGATCCATGGACTGAAACGCTCAGTGACTCTGCGCTCTCTTAGAGGGGCATGCTTCTCAATTATGGAAGACAAATGAAAGGACCACAAACGGACTGCATTGTCTAACCCATCACTGTTGCATGCAATAGCAGACCAGTCAGTTTTGGCAAGGTCACTAATAAAAAGGTCTTCGTCAAACTTTTTCATTTGCCTAGACTTTACAACTTTATGGTTGGCTTTGATAGATCCCCGAAACTTGCGAGTCACGTATACCAAATAATGATCACTAATGCATGTTTTCACAACGCCAGATTCAACAACATTAGAAGGGTTGCTGATCGCAATGTGATCAATTATAGTGGCAGTATCAAGTGTCTCTCTTGTAGGTTCGGTAATAAGTTGCTTCAGCCCAAAAGAGTTATAAAAATCCAGAATATGCTTAGTACAAATTGGAACATCAGAATTTGGGCTTTCTAGAGGACTCAGAGTGGAGCTAAGGTCACAATTCGTGTCTCCCAATAAGATGATTTCTTTCCCCTCAGACTCTAAAAACTTGAAAACTTCTTCTAACTTATCGAAGACCTCTACCGGATCAGATGGGGGTCGGTACCAAGAAACCACGAAAAAAGGCTTAGCCTGGACTGGCTTCACCTCTATGCATCTAAGCTCAAGACTGGAGACTGGTAAGTCTGCCCGTACATCTACCTCAAAAGAGTCTCTTATATAAAAACCAATGCCACCCCCTCTACGGTTACGGTCAAGTCTGTCAAACCGATAACCCTCAATCTTTAGAAGATCACTTGGATAGTCAGAATCAATTTTAGTTTCATTCAGCGCTAAAATATGGATATTTTTCTCATGAAGAAGGAGTCTAATTTCATCAATATGAGCAGGGAGACTGTTCACATTGAGAGAGGCTATAACCATACCCTTTCTGAGCCCTAGCTTTGTACCAACAGGGCCAAGTGTCGAATCATCTGCGCGGAGAGAGGCAGTTGAGCCCCTAGCTGGTAAAGGCGTAGCTGTTAAAGGCGTGCTGGGGGTTGAATGGTGCCTAGCATTTACGCCTACTCCTGGTTCTACTACATTATTATCAATAAGTCAGAAATCCATAATGGCATTCAAAAGATTGTCAGCAAACAGTTTACTACCATCCTTGTTCAAATGCAACTTGCTTCTATTCAGATGATTCGCTGGATCGATATTCGAATGGTCAAAATAAGCAAAGCTGTTCTCTGAGCAAAGGTCTCTTAGAATGTAGTTCACCTTAACTCGTTTCGGTTCATGCTTGTCATACCTTGGTACCAATCCTGATACTTTGACTTCTATCTTGTCTTCACGGATCTTTTTTGCAAGTGCGATAATACCTTGGGCAATGTTTACATCGGATTTTTTGGCATCCGGCAGATCGTTTGTTCCAACATGTAAAACGATGCAATCTGGCCCCTTTTCTATCGATGGTATCACATATGAATGCATATCTTTAGCAGTTGAACCACTGAAAGACTTCACGATGACCTTGTCACCAGAGGGGCAATCTTTGTTAAAATTCCAGCTGTTTAAATTTTTCAACATTGAGTCTCCTAGTATATGTATGGATCGCGGCTTGCAATTTCCTTCGGATTTCCTGGCTTTATCAGTTGCAATACTTGTTGTGCTCGGTGCAATAACCGCTTGGTCACCCTCGCAAGCTGGATCTTCAGCGTTTTTCGTCGAGGCTTCAGCCCTGTTTTTCTTTCGTTGCCGTTTGTTTGGACGCGATTTGTTTTGGTGTTTTGTTTTGGTTGGTTGAATATCATTGTCTGTGATGTCTTCCAAGACAATGTGAGCATTGTTTACTGTTTCAATTGAACCATTGTGAGCGCTATTGTTAGTGACAACAGCCTTTTGTTTTCCAATGGATTCGACCCTGGTTGAACTTTGACCTTCTGCATCCTTGCTGATACTTCGGGTCGCCCCTTGATTTATATTTGGTATCATATGGGGAACTTTATTCAAAAACACCAACTTTACCATTTCATCTTTGTTCCGTATCTCTTGCCTTAAAAATTCAATTTCCTCTTTCATATGGCGATAGAGATGTGACCTCTCAAAATCATCGGGTGCATTCTCACAGACAGAATCATCCTTCCCACGCATTTGCAAGCGCGTATTTTCAATTTCTTGAAGTACATCAGAACGCAAACCATTCAAATCATTAATATCAATATTCCTGGATTGCTCCGAGGAAGTTGGATTTTTTCTGGACTCCAAGAGATGTTGCCAGCCTTTAGAGGTGTTATAAAAAGATTCATTGCCATCGCTTCCTTTGTCTTCAATTAGGCCATCGTTTACCAATTTATCGACTGCATCCTTGACCCTGACGATGTCACATTTTTCCATTTTCTTCGCAATACAACTGAAAATTGCATCGCAGTCAGGTCTCTTATGATTCATGTACCTGATCTCAGTAATTGCAGCGACTATTTCCTGTTCCATATTGCATTTAATCATAATTAATAATCAACGGATTCAACAGCCTTACGAACACCAGGTTAAACAATGCAAATACTCTACTAGTTGGGTACTTTTTTGAGAATCATCGGTGTCAAAACTTGCTCGTAACAATCCGCTGACACGCCCATCGTCTTCAAACTTCTTACGTTAGCTTCCACAGTGTCGTACATTACTCTCAGTTTTCTCGTATCTTGCATTGTTGCAATAGGCTCTAAATCGATTAATTTGTCGATATGACTCGAAAAAATAGCCTGACGATCTCCAAATCTATTCTTCAACGTTTCCACTGCTTCTTTGCATGCTGAATTCGTCACTCGTAATCCCGCTATCGCATCTGCGGCTGCACCTTCCAAATAACTTTTCAGGTAACTAAATTTCATAACATCTTCAATTGTATCATCTGAATCGATAGCTGCAGCGAATGTTTCCCAGAACGATATCCACTCCGTAGTATTGCCTGAAAACGAATTTAGTGTCAAATGTGGCAATTTCGTAACTTTATATTTTTGTGGGCGCTCGATGACGTTGAATCTCTCCTCGTTGCGGCTGTTTCCTCTGCTAAACTCTTTAGCGTCGTCTCAATCTTTGTTATACAATGTTGTGCTTCTGCATAGGCTGGTCGTGTACTCATAATTTCGGTCTCCATTCCTTTCTCATCAAAAACCATTAACAAATCAATAATTTCGTTGTCTGCTCTCTTGAGGCCTTCTAGTTCCGCGCCAATTAACTTCTTGTTGGTCAGTAAGATTTCGGAAATTTGTGACGTCTCATTATCTCGCATTGATTCTCCCGTTTCTGTAACAATTTTCTTTAGACATCTTCTCATAACATTTCGTCCTTTAATTTTTCTCCTCGCCTCGGCTTCCCTTTCTGTATTTGTCGTTGTTTCATCAGTCGGCATTTTTGCAGCGAAATTCTGGCTCGTCCAGACTCAAATAATAACTTCAAAGTTCTTCTTCAAATTATCGGGTCACACGGCACCATGTTATATTTTCCAATCGAATTTGCCACAAATAGTATATTTGCGAACGATATTTAACGGAAAGTACCTATACTTATCCGTTCGCATTGATTTCCTCAATATCTGAAAAATACCGACTTTTCGTTCTCGCTCTACTCAGTTCCTGTCTACTCCGTCTCAAAGCGATCTCTATTCTCCTCAAACTAACTCATGTCTTGTTCTCTACTTCTAAGAATAAAAACGTCATAGATGTCTCTCCCCCAGTGTCTTTTCTTTACAGCCCTTATGATTTCTAATTCTTTATATCATCGTAATTTCCAAACGAAGACAGATATGAAAGTAAAAATTTGCTTCTATGCTAAACTTCGTACGCAGAACAAGATTTTAGCCTCAAAAATACGAAATCTCAAACAATAAAAGACTTCCGCTTTCGCACCTCGTATCTTGAAAAGGTAGATTTCAGGTTTGAAATTATTGGTGACGGATTAGCATTAGCATTAGCATGCATCAAATTTCATGGACCTTCAAGTGCAGGGTTAGACTTGCTCCAAGTCTATTTCTACGACACTGAGGAGGCTGCACAGTCGCTTGGAACACGCAAGGCGAGAAGCGAGAATATGATGAAAAATAAAAAAAAGAAGAAAGTGTTATCAATGTAGTGTTATCATATCCCCAATATATCGTGACCTAGCAGTTTAAACAAATAGGAGATCCTTGCACCAAAAGAAGGAATGATAAAATCTGGAAAACTTTTGTCTGCAGAATTGGCATACCGGAAAACCGGGACCCGGGACGCAAAGGTGGAACGCAAAAGTGGGACACAAAATTGGAATTGAAGTGATTAATATGTGAACATTTGAAATGTTTAAAAAACATTGTATTGAAACGTTCTTGAAAAACGATTGTGCAAGTTTACGCCGAGTTCCTGTTTTGCCAAATCATTATTTCAAATTTTTGATGCTGACAAATAGTGATCGTTACCTTTCTCGTAAATATGAATGCTTCGCGGGATGAATCAGTTTCTTGAGTGAAAGTTTCTTAAAGTGTTCAGATTTCGAGTACTCAAACTTTTGTACAATTTCCCTGAAGTGAATAACCTGAGTTAAAAGATGAGATCGCATAAGTTTATAGATAGCCCATTGTATTTGATAATCCAGCTCTTGGCAAAAGAAAGCAGAGCCAACGAAAACAATGGAGGGATTAGGTATTTCTTTGTCCTATTTATAGACAAGCGCTATATATCTTAGGTCATTCACTTTAAAGGTTCCCTGAAAATCTTTATCTTCACAATCGTTTTTTGTGAAAGTTTCAATGCAATGTTGTTTAAGCGTTTCCAATGTTCAGACATTGCTCACTTTGTGTCCGACTTTTGTGTCCCACTTTTGCGTCCCACCTTTGCGTCCCACTTTTGCGTGCCACCTTTGCGTGCCGCCTTTGCGTCCCACTTTTGCGTCGGTATACCTGCAGAAATGGAATTAGTCAAAACAAGACCTGCTTCTAAGCGCAACTTTTTAGGGGACTTTTTATTGTAACTTAGGCCTAAGTTTCTTGCCGCATGTTTTACTTGCCGCATGTCCAATCAAGCGCACGAATGATAGACACACAGTCAAAGATTGTAACTTTCAAGTCCCTGAAGAATCTTGCCCCAAAATACCTATGTGAACTATTCAATAAAAATAGTGCATGTTCTTCCGGCAACCTCCGCAACACAAATACTGATGTCAGGTTGCCCAAGAAAAACACAGCCAAAGGACAAAAAGCCTTTTCCTTTCAAGGTGCCAAGATATGGAACAGCCTTCCTACTGAGGCAAAACTGGCACCCTCCCTTTACAGATTCAAGTAACATTCGATTCGGATGATCTGAGGTCTGCCTGGCCTTTGGCTTTGGGCTTGGTTTCTGCGGGGTCGGCCATTGGGATTCAGAGTGGGCCTGGTAGCATGTGGTGGGAGATGGAGATGCTGCTGGGTCTATTCTGGGTCTCTCTGGCTGATTTGGTGGGGATTGGGCCTAGGGCTGGGGGTCGGTGGATCCCTGGGTCGTCTGAAAAGCCTACCTGCCCATCATATTTCCTTTACTTTTTAACCTGCACATAATGTAAATATTGTATTTTATAAACATATTAGCTTTAATTTTCTTATTAAGTATTTATTTTTTGTAATTATTGTATTTATTGTATTTTTAGATGGAGGGCCCCTTGAAAAACAACCTTTGTTGAAGGGTCACCCTCCTTAAATGATTGAAAATGAAAAAAAAAATGAATGAAAATGGTACACAGACATCGACAGAGGCAATGTCAATGCGGTCGTTTTCATCGACCTTAAAAAGGCTTTCGACACAGTAGACCATAGTATCCTATTAGAAAAGTTGTCACTTTATGGCATAAGGGGTATTGAGCTTGAGTGTTTCAGATCCTATCTTAGTGGGAGACAACAGTGCTGTAAAGTGAATGGGCACATATCGAACATTGAAAATATTCGATATGGAGTTCCCCAAGGGTCTTGCTTGGGACAACTCCTCTTTTTAATGTATATCAATGACCTGCCACTTGCACTTGATAATGCCAAGGTTACTATGTATGCAGATGATACCAGCATCTCTTATTCCTCTAAATCAGTTGATGAAATCAATGCAGCAATCAATGATGATTTGTCCAATCTCAAATCATGGTTACAAGGCAATAAGTTGTCTCTAAATGTTACGAAAACTCAAGCTATGCTTATCGGTAGCAGGCCAAAACTCTAGAACATTTCTAACAGCGATGTCATTAGCCCTAAGTTTGTTATTGACGACGAAGTTGTCCCGATGATAAACGAAGCTAAGTATCTTGGAATACAAATTGACAAAACATTAGGTTGGAAGGAACATATCAACATTATTGCTGCGAAGATTTCGCGAGGGATAGGGATGCTGAGATATGCAAAGAGGTACGTCCCACTCAGTACGGCAAAAACCATGTACAGAAGTATAGTCGAACCCTATCTACGATACTGTTGCACGGTATGGGGATGTTGCACTGAGGCAGACTTAAAAAGATTGCAAATTCTCCAAAATCGCGCTGCCCGTATTGTGACAAATAGTGCTTATGATGCATACTCCTTGCCCCTTATTAAAGGACTGGGCTGGTTAACAGTTAAAGAGCTGATCAGGTTTGAAACGGCAACTACTGTTTTCAAATCTGTTAACCAACTTTGCCCAGACTATATGGCCCAAATGTTTCAAAGACAGCGTGAGCAGGCAATGAGGACGCTAAGAAACACCGAAACTGACTTTGAAACTTCCTTTGTTTAGAACAAACAATGGACAAAAGTCATTTGCATATCGAGGGGCTACCGTTTGGAATAGTCTAGATCACCAAATCAAACTGTCTCCCTCGCTATCAAACTTCAAATTACAACTAAAGGAAGGATTATAAAACAAACTTTACGTACTTCCTTCCATCAAGAGCATAGTCAATCGATTTTCCTTTCTGTTGCAATTTAATTTCCTTTTTTCGGTTGGATAGGAATAATTAAAATTATGTTTTTTTAGGGAATCTATCTGACAATGTATTAAGTAGAATTTGGAGTTTATTGAGTAATTAATTTTTTGGAGATAGGAACGTCAGGTGGAAATCGCAGCTTTATGATGAATCGGAGGACAAGAACGACGACAAAAAAACCATTTTATTCATTTTCAGCTTTCCATACTTTTCGACAAATCCATGTTATAATTAAGCGAATTCAAGAGACAAATCCATGATGAGACACATAAGTGGCTAAGCCATAATTTGATTACGAAGTATGGAAAGCTGAAAATGAATAAAATGGTTTTTTTTGTCGTCGTTCTTGTCCTCTAATTTTTTTTCTTTTTGTTTTTTCTTTTCTGTTTTAACAGGGCACATTGTAAAGCAGTTTTTTTCCGTATGAACTGAATGTTTTTACCCTGTATAAATAATTCAAAATGAAATGAATTTTTAAAAAAAATACTTGCCTTCATGGGCATACTCTAGTTTACTGTGATTTTACACACCGAAAATGTCAAATGCATCTGCACGTTAGGCCCAGCAGAAAACTATTTGTTTCAGGTCAAGAAAAGCTTTAAAATGGCCACAGATAATGGAGCACCTAGTTAATTGCCCAACGAAGTGGGGCCGTCTAACCTTGCGCAATTGCATTGTTGTTGCTGTTGGTGCCGTGAGATCAGACCAAAAAATTCTCGTTCACACTTTATCACGTGATTAAACGGCAAGCCTTTCTGTGTCTTATTGTCAACAGTAATTGGCAAATATGTCGTGACGTATGAGTTTACACAAATAGAAATTCCTTGCGTGGAAAGTAGGGAAGATCAAATCTGGAAAACGTTTGTTTGCAGAAAGGAAATCAGTCAAAAAAAACCCATTTCCAACACAACTGTCTAGGGTAACTTAGGCCTGACTTTCACTGCCGCATATTTTACTTGCCTGGATTTGATACTTTTCAGAACCCCATGAAAACTTTTTACAGATGCCTTTGATTACGATATTCTTTGCTCATATCCTTCAATGGCAGTATTTCCGAAGATATGAAGTTTGTCAGGCAGACTGTATTCCATGCAATTGAAAGCTTCGTGAAATCTTTCACATTTGATATCCACTCAACCAGTCTCACAGTTCATGCCAACCTTCTAAAATAAATTTGTAACATTCAATTGAAGCCGCTTTCTAATTTTAGGTACCATAACAGTCCATAATATGGCAGTTTATCCTATCAACCCGGCAACCCGTCAACCCAAGCAATTGCTCAATTTCGTCTATTTTTACTTTCCTCCATTCAGCTGAGTTCCAAGCTCACAGTCCATAATGATAATAAGGCGGTTTTTCCTGTCAACCCGGCAACCCGTCAACCCAAGCAATTTCTCAATTTCTTCACTTTTTATTTCTCTCCATTCAGCTGAGCTCCTTAGCTCACAATCCATAATGATAATAAGGCAGTTTATCCTGTCAACCCGGCAACCCGGCAACCCAAGCAATTTCTCAATTTCTTCACTTTTTATTTCTCTCCATTCAGCTGAGCTCCTTAGCTCACAATCCATAATGATAATAAGGCAGTTTATCCTGTCAACCCGGCAACCCGGCAACCCAAGCAATTTCTCAATTTGTTCACTTTAATTTCTCTCCATTCAGCTGAGCTCCTTAGCTCACAATCCATAATGATAATAAGGCAGTTTATCCTGTCAACCTGGCAACCCGTCAACCCAAGCAATTTCTCAATTTCTTCAATTTTTATTTTTCTCTATTCAGCTGAGTTCCTTAGCTAATGCCACAGTCCATAATGATAATAAGGCAGTTTATCCTGTCAACCCGGCAACCCGGCAACCCAAGCAATTTCTCAATTTCTTCAATTTTTATTTTTCTCCATTCAGCTGAGTTCTTTAGCTAATGCCACAGTCCATAATGATAATAAGGCAGTTTATCCTATCAACCCGGCAACCCGTCAACCCAAGCAATGTCTGAAATTCTTCAATTTTTATTTCTCTCCATTCAGCTGAGTTCCTTGGGTCACAATCCATAATGATAAAAATGCAGTTTATCCTGTCAACCCGGCAACCCGGCAACCCAAGCAACTTCTCAATTTCTTCAATTTTTATTATTCTCCATTCAGCTGAGTTCCTTAGCTAATGTGACAGTCCATGGCGATAATAAGGCCGTATATCAACCCGTCAACCTGTCAATCCGTCAACCCGTCAACCCAAGCAATTTCTCAATTTCTTCAATTTATATTTTTATCCATTCTGCTGAGTTTCGTCCAGAATGAGGATAAGGCAGCTTATCCGCGAGCCACAAAATTACGGACTGCGGAACTATGGAGCTATTAAAGAAAAACATTGAAAAAACCTCGCAGAGGGGGGTATTTGTAAGCGAAAATGCAATTGATGATTTATAGCTGCTATATTCTATTGGAGGATGACATAAATGTTCTATGCATTAAGCACATTCAATGAACTATTCTAGAATTAAAAGAAAACACAGAAAGCATATTATGTGTCAAGAGGTACAAATACATAGAAAGTATTCAATAGAACAAGAATAGGAAATGATAAATAAAAATAGTTGAAACAAAGACATAAAAGTGAATGATATTGAAAAATTCTCTGAATGTAACATGTAACAAAATAACTAGATAATATCAATAGCAAAATAATAAATGATAGACAATAATATTACAAATAGATATCAGATTAGAAACATATTAAATAATGTTGATATATTGGATATGGATACTACCAAATTTTATTCTGTGATACATCGAGGAATAGCCCTTCCTAGAGGATCAAATACCCTAGGCCTCATATGGTTAAACTAATAACAGTGAAATTGCCAATGCACTTTGTCTCAGCTGGTACAAAACTAGTAGAATAAATCATAACTGAACCGAATGATTGCCCCCTTGCCCAGATAAGTGACATAAACTCTAAGATTTTGAATTTCAAGACAGTAGATATTCAGTACATCTTAAGAGCACTAAAAGAACTGAAAAACTGCAAAGTCAGTGGACAGGATAGAATCCCTATCAGATTAGCTATTAAAGATGCATCCCAATTTATTGCCCTTCCTCTTACTCTAATCTTTAACGCATCGCTCGTAACGGGAATTCTCCCAGACATCTGAAAAGTTGAAAGAATGATCCCGATCTTTAAGCAATCGTTAAGTCACGCGCCAGGGGTTACATGAATAATTACAGGCCTATATCCGTTCTGTCTATATTTACAAGGATTCTGGAAAAGATAATGCATGATCAGCTGATTGACTATTTCAAAGAAAAGCAGATGCTAAAAAAGAATCAGCACGCCTTTCGTAAGCTACACTCAACTATCACTTCTTTAGTAAAGAGTACTAATGAATGGCTTAACAATATTGATTCTTAAAAGGTCAATATGACTATGTTTTTGGATCTGAAAAAGGCCTTCGATAAGGTGTATCAGAAAATACTGCTCAAAAAACTTTTAAAGTATGGCGTTCAAAGTAAGGTGATTAGCAGGTTTCGATCCTACCTCACTGAACGAAAACAGTTTTGCAAAATCAATGATGAGTGTTCTAAGCCTCTGGGGATAGCCTGTGGCATTCCCCAGGGATCTTGCCTTGGCCTCCTTCTCTTCATCATATACCTTAACGACTTTGAAGAGTGTTCACAGTTTTCTTCGGTGAGCATGTATGCTGATGATACGCACACAACAATAGCTTCGGATGACATTAAAGAACTTGCTCACATGATGAGGGAGGAGCTGCAGAATATTTCTGAATGCTTTTTGAATTTCTGAATATTTCTGAATCTGCAGAATATTTCTAATTTCACTTTTACTTTGCAATTATCCTGGACGAACACTAGCAGATTTATACTGAAAGCAGAGCCGTCAAAAATTGGAGCCGATCAAAGTTAGTCTTTCTTTATTCGTGAGTTTATACTCCTACCTGTATATTCGTGTCTATCCTTATGACCGACGACACCACAAAATGCTCGTCCAGTTGTTACTCCAATACTTTCATCACTAGCGAAGAGCGAAAATCAAGTGAGTATCACCTGAGATGTCATTAAATTGAAGCATAATCAATTTTTCACATCGTAAATGTGAAGAGCTTAGCTATGTCCAAACTAAAATGATCAATCATGCAAGAAGGATGCCGACGTGGACGTTCTACAATGAAACAGTTCCTCGAATTTTATCAATTTTGTACAGAGGGGAGAGGTTACTGCAATAAAACAACAAGAAATATAACCACTAATCAGTGTGATTTTATGTCAAAATAGATATTCAACATTATACTGTCCTGACTCTGATCATGTGAGCACAATAATACCATGTTTGGAGAATGGTCAACAGAATAGGATTAAAAAGCACCATACGATTGACAAGTACGACCAAAAATATAGGCATCCTCATTCCAACGAATCTGATTGATAACCGAGTAATAATTAAAGACAAATCCAGTAAATTGCTTAAGATTACTCCAGTGAATATTCATATTAAAGACGCCGAGATAAAATTATTGCGAAAGAACTTGTCTACCCTGAATAGATGCACGATCAACGAATACATGTAGAGGTGTGATGATGTCTAAATTCTTCCTCGTACTGGCTCTCAATCGATCATCAAACTTCGCTTTCCAATCAATCACAACTCGATTGCTTTTGATGTATGATAAGATCTGATTTATACATATACTAGGCTTGCCGCGCGCCCTCGCCCACAGTCGTACCGAGTAATTTCATTTCATTCATTCCATTTTAACTTATTTATCAACGGTTACCCCGTCAATCGAAGATTGCTTTTCAGGGGGCCATGCTTATAATTTAAAAAGAAATTTTTCATCGCTTAAAAACCCTATCCTAATTACGATAATGCATAAAATAAATCATTAAATAACTGAATAATAAAAAGAAACAGCAAAATAAATCATCTTTTTATAACGTCTTTAAATGTTTGAAAGAGGATGCTTGCTGACTTCCAAATCTAAGTGGTTCCAGACTCTAGCACCACGATATGAGAAAGCTAGTTGACCATTGCACGTTTTCATTAGAGGGACTTGGAGATCAGTTGCCTTGTTTCTCAAATTTTTCCTACAGCATATGCCGAGTTTTTGCTAAAAATTTCTGACAGATAGTCTGGAGCAAGGTCAGTTATTGATTTATAAACCATGCAAGCTGTCTCGACTTTTATCATATCCGCTACCATAGGCCAATTTAGAGTTTTTATCAAGGAATTAGCAGAAGAATCATAACTACTAAATTACGTAACTAACTTAACTAAATTTCGTAACCCTATTGTACCCGGGCTCTTCGGGTCAGACCACTACCCGGGGGGGCAAAAAATGCCCCCCCAATTATCTACAAAACCATAATTAGTATGTTATTGTAACTTAATAACATCTTGTAACTTAATAATAAGTATGTTAATATGTTATTGTAACTTAATAATGAGTAATAACATCTATTAAAAGTCTAATTATAGAATCTGGTTCTAATTGATCGCGTGGTTTGTTGCCGGGGAACCAAATAGTAGGACCATGTTGCTATAAGCTTCTGTATTGAAGAAGCAACAATTGCTGAATATGCAAAAAATGCCCCCCCCAGTTATCTACAAAACCATAATTAGTATGTTATTGTAACTTAATAACATCTTGTAACTTAATAATAAGTACGTTAATATGTTATTGTAACTTAATAATGAGTAATAACATCTATTAAAAGTCTAATTATAGAATCTGGTTCTAATTGATAACGTGGTTTGTTGCCGGGGAACCAAATAATAGGACCATGTTGCTATAAGCTTTTGTATTGAAGAAGCAAAAATTGCTGAATATTTCAGAAAATAGGGTTTGACACCTGAATAATTGACTTGAAAGTAAAGAAAAGCTCACTTTCCATTGATTTATATCAAAATTCTGAAATTTTTACCTCTCTTTATTAGAAATATGACGTCATCAATTTGAATCACGTCATAAAACTTATAATTTGCTGATGTCAGCAAATATGAATACTGTATATATCAAATAAAATTGATTTTCAAGGGCAATCGTTTGGTACCAAACACAGCTTAATCAGACTTAAAACAAAGAAGTTATGGTTGTTTTAGTGATTTCTTTTGTGACTTCTTTCCAAATATGGACATTTGCTGGTCACGTGACTGAAACTGGCGTTAATCTGCTCGACTTTAGAAAAGCTTTCGACCTCGTCAAGTATGAACTATTATTGGAAAAACTAAAACAGTATTAATGCTGCGCTAAAACACTTGAATGGTTCACTTCGTATTTGAACGAACGTAAGCAAGTGGTAAATTTCAAATAATAGTATCTCAGATCCTGATATTGCTAAGTCAGGGGTGCCACAAGGCTCAATTTTAGGGCCTCTGTTATTCATCTTGTTCATGAATGACATAACATTGGAAATAAAAGAAGCTGCATTAGAGACATATGCAGAAAGTAAGATTTGGACAGTGAAAACGGAGAGCTTGAAGCAGTAAAACTGTCGAAAAACTGTAATTCCCAAAGGTAATTTTTTCAGAGGTGACCCTTGCAACCTAGTACAATTTTGTTTTCAGATATGTTGAAATAAAAGTTAGTTTTTTCCCCAGAAATGTTTTTCCCAGCAGAAAAGCCTGCCCACAGAAATCTCTAAACCGATTTGTGACTGGCAATGTTTGATTCCCCTAGAGGATCCCATCTTGCATCTATTCTACTCATGTTTACCTTCATTTGTATACGTTTTTCTTTCCACTGTAGTTAAATGTATTATCTGTCTTTCCGTTCTTCGTACCGTAGTGTTGTTTTATTGTAATTTTTTGTTGATAAACTATTCTAGCCGTTGTATATTTATTTAAGTGCTATTCACAGTGGGAGCTCGATGACCATATGTCTATTTCTGCTATGAATAGCACAATGTATCTTGAGTTTAGTTTATCTGTATCTGTTCCATGTATTTTTAATTTTATTGATTATAAAAAAGAAAGTAGCACTATATCAGTTTCTGGTAAGACTATCAGAGAGATTGAAACAAAGCTGAACACATATGCTAGACAAATCGCAACGTGGTGCAGTGAAAATAAGATGGCTGTCAATGTAGAAAAAACAAAGTCTCTTTTGACCAGAACACACCAAAAACGTTCGAAGCTGAAAAGAAACCAACAAGATCAAACAATTGAAGTAAAAATGAATGAGCAGCAATTACGTCAGATTGATCAACAAAAGTTACTTGGTGTTGTTATTGACCAAGATCTTATATGGAACGATCAAGTTAATAGCGTATGCAACATTGTAAGCCACAACCTTGCTCTGTTTCGTAAGATCAAGTCTTACCTCTGTTGTATCAAAACTTCATACAAGTCTATTCTGGCTACGGCAGTGTGGTTTGGGGGTATTCTTCAAAGATGTCCTCACTGTTAAAGCTTCAAAAGAGAGCAGCTAGGTTGCTATATGACCTCCCAGGCCGTGAGCATTCAGGGCGACTGTTTAAGAAGCTTAAGTGGCTGCCCGTTCGATAAAGAATTAACGTTAAAGCAGCATTGACTATCTCCAAAATATATGACTGATTGGTTCACTCATCAAAATCAGATTAAACAACGATTGACAAGAAGTTCATCACACGACAATTTGTATGTGCCTAGATCAAAACCGAAAAAAGCTGAGCAATCAGTATCAATGAAAGCAAGTAAAACATGAAATGAACTTCCACTTAACATCAAAAAGGCACCATCATTGGAAATTTTCAAGAAAAAAGTGTGTCAGCATTACCTTGACGTTTCAGTTTCAAATACTTAAACCTTACTTTAAACAAAATTTGTTGCTAGGCTTTTTAGAAACATAAAGGACACTTTTTAACAATTGTATTATATTCTCACCAGGAAGTTAAGCGCTCGCTTCGCTCGCGCTTCAACATTCCTAGGTCCTGCAGAGAGCGTTCCAACAACATCAGATAATTCAACTTGAAGTACAGTAAGTGAAGCGCTATAGCATAGGTTTCTAATCTTTAAAAAGCTGGCTGTAATTCTATGACCTATTTCCTTGAAATGAAGGGATCAAAGAAACTTGAACCATTTTACAGTAAATCTGCCGCTGGTCTTTTCGGAAATCGTCAATATTTTCAGAATTATGATATTTTTTTCTTTTTAAAGAATTCAAGAAAATTGTCGAAAAAAAACTTCAAACTGCCGTAATTTCTAAACCTATTGACGAAATATCAAATAATTTCCAAGAAAGCCATAGTTCATGAATGCCTACAATATGGTATCACGCAAAAATCTTTTACTCTTCTGGTTTGCGATTTACAAAGTTTGATGACGTCACATCATAAATGAGCTGAAATATAAAATAGGCTGTAATTTCAAAGAATATTCAAGATTACTGAAAAGTCAAACGGTAGGATCATAGAAAAGTGGCTAAAGTTTCCTTCAAGTCATTCAGTTTAAATGTATAGGACATTGGATTTTACACACGAATTAAAGATTTGGAACCTATGCTAGGCCAGGCACTATAGGAGAAGGATATCTCATAACTCAAAGAATGTAGTTGTGGATAGAATAGCACAAATTCTTGTCACGCACTCATAAAATGCTACAGCGCAAAGTTTTATGCAATCTGCTTTTGAGCATGACTATAATACTCCTTCTGTTTTTAAAATCACTTTTATGCTGGTTGATTAAGAAAGTAGCAATATTTTCTTGCTAGAAGCTTAGAAGCTTGTTGTGATTCACCTTAACTGCTAATCAGCATATGAACGTGACCAATACCAGGCCTTTATCATATTTCAATATCTTGAGCTTATTCTTATGGATGAAAAGAAACTTTCAGTACTGGCCCAAATTCTTAGTTTCTTATAAAAACACTTATATGCGAAGGCGCATGACATCGGGGAACGGGGCTGGAGCTCCCTAGAAAATGATAACCTGGTTCCGAAGGCCAATTTCGTAGACACCTTTCGGGGCATGGGATGAGTTTGGGAAATGACAAATAAGCTCTCAATTTGCAACAAATCTGAGTTTGAATCCTCCTCAGCTGAAAGCATTTTATAGCCCAGTTCTTCTTAAAAATCCTTAGGTATCGAATTTTCAGACTTAGGGCCTACTGCGGTGTTTAGAGAATCTCGTTTTGACTGTCTATCAATCACATGTCCTGAAATACCCTTCACTGCCCTCTTGCGAGGAACGAAGAAAAACTTTAGGGCATGACATTTGACATCATAAGTCCTTTCTCATATGAGGGCAATGAGCTGTATCAGTGATGAAATAAAGAAGTTTCGCCAACAGGGCGCTTAGATATCGACAATAGGACTACAAAAGGCAATGAAAGGGAAGAGAAAAAGGTCTGAAAGAATCTCGGAACCCCATCAGGAATCCTAGGAATCCCTGGCAAAATTTGGAAGAATCCCAGGAATTTTCAAGAAATTATGTGAGATTCTGGGAATCTTTTAATCTCGTACGCTATTTTGAGTGATTTGCCCCTCGTTTCTACTGAGCAAAGTACAGCAGCAGACCTTAGAAACACAGTTTTGTAAACAATGCTGTCCCCACGATGAATGAATATGAAATCGATAAATATCTATGTCACACATCCACAAATATAGAAGATATGTTTTTATGATGTAATAGGAAAAAGTTTTGAATTTGAAACAAAGGGTACTAAGTAGTAGGAAAAGGGATAGAATTATGAAAGAAAAGTTCAGAAATCTTTTATTGGCATCCCTCCCCATGCAAATTTTGAAAATTCAAAAGTTAGGAAATTCATTTGAAAGTTAAAAACGTAAGGATGAAAGTCTTCCCGTGAACTTGTAATTACCTGAAAGTAGAGAGTAGAGCGGAGCAGATAAAAACCTGGGAGAAATGAAAAGAAATGCAAAAAGGTCAATTTGTTCATCGCAAGTTGAAGGTTGGAGGTTAGTTGTTTAATTTTCATTATATGCAGAAATATCTATACAGTAATCTACCATGAGATGAACAATTTTCTGTGAAGGGAGGAAAAAGAGGAGTGATTATAGAATGCAGGGCAATTGTACCACTGTACTGTTTGTCGATATTTTCTTTTTGAATGTTTTTCAGATGGTGACAATTTAGCTTCTCTTTCTAGACAGTTCCACAGTTAAGCACCAATAGGAAAAATCCTTGAACCTACGGAGCTTTTAGTAAACGTATCTAGAGGTCAGTTTCTGAAGACAGAAGTTCTGTCTACCGTTAAAGATCTATTTCTCCCCCTCTCTATTTAAGCCCATTCACAAATAAGCCCCCTCTGAGGCAAAAGTTTAAATAACCCCTTTCTCTATTAAGGCCCCCCACTTATATCAAATTGAAGCAATCATTTCTCGAAAAATTTTCCAATCCCCCATTCTTTATCCCAACCTCCTTTTATTAATTCTTGTGACAATGAACATTCAATCTTTCGAACCATCTCCAATTGATCCAGTCCCATGACTATCATTGCACTGAACTATTTTCAATGCCCTGATCGTTCTCCCTCAACCCTGTTTATTTGGTACTCAAGAGTAAATTAGATACAAACATTTCCTGATGTTGACTTTGGTTATAAAATAGCAGCAATATGAGGTAATAACTTTGCAATCTGTTATTTTTGTGTTTTAATTGTTTGTATGTAAAAGATGGCATATGCATATTATGTTTCTTAAATGTTTCCCTTTGTCTGCAAATTACCATAATACCAAATCAAACAGAGCATTGTTTGCAAAAACGGCATATGGTAAAAACCAGACCCTAGAACCCATAGTACCCCGGACCCAGACCGGACCCGGACCGGACTTTGGACACTTCCCATTGTAACACATGGCGCAATGCGAACTTTCTTTCAGCATGGCGGACGAAGAAGACATCACGAAGAAGATAGGCTTTAGAGAAGACATTGCTCAGCTTGCAGAGAAGCTGAGCAATCTTGACTCTCCGGATAAAGCCTCACATGAGGCTAAATCACGGTAAGTTTTTAACTTATTTTGCGCCTAACGAATTAATATGGAACGTAGAAACCTATAAACTATGTAGCAACTCAGGTTAGTTTTAAAATGTAGGCCTTATTGGAACTGAGTGGGCCTATAAAACTGGGCGCAATTACAGGCGTTATTCTAGAATCGCACACCTGTGGCCATACTGATCCTACCTGAAACCTACTAAAATCCCTACCAAAAACCTAATTCTTGGCTGGCTTTTGTATCTGAGTTCAAGTTTACAAGGTTGGATGTCAGAGATGTCTGATCTGTGAAAAATTGGTAAGATTCAGCTGCTTTGTTTGCAAAATACAATACCAGGCCATCAAGGTATCCATTGAGAACGACTAACTTACTAACCCATTCTGCATCAGATGCATCTGTCTAGACCACCCTTATGACCTGCCACATGATGCTGGAAAAATACAATTGAACCATCAAACTTATTAAGGTGTTTGCACCCTTGTTGAACTTTGATGTCCCTTCAGAAAAGTTCACTTGGGGGCCATGGTCATGCTGCCACTGCCTCTCATGAAATCCCTACTCAAGCTACCACTACCATACCTTTCAGAAAAATGTATACCACAATAAAAATTTGCTAAATTTAATAAGCTCAACATCCCCCATATAACAGCATGCTATGTCCTTTCAAAATAGCCAAAAATTCTATATTATATGCTTTGTTTATACAGATTTCAGTGCACTGATATTGTTGACTGGTCAGGTGATGAGTCATGCCGACCAAAACGAAAAAGGCTGTAGGTAGTGTGGAAAACTGCAGTCATCTCTCCTATCTTCAAAAATGGATCCAAAGATGACATTGCAAACTACAGGCCTATCTCACTACTTCCATTGCTCTCCAAGATACTAGAGAAAGCTGTTTGTTATCAGGTTATGAAGTACCTTGAGAGTAATAGTCTAATTAACAAGAACTTATCTGGGTATCAAAGATTTCATTCAACCACTACTGCCTTGATTAAGATCACAGATAACATTCTAAGAAACATGGAAAGAGGTCTTGTTACATCACTTATACTCACAGACCTTAGTAAAGCATTTGATACAGTTGACCACAACAAACTGCTTGTCAAACTATCGAAGTACGGTTTTGATTACCATTCAATATTCTGGTTCAAAAGTTATCTATCAAATAGAATTCAACATGTTAAGGTAGATGGCACACTTTCAAAGGAAGCGCACTTACAATGTGGTGTCCCTCAAGGATCTGTTCTAGGTCCAGTTCTGTTTATGATTTATCTCAATTATTTACCATTAGCACTTGCAGAAAATACAAGGCCTTCACCATTTCCAACTCATCTCCATGGATATGCTGATGATACCCAGATGTACAATGCTGCACCTGCAAATCTGATTTCTGCAGCACATATGCAGATCCAGGATGATGTTCATATTCTCATAGAGTGGCTTACTCACAATAAGTTGAAAGCCAATCCGGACAAGTTTAAGTACATGCTGATTGGCACAGCAGCCATGTTAAAGAGAATTCCAGAAGAGTTCTCCAAAATCGAAATTGACAACAACATTTTGACCAGGGCAGAAGTAGCAAAAAATCTAGGGCTAGTTATTGATCAGAACCTTAAATGGGATGCACACATAAAAGGCATGACAAACAAATGTAATGGAAAGCTTATACAATTGACTAAAATTAGGAAATGCATGAATCCGAAAACATTCGAGAACTTAGTCAGAGTATCCTATACATCAACTCTTGACTATTGTGATATCGTTTATGGAAATGCCTGTAAGAAAGAGCTGCAAAGAGTTCAAAGATCTCAGAACTTTGCTGCCAGAGTTGTCACAAAAAAGCGAAAGTATGATAGTATTTCATCAACAATCAGCGAGCTGGGCTGGCTAACTATGGATAAGAGACGATTTGTACACAGAGTAAATCAGATTCACAAATGCTTGCAAGGAAACGCACCGCAATATCTGACAGAAACTCTGGCAATTAATAGTAACATTCATCAATATTGTACACGTCAGTCCAATGAGTTACACTTACCATTAGCTAAAACTAACAGCATGAAGAGAACATTTCAATACATGGGATCTGCGGACTTTAATTCTCTGGCTACCTTAGCTCAGCGAACAACTAATAGCAAAAGTTTTTTAGCCAAGGTTAATTCCTTATTTTGACACTTTTTTCATACAAACGATTTTAAAGTTATAAGGTTCTTTCTATTTATTTTTTTCATAGGTATTATTTAATCTTATCATTTGTATCTTAATATTGAATTTTTTAATGCGTAATACTGTATATTGTAATTTTAAGTAGCACTACGAAAAACCATGTAAATGGATAGTGTGTCATTATCATCATCATCATCATCATCAGGAGAAAGAACAAGTTCTTCATTCCAGTTCTTGCTCAAGTACAACCCGACGTTACAAGTCACTTGCTTGAAAGCCACAGAGTTTTACTGAGGCAAGGAGGCATACATTTCTAAAATACTAACACACACTTGTGTACACATCCTATCTTAAACGTTGTGTTGTTATTTAACTTAATAGACGATTACGGAAAAGATGGCGGACCTCATTTTACGCAATGCATGATAGAAATATGCCCCCTAGCAACGCATAGCTACCAAAACTTACAACTGCAGCATAAAATCTTGACCAAAGCTACGATAGATTGAGGCCGTCGCAACTTCATCGTGAAGTTGACACTCTTCCAAGCCGTTGCTCGCAATGAGGTACAGTTTGTACAGTTTCCCTGCAATATCAAGATGTAGCAGCCTCCTGTTTTCGTCGTTTCATCAAGATTTCAAGAAGATTTTTGGCCTTGTTTACATAACTTATTGGAGAATGGAGAGGTGAATTAAAGAGAGATGAATAAAAAGTTCTAAAAACATTCGAAAAAAGAACGAACATTGCAAATCACCTTCTCTTGTTGAGATTTGCATAATAACACTCATAACAAGAGCATTGCAATGGCTTCAGTTCACTCGACCGAACACACATTCGAACTCTTTAACTTTCTTTCCGAATCCTCATTCTTTTGGGATTTCTCTCCGCCAAGTCTGACGACTCTCGAGACAGCTGTTTTCAGAATTTGCATCCTTTGTGTAGCTGAGGTTTTATCTGCAAAGTCTACCGTCTTCAGAAGACTTAGTATACTTCAGGTGCCCAAAAGAATGAGCGTAGATTTCACGATAAAGCTGCGACGGTCTAAGTCTATCGTAGCTGTGGTCAAGATTTTATGCTGCAGTTGTAAGTTTTGGTAGCTATGCGCTGCTAGGGGGATATTCCTATCATGCATTGCGTGAAATGAGGTCCGCCATCTTTTCCGTAATCGTCTATTGATTTTTTTTATTAACGGTAAATGGAGGTCCAAAAGTTTTAAAGGCATTGATTGATTTGTTGAATTTTCGATCTGTCAGCAAATACCCATATTTCAAGATAGATCACAATCAAAACATCCAGTATTTTTACTTCTTAACCCTATTACTACCGGGGGGGCACAAAGTGCCCGCTGCGCAGATTATTCGATGCAGTGCTGTCACTTCGAGAGATACAGAGCTGAAACTTGGTGACTTTTCCTCAAATTCAATATACTAATTAAAAATTTAAAAGATTTTTCAAAATAGTAGACACTGATCACGTGACCAGCATCTTTCCAACAAGTGGTCAGCTGTAAAAGAAAAGAAGTGACTCTAATTTTTTTCCAGAATGGTCACAGATCATTGAAAAAACTACCATTCAAAAGAACTTGATGAGAGCTTTCCGATGATATATAATTTTATTCATTTTCGATGACATCAGCAATTTTGAACATAAGGACGTCATCACTGTTTATGACGTCATATATGTATAATAACAAATGTATTAGAAAAATTTTTATGACTAAAAGGATTCTCTTAATTATTATACATCGTTTTAAAGCATTTCAGAGTATTTGAATTGACAATTAGGGGTTTAAATTAGGCAATGAAAAACTGGTGTATATACATACAATGAATATGTAACATATATAATGAACTTAAAAAGATATTATACTATAGAATTTTACTTATTAATGTTTTGTGATACATTTTAGTCCATTTAAAAAGGAATAGTCAAATAAAAACTTAAATATTGCCAATGTTGCCAATAGGAAGCAAATACTTGAATTTTCCTCAATTATGACATCATTGTGACGTCATGGATGCAATGAAAAATAAAATAGTAGCCTATTGTGTAGATTTTGTGACTCTACACCATTGTACCAAGTTTCGTTCTCATATCTGCAATATTGGCGACTTTACGGAGGAGGGGGGCACGCCCCGGTACCACAAGGGTCCAAAAAGCCCGGTATTAATATGGTTAAAAAAGAGGTATGGATCGAGCGTCCAAATCTGGTAAACTTGTGAAGGAAAACAAAAGCATGAGCCCCGTTCTCGGTTTAATGCAGCTATTTTTTACAACACGTTGCTTCGGATTTCAGAACATTCTTCAAAGAGTTTATTATAGACAAATTTGTGCAAAGTGAGCTGGCAATGGTTCAGTTTGCACAGAGAAAAGTGTTATTTATCTTTTTGCTTTGTAGTTTCTCGTTATTTTCATTCATTTTTAGCTGGCCTTTATTTTGATTTTTTGTTTTGACATTTATTTTGATTTAATAACGGTTGAAAACAGCAAACGGCAATTTCCAAATCGCTAAATGAAATCCTTGCATTGCTCATACTTTTGAGCCTCTAAGAATGATTGAAAACAACGAAAAAAGGGCCAGAAAGCAGATAAAATTTCCCGTTTATGAACTAAATCATTCCTAAATCGCTTTGAATAGAAGTATCTTTGATTAACTCTCTGCTGTGATTAACTTTTAAGTGTTCTGAAATCCTAAGAAACCCCTTGCCACAGCTAGCTTCATTATACCGAGACGGGGGTCATGTTTTTGATTTCTTTCACAAGTTAACCAGATGTTGACGCTCGATCCAAACCTCCTAGTATTGATCTAAACTTTCTTCGTCCAAACTCGATTTATTATGTCATTACGTCATTAGATGCACTTTGTTTTACTGAAGTTCCCAGGTGTAGAGGGATTACAAACCAATGCACTAAGGGCTAAACACGTAACCCATTTTATAGCTGGTCTACAACGCAGGCTACCCATTTTAGCATGAACTTATTAATGCAGACAACGTATAGGCGATTGTTGGTAATGTGATAGTGAAGCTTCCCATAAAATTAAACTTATGCGGTTTCCTGTTTATTGAAACATTCAACATAATGCAACTCTCATTACCAATTATTTGTTTGTTTTTGCATATCTTTAATGATCTATGTGATACATCACAAAGCCATTATTTCCTTCCTTTCGTTCAGTTGCACTGCATGTGGGTATATCTTGAAGGCCCATGTGGGTATATCTTGACAGCATGGACTGCATACGTAATTATTTCTATCACGGCAAGAAATGAGTAAGTTTCCCTTAATTTCTAGCAAGGGAAACGCCGCCATTTCCAAGAAGTTTCCATGACGGAAATTCTGCGTTTCTTATTTCCCCTTAATTTCTCCGGTTGAGAACAAACGTTGTAATTTCTACTCAGTTTCCAGACGTGAAATTTACACTTTGCATTTCTTTGTTCTACACTGAAAATTTCCCCATGCTAAAAATTTTGGCTTTCACCCGTTGGAAATGTGAAGTTTCCATCTCCCTTATCTTTGAGCAGCAGAGCGATAAATCTTTCTCTAGGGTGCTGCGCAGCGGAATCAGTGCGAAGTGACTCTAAAGTGTTTTGTGGGTACTGTATTACAAAGACTCTTTCTGTTCTAATCCCACGTGAGAAGCGCCACTTTTGTGCCGGTAGCGGCTTGCATTCCTGAGGGTGCTATTAACAACATGTGGCCGCTGGTGACAAAACTGCCCAAATTTTGAACTTTTGTTTGACGAAGAAGAGCGCCATAAAGTTTACTTGTGTTGACTTCGACTGGTGAAGGACGATGACAGGAAATTACTCGACAAGTTTTCATGGAAATCGTCAGGTTAGTTTTGGTTTGCTTAGCATATCTCCATTTGTTACTGCATGCACCAATTTGTTAACTAACTGACTTGATGCTCCAGTCCTGCATATGGTAACCCGTATGTGTTGCGGATCTGCGTGAACAACTTAATTCATTAACCAAAATTAACCATGAACTATTCTCTTCGTTTAAGCTCACATGGAATTGCAATTGGCGCAAAAGGAAAGACGACAGGTAAATCTTAGCGTTTATTTTATTGTACCAAAGTTTCTGTCGTCATGCACGCATAACTATCCGCGAATCAGAAAGAACAAGAAACTCACTAACATATGTACAGTTTCCTAAAGCTAGAGAAAACAGCTACAGTCGCTGTTCTCTCAAATACATTACTGCATTTGCTGAATGAAAAGTTGAGCCTTCAATACTTCAAAAATTTTATTTCTTTCAGACAACAGTGTAACCGCCCGCCAAGTGCAACAAGAAGGCCAAATGCTCCCTCCGAGCAGAGGCAACGTACAATTTAGAAGGTATTTATTTCCGTAACATTCAATTTGACATACTTTGCTGCGTTCTCTAGGATCCCTCGCCGTCCCTCGCCTTAAGATTTCCAAAATTACCAGTTTTTGCATGGTCTGCTCATCATCCGAGATCTCGCTCTCCTGGCCAGGGATCACTAATAAGAATTCATGAAAAAACTTACAACAATCCTTGACAACAAGCATGCGCTGCTCAAATTTTCCGTAAATTTTCAATTTTTTACACCATGCAGCTGTGTTGCTGCGGAGGAACAGTTCCAATGAGATGCTCCTCTGCTATGCACATTACTAGACTTAACGAAGATACTAATGCTATCAAGGGATCATTTGGATAGCACATGGAACTTTAGCTAGTCCCTCAGTCTTCAGTCCTTTAGTAAGTCCTTCAGTTGACACAGTAAATATCCACAGGTATATGGATAACAGAGTGGTCACAATTTGGCTCTTGCAATAAAAGTTTGCATTAAATCGTTTCAAAATATGCTTGATGATAATGGCAGTTCTTTGTGACTGGCATTGTTATTGTATGATATTTTGCAAGTTCTTATATTTTGTCTATCAATGACTGAAGATTACAGCTTTCTTTACAAAAGCAATTATGTGAAGAATGTTTGCAGTGATGCCATCCGAGCTTTTGTATCTTGGAGGCATTTGATGCAATATCCTTTCGATTTTGCATCATAACTATATAATTAAAAAGGTGTTTTTTACAAAAAATATCGTAGGTCAAAACTTCAGCGCAATTGCATGTTCCAAGAAATCATTATTTCAGTTAGCTTCAGTTTAGTTTCACATTTTATTCTTTTCCTTACACTTTCTAAGATTCTATTCCATAATTCTGAATTCTTTTTGAAGGGTTAACGAGACTAAGCACTGAAGTGCTGCTTCTCCTTTTGTAAAATATTGAGCATGTTCACAGTATGCTCAAGTTTGATACTAACGTGTTTTGAGTATAATTTGAGCATGTTTTAGAACTGATTCAAGAGAGAATTTTGGAGCTAGCTTGCAGCTTGCATTCTCATAATTGATTCAGGGAAACGTGGCCGTTAAATGGATTTCCACATTCTTGAGATCAATAAAAATCTTAGTTCAGATGAGATTGATACCACACCTAAACATGCACCGTTCATGATCATCTCTACAAGGTATATCAAAAAAGACTTTTCTGCAACAGATGGCCCAACACAAATGAGATAGTAATTCACTAAAAGCTTGACTCCTGTACTGTTATATGATGTTTTGTTTCTGCAAAATAGGTCGCTAGGCAATTCATAAGCAGGAAGAAAGTGGATACATGTCAAAATGAGGTAGCATTTCTTTTCGACATTCTTCTAAACCGTCATGCTGGAAGTCAGTTTGATCTTTGTTCTTTAATTTTGCATTAGCTAAGTCATATTAAATGAGCCCTTAGACCATGCGGATCGCCAGGCAGCGTGAGGATTTATTATAGCAAATTCCACAGATCAGGAGCAAAATCCATTGGGGGAATAGAGTTTACTCCTCCAAGTCTGTTTCGTCATCTGTAATGAGTCTAACTAAAAGCTAAAATAGACGACTTTGGGGCAAGTCTACACTGACTACATTCGTAGTTGCGCTCCTTGATAAACTGATAATCACTATCTGTGCTATACCTATTAAATGAGGCGCAGTGGGACCACAGTGGCAGCACCCAATTCAACGAAGCGGAAACTGGGACTGAGGTAGTTCATCTAGGGCAAGTCTTATTGGGGAATGACCAAGGTCCGGTCTGGGTCCTGTCCGGGTCCTATGGGTCCTAGGGTCTTGTTTTTACCATATGCCTGCAAAAACTACTCTTATCTGTTGCCTGTTCCATATTACAGCATGTTCTATTTTCATTGATTCTTACTTTCAACTAGCAGAAATAACATAAATTTCTTTTTTTTTATACGAAGGTATCTTGGCCAAGACGGCCTCTCACCTAATAACAACGAACATAACTACAAGATAAACTAGATTACAACAGTGTGTAATTAGTAACAAAGAAAATGTCGATTGTCCTGATAGATAATGAAGATAACGATAACGATAAGATAACGAGTATCGTTAACGTGAAGATAACGATACTCTACATGGTGTTAATTATGGATAACAAACATTAAGTGGTGCGCGTTTATTGCAAGGAAAATTCTGATTTCAGTCTGAAACATTTTTATAAGAAATTTGCTACCAAATTCAGACAATTTTTGTCCTCTTGGCTTAGTAAGCAGATAAATTTATTCCACACACTGAGTTGGATTACATTTGGGAACAAATTTACTATTCTGGTTTTGAGACATTTCCTGTCCTCGTGAAACTGTGGGCACATCATGACAAAGTGAACTTTATCACCAAGAACTTGTTTTCCAAGAGACTGACAGCATTTAAAGTGTCTACCAGATCTTGGTATGCTATTTTTACCAAACCGCCCAGCTTCTATTTCAAGGTTATGTGCACTCATTCGAAACTTTGAGAAGCATTGTCTCTTGTTAAAGTCATTTATTACATCAAAATATGTTTCAAATTTGAAAACTGACTTTATCTGCGCATAAGTACACAGCTTTTTATCCTGCACTAGATGTTCATTGAGATTAGACAGGGTGTGATTTTCAAAGAAGCGCCTAACTTTCGAGTTGATAGCACAGACGTTGTCACTTGGTAGAATATCATATCTTTCTTGCAATTCACGGACCCTTGATACCCAATTTACAAAACCTAAGTCGGCAGCATCACAAAGGAAGCGAAATGATTTACAGACAAGTCGATGTGGCTCGGAGACATTCAGTAATTGTAATCTAGCAAAGATTTTCAGCATACAGGCATGTCTGATCGACTGAAGGGAAATTCTTCCTAATTCAGCATAAACTGCGTCCGTACACGTTGTTGATTTTACATCTCCATAAAGTAAATATTTATAGATAAACAGTCGGAAACTTTGGGATCTCCAACAATCTTTGCATTAGAGCAATCTTCTAGCGATCTGGCGAAGGTTCTACAACCTAAAATAAATAGGCACAATGATGCACCCCTTTGGATGGCTTCAGGGGAATCAAGCGCCGGCATACTTCTACCTAAAAACGTAAGAAATTTGTTATTCCAATTTAGGTCCCAATTGAATCTATAGGAAGACCACGGAAATGTGCTATCTATAGCTAACAAATTTTTCACACCTCTATGCGAGATAAAACCTCCATAAATAGAGTGAGATGCAAAGAAAATTCTGAGACGTGTCATTAAGGGAAAGCATAACATGTTAGCTTAAAGCGATCTATTCCTGGTCCGTATGCCAATCCTGTGCAGTTTATGATAGCTGCTAGAACGGCAATTAATAAGACAGTGACGATACTCAAAAAAAGCCGCTTAGCACAATTACTTGGCTCCAAAGAGCCATACTCTGTAATTTCTCAGTCGACCTTGCTTTGCAAACTAAATTATGACGTCATAACTGCAAACCGTGACGTTGAACGTTAATTTCGTTTCCACGTTTGAATTCTACTGGTCAAAGATGCTGGACAAGTGTAAATTTGAATTGATCCCAATGACTTTCAAAAATTCCCTCCTCAGACAATCCTGGCCATAAGGTGTTGAGAAAAAATCGACTTTCCCCCTATTTTTTAGACCTCACAACCAAAATACCGTCAAAATGTCCACTTCCCCTCTCCCCCCCATTTCAATGTTGTTTTTTGTCTTCAGAAGATATGGCAGTTATCAGATTTTAGGATATCTTCACAAACAGCATTGAATTGGGGGAGCGGGGGTTTGCTAAATGAAAAAATTCGAGCTTTTCCAAACATTCTCAACACTTATGGCTAGGATTGTAGGTACCTAGAATATCTCAAGGGACAAGGATACTCCCGCTTTTTCTGTAGACAATTCTTGAAGATTTCCATGTACATGGAAAATTGGATTCCTTTGAAATTCCACGATTTTACAAGGCATATTAATTCCAATAATTAGGTACGTAGAGACAAGGAACTTTCTTGAGAAACTTTGGACTGAGTTGCCTATTCCCAGCCTACGCTCCTCATTGTTTACAAGATCTGAAGTGGCTTTAAATTAATCCCCTGTTTTTTGTGACTTATTCAGGATTTCAAGACTGCCCTTTTCCTAAAAATCCTTAACTCAGAAAATTTATTGTACTTAGAAAAATTCCGAAAAATACTCATAGCATAGGTTGGTCTTTGAGCAACAGAACAACTTTTGAAGCACCTCAATTAGCATCATAGGTGTTTTTCTATGACGGATCACACCAAGTCACCTTTTTTTGGGTCACCTGGTATATACCCCCAGGGTTTTTGCTTTACTGGCTAGCATCATCATGGAAGGGATCTCTTGCATAATCGGACAGATAGATTACTGTACATCAAGAGTTACAGGAATGTCCACAGACTTGATTGTTGATTGCTGATCTTGTGCAATATGAAGGAGAACTTCCTTTTCGGACATGGAAACTTGATACTTGATGGACATCTTCTCAGAATAGTCCTAACTGGTCCTGGAATGCTGAAAAAAGGAACTCTCAAATTTACAAATAGCTCTGAATAAAGAGGGGCAGTAAGAAAGACAGTGGGCACAAAATTTTTAAATTTATCAGAAATTTTCTTCAATTTCTGGGATGGTTCTCCAATATCATGTTTCATTCATTGGTGTGGCATCTCCTGTCCTTTGTGTACACTGTTTATGGACAAACAATAGCTAAGTTTTATTTTGTATCCACCTCCCCCTACTTCCATCATTATTGCCTAAACATCACCCTAAAACGATGATTATTTGTTTTGAAACTTTGCTGAAAGCGTTCCTCTTTTACTTTAACTTTCCGCATACTTCTTTTGAATTGACAGTTAATACCACTCGAAACTCTCGAATATGCATTTAGAACCAAAGATCTGCTATTGAAGAATCACATTCAACTTGTTTTCTCAAAAAGAAATTGCTTCTGGCTCTAAAACAGCTGCAAAGATCAAGACTGAAAAGGGCCTATAACTAAACTAAAAGCACACAGACGTCAACAAGAGGCCTTAAACTAAAGTAGGCCATTGATGATGTTTGGCACTTCTTCAAATTAACGATCACAATAGCCTTGATTTAATAATTTCCTGAGAATATCAATTAACGACATAAGTATAATGGGTAGACCAACCTTTTTTTGCAGGATTTCTCTTTCTGTCTAAAATTGCTGCCATTCTTCCCACTCCATCTTCAATTCCCTTCCTTCGAATTTCATCTTGTACCCCTGTGGCACTCCCGCGCATGTGCAATGCAAATTTACTCTATCTTTCGCGACATAAGGCTCACTGGGCTTTTCGCCTCCAGTGCCTCTGGCGCTCCCTGGTCATAATGGATGTTAATTAGTTGCTAGGCAACTAAAACAATTGAAATTGTCAAAATCTGGCAACGGATTAAAATAGAAAACTTGTCGAGATTAGCATAGGAGAACAGGCAGATTTGTAGCTGAAAGTGGCAAATAAGAGTGGGAGAAGCTATTTGCAAAGGATTTTTTTCATTCAAATTGCACATCTTGCTAATTAAGAGCAATTAGTAATTGAATAGACTAACTGAGATTACTATTTTCGATTATTTTCAACTTTTAGACATATAATTAGAAACAATAATGAGTAACAAAGAACCCAAGACTATTTTACAAAAAATTTGCAATATTATACACTAATTTATTCAAATTACGACGTCATAAAGATGGATGACGTCATTAATATAAAAATTGCTGATGTAGGTAAAGTTAAACAGACTATATATTAAATGAGATTACTATTCAAGACAAATCGAATGGTGTATGTAACTTTATGATTTGAGTTTGTGATGCAAAACTAGCGAGCTTTTAATGATTTCCTTTGTTATTTGTTTTTCAAATAATGTCATCTGGTGGTCACGTGGCACAACAATAGTCTAAAAAATTTCATAGATTCTGTAGGCAATTGATTAAAAGCCAGTAAGTTGCCATATGTAAATATGTAAACTAGCGGCGGAGATAGCTGAGGATGTTTGGTATTGGGGGGGGGGAGCAAAAAGGCTCAGGGGTCCGAATAGGGTTAGGTTATCTAGATTTGTTCTCTTTGTTCACAGATTGTTTAAAAAAAATTGACGTCAGATGTGTGTTTTCTTGATAGAACGCTCGACAGTGAGCACAGGTTTCAAATCTTTAAAAAGCTGGGTGTAAAATTTAATGATCTAAGTACTTGAACGGAACGGCTTCAAACAAAACTTGAGCTATTTTACAGTAAATCTGCCGTTGGACTTTTCTGAAATCTTCAATATTTTCAGAATCACAGTGTTTTTCTTTTTTATAAAGAATTCAAGAAAATTTTCGAAAAAAAACTCTAAACTATCGTAACTTTTAGGCCCCTCGACGAAAGATCAAAATAATTTTGAAGAAAACCATAGTTTTGGATGCCTAAAAAATGATATCAAGCAAAAGTCTTTCACTCTTCTAGTTTATGATTCAGAAATTTGATGACGTCACATCATAAAAAAGCTGAAATATAAAATAGGCTGTAATTTTGACAAATATTCAAGATTTCTGAAAAGTCCAACGGTAGAATCATAGAGAAGTGGCTAAAGTTTCCTTCAGGTCATTCAGATCAAAGAAATAGGTTATTGAATTTTACACCCGCCTTTTTTCGTAGATTTTAAGATTTGGAACCTATGCTTCGACAGTGTGCGCAAAGTCTTAGCATTTTATCGCATTCGTGTGCCGTAAGTCTTCGAATAAGCCCCCTCTTGGAAATAAGTCACCAAAATTGAGAGGAAACATATTCATCAAGCATCCACGCATTTCATCACGCGGCACTAAGGTGATTTCTATGCTTGTCTGAGTGTTTAGACACGAGAATAGAAAATAATGAGCTTTCGTAAACAGTTCAGAGTAAATAGGCGATATTATCATTTCTGGTGCTATCATTGCACTTCTAATTGAAAGCTACATGAGAGCGAAATTTGTTGCCACAAGTTGCTTACCTGATTTCTGCGACAGCATGTAGCGATTCATAAATCATGTGACCTGCTTTTAAAGCTCTTGCGGCATCATCTTCGTGTTTCCCACCAGGTAAGCCAAATATTACTATGAATGTGCATCCCTGTAGGCAAATTTAAAACGTATCCTTGTAAATAAGTTTATTCTTATAATATCAAATCCCTAAAACGCGCAGATGAAGTTCAAAATCGTAAACTAGATGCTATTAGGCGTGAATATTTGGCCTTTGGAATAGATCCGAACAAGTTCATTTTAATCATTCTAGTCATGACCTAATATCAAGGAAAATAGCTCTATATCGTGGCTTAAAATATTACTAGTGAAAGGATAATTTGGACTGTTTTAGTTTTCTCACCCCTATTGACAAACTCACATGGAGAAATCAGCCTTTGAAATAGGCCTATTGATGAAGAGCATCCTCTCAATTCTCAGCGAATTACAACCATTTTGCATTCAATGGACAACTACATTAACAAATTGATGGCGTTGCCATGGTAACATTCCCCTTTTATCGCAAGAATTTCATGTGTGCTAGAAATAGCTGTTCTATGGCATCTAAACCTGTGTTATAACGGAGCTATGACGATGACACATTTGTGTATTTAGACACCGAGAACATGTTGATAATTTTCTTCAAAATTAATAATCTCCATGCAAATGTTAGATTTACTATTGAGGTAAAATTTGGTAACAAAGTGTCATTTTTCACAGTGCCTGTCACACAGGAGCAAACTGGCATTTCTTCTGATTTATTTCAAAAGAAGACATTCACTGGACTCTATACTGACCTTGCTAGCCTTACACCCGACAAAGATAAGATCAATTTAGTTCTTATCCTGGTATTTTGCATCTTTCATCGTGAATCAATTTGAATTAAAAGAATTTTGAATGAAAACTGTATCTGTTTCAGGATAACACTAAGACAGACAGCTCATTTTGCAGCAACTAGTTTTGTCTTGTCAATGAGCTTGAGAAGTCTTCACTGACAAGACGAAACCAGTTGCTGCAAAATGAGTTGTCTGTCTTAGTGTTATCCTCGTTTTCGTTTTCAAATATTATTCTACTTGTGCTGTAACTTATTATATTGAAATTGTTTATTTCCGTGCACAAAAGACGAGAATTCACTAAACAGAAATCAAGAGGTGGGGAATCACAAAGAAGGGTTATGCGAAGAACTAACTCCCGATCAACCAACCTTGGAACTCATGATACACAATGAAATAATTGAAAAAGCAAGATTATTCTCACCACTTGACATAGAAAAGAATATGCAAGTGGCATATGAAATTGAAGAACTTACAGATATCTTACGAAGAGAAATATTTCAAAAGAAATTAACAAAAGAAGAAAAGAGAAAAGATACAAAGGTTAAAAATTGGATCCCAAGTTGGAGGAAAAAGATGAAGCAGAGAAAATGGGCTTACTTCTTCTTTTATTTGAAAAATAAACGAATGAATGAGATATAGATGGAATGGTACCACTCAGAAAACACGATCCTACCGAAGCAATTAATACCGAAAACAGCTAAAGATGGCCTAGAAGAAGAATTACCGATAATATTCAAACTTGCAAAAGAAAAAATAAAGTATAAAGCTGAAATAATGAAGATAAGAAGCAGGAATTATGCAAAAAGTTTCAAAATATTGACTCCGAAATAGGAGACAAGATTTTAATTTGCACACTTGACAACCATCGAGCAAGGAAATACTTACTGGATTCATAGAAGGGAGAGAGTGAAGCCGAAGAAAGCGTTCAATTGACATCTGGAAATTGAAAGAGGACTTTAATTTGCAGAAATAATATAAATACAATGATAGTTAGAGGAAAGAAGGCACAATGTTGCAAAAACGAGACAAGAACGCTAATCCGACAGTACAGCCAATGAGGAGAAGAAAAAACTGTTTTAGAAAGAAACTTCAAAAACAGAACAATGTTAATCTGGAACCAATGGTCAAAAAGGAGAAATGCAGTCTCAATCAAAGTAGACATGATATGGAAAGAGAATATCTGCAAGAAATGGACGAAATGGTTATGTGTGAAGAAAGCAATACACCTTTTGATAAAACAAAACTGGACAAGCTGACAATTATTTTGGAAAAACTGAACGAAGAAGACAAAGATTTCACAACGGACGGTACGAAGGAAAATTCAAGACAAGACGATGTAGTAGGAAGAGCCTTCAAGAAAAAGTTAGAAGATGATCATACGCCAACAACTAATGAGAAAGGAACACATTGACTCTTCACTCTTCATTTCCCAAGAGGCAATTCATTCTGGATGGGTTCAAACAGCCCTATCGTTTAGATAACATCAAATTCTGGTGGGCTACTTGTTTACGTTAATGACCAAATTCCATCAAAGGAAACAAAGTCTGTTTCGATACAAAGTGATATACAAGCGATTCCTATTGAACTAAATCCCAGAAAATGCAAGTGGCTATCACTCCCTATCTACAAACAGCCTTCCCAAAACGAGGTATGTTTCATGGACCAACTAGAAAAAAATATCAGACTCCTTATCGAACTCGATAAAAAAAGTCTAATTTTTGGAGATTTTAATATGGAAGTGACTAGCAACATATTAATCTCATTTATCAAGAGCAATGGCATATACAGTCTCATAAAATCACCAACTTGCTTCAGGTCTTCCACCAACCCGCGATGTATCGATCTAATGTTAACTAATATGAAACACAGTTTCTGTGCGAGTCAGTCTTCTGAGACCAGGTTCAGTGATTGCCACCATTTAATTCACACCGTATTTAAAACCCAATTCACAAAACTCCAGCCAAAACGTATCAGATTTCGTGATTATAAAAAGTTTTCTGAGAGCCAATTTCTATCAGAACTAACGGGCGAAAGCGTGGTAACAAACCCAGAAGACCTCACAGAATTTGAAAATGTTTTTGTGGAAACATTCAATAAACATGCCCCACATAAAACGGTCCGAGGAAGGGGTAACAACAAACCACATGTGACGAAAGAGCTCCGAAAAGCAATGATGTTGAGAACTAGGCTTAAGAAACTCGCAAATAAGAGCAGAAGCGAATATGATATAAAGAGGCACCGTCTGCAGCAAAATCTGGTTATCAAAATGAATAAGGATGCCAAAAGAACGTATTATAGTAAATTAAACCCGAGAGAAGCAGGTAAAGAAAAGACTTTTGGAAAATATCTAAGCCATTGTTCTCATCTACGTGTACAGCTACTGATAAAATAATTTTTGTTGAGAACGAGGCTATACTGACTGATGATAAGGAGGTCGCTGAGTGTTTTAATTCTTATTTTGCAAATATTGTAGAAACACTTAATATTCTCCCTGAGGCAATAGAGGAATATGAAAGATCTCCTGACCCAATTGTAGATGCAATCAATAAATATGCTAGCCATCCAAGTATAAAGAAAATCAAGGATATGCAAGCGACGGACGAAAAATTTGAATAGACCTTTTCAAAGAGGTCTGAGACGGCGCGCTACTTTTCTGGAAGATGGCGGATAAGCTGCAAAGGGGAATCCTCTTCGCATTGCAAACGTTAAAATGCTGTTGCAGTGGGCGGCGTAATACAACAAAAACCGAAATTAAGTCCAGCTAATGTGCACTCAAAGGACCAAAAATGCCCACAAAATGTTACAACATCAAACTAAAGAGTTAGTTATCAAAGTAAAGTGATATTTTACAAGGAAAAGTTTATTTCTTCGAGTTCGTTGAATTTGGATTGTATGATTATTAGTTGTCAATTTTAGATTTTTATTCATGAATAAACGGAGCTTATCTATTGCCCTAACTAAAGATATACGAAGGCACTTTTGGTACAAACGTAAAAGGGCAAACATCTACTTCCTCTCCTAGACCCTCTGAGCCTCGTAGCAAAAGAGAGACTTTGGCTGGAAAACGTTCCTCATCAAATTTGTATTCGTCATTTCGTTCTCAGCTTCTTGGATCAAACAAAAAGAAAATGGTTTGCAGAAAAGCATTTGTCTTGTGGATTTCAGAACGAAAACAGAAAAAATGTAGTCGTTTCTTGATTGTACAATGTGGAAGAGATTCCAAGTCAAAGATTTGCTAAAGTAGTAAGTATATTGTTTTGTTTGGAGGCAAAGTCTTAGTGACATGTCCGTTGCGAGCAGTTGTGCAGTTTGTTTTGTTGACTTCTCATTCGGAGCAAATGTTTTTACAAGTAATGAGCAAATGGGAATCTTGTGCAAGTTAAGCTGTCTGGAGTAGGTAAGTGGCCCTATTTTACGAGTGCATACAGAAATGCGTTATTTCAAACCACTCCAAACTTTGTTAGGTGTACCCTATGTGAACAAATTAAAAGATCGAAGAAAACTTTCGTTAGGTGAATTGATTTGGAAAGGCCTGGTCGGTAACTTAACACTGGAAAGAAGAAACGCGAATCATTGTTTGTTTCTTAACCCTATGGTGGTTGGGCTACTTGATAGTCCTATTTTGGTTGGGGGGGGCAAAACCCCCCCCCCCCTACCTAACTCTTGACTGGTAACAGGTAAGGTGACAAAATTTTGTGTGCTAATAGCGTCAGGCAAGTACTTTTTGAAAATGTAAAAATTAACCTAAGATTGGCCCTGACTTTTACTCACGTCAGCATTTTCCTTTGAGTGGTCAAGAAAAGTGGCAAAATTGACTAAAATCAGGAAAATCACCATAAAATTAAATTTAGAGCACATTTTTGACCCAAACATGATCATTGTGATAGAATGCATCAAATGACACTACACTACAAAAGAAATTTGCAAAATATTCAACTTATGTTCCTTTTTTCGCGATAATTAATATTTGAGAATTTGCGATTTTTCCAGGGTCAGTCCCAGAAAATTGCCTCCCGCCCCCTCATTTTTCAAAATATTTCAATGAAACTTTTTGAGAAGTTGAACAATAAGTAGTTGCAAAAAGTCAACAAGTTTCATAGCTATGAATATCTTCCTAGCAGAGTCATTAAAAAAATCTACTAGGGGGGCAAATTCCCCCCCAACCAAAATAGGGTTAATAGTTCTCGATACATACGACTGCTCGTATTCCTGCAGTTATCGGGGGATAAGCCCATCTCGCAAAAAGAAATCTAAATTTTTCTGACCGAGTCTGAGGCGAGGGCATCACGAAGTTCAAACTTCGCTGAAACAACTCGAAGGTATAAACTTCTCCACCTCGTAAAATGTGCTAAACATTGCGTTCTTGTGATAAGCAAGTACTTTTTTATGCTGAAGCCCCTCTGGTCTTTCATGAACCATATAACTAGAGTTAAATATTTTGTTCACAACTTTCCCACTGCAACTCCAATTCAGCATGACAGATACGGCAACATACTCTATGTGATGAGATGCATGCATGGCAAGGCCGATGATTCCTTTAGCAATTTGTTCACTGGTATCTGTTTTTAAGTTGTTAGTTCCGCATATTATAATTAAGCCAGCCGGTTTCATCTCTATGGTAGGCTGCATATAAGACTTCATATGTTCGACTCTAGCTCCTGAGAAAAATTTGATGTGACATTGGAGATCTGGAACTTCATTATTAATATCATGTCTGTTAACTCTTCGTAGCATTGGGTCGCTGACTATCGTCACATTTGGCTTTCGCTGACTGTAGGCACGGTTCTGATTTGACCTGTTTGTTGTTGTTTTGAAACGACTAGCAGTTGGTTGTTTTTGAACGGCTTCAGCATAACTGTGTTCCCCAGGGTAAACATTTCTTCGTCTTCTGCGTTCATCTTGCTCATTAGGGACATCATCATTAGTTGGCATATTATCCGATATTTTCTGCGAAGTTTTTGAGTAGCCGTAATCCCCAGTCGGTTCTTTCATCGTGATATCTGAACTTTCTTTATCGGGGTTTCCTGTTGTTGCAATCAGGGCTGCCCTTTCTCTGTAGACATTTGGGAGGTTTGAATTTCTTTCATTTGCGCCCTCGTAGATTTCTGGAATTTTGAATCCCCATTCATTTCCTTTGTATCTAAAATAGTTAGTCCCAGGGGGCACAGAAGTTTCCTGTGTATCCTCATTCCCAGTATCAAATGCGTCCTGGACGTCGGAAAGAATCCCAAAGCGATTTCGGATCGAAGAGTCCTCCTTTGTTAGCATTCTCCTTGGAGCCTTCGCTACTTTCTTTGGTTTTTGCCACAAGCTTTCAATGTTGCTGTTTTTCACTGAGATTTCTCCTTGAGACAGAAACGTGTTGTTGTTGCTGTCTTTGCTATCGCTGTGGTTTGTTTTGTTTTGTTTGGGTGAAGAAATTAACCCATGGACTGCATCACACTGTGTCACATTTTTTTCTTTTTCTTGACTTTCTCTTCCTAATTTTAAAATTTGACCCCGTAATCTAAGATTTTCTCTTTTTAGAAGCAGATTTTCATCACTCAATCGTTTATTTTCATTTTCTAAAAAACTTGTTGTTTCATTTTTTTCAGTGTCAACTGTGGCAAATTGATCTGTTAGCCTCTGTACCTGTTCTTCCTGTGCAACTAACTTTTCCACTTTCCCTTCTACAATTGAGAGTCTTTCAAGAGCACTGTCTGCCAAGGCACTATCAACAGATGGTGATGAATCATTGCTACTCACAGGTTCTGCATCAGACATATCCACCATGCTCTTTTCTTTCTCCAGATCTTTCTCCAGATCTTTACTGCTCTCATTTCTAAGTGATTCAATGACCAAGTCACTGCGATATTTTGATAAGATTTCTTCATCCCTGGATGACCTTCGCTCCAAACCTTCACCATTTTCACTCAATTTTGTTATTCTATATAATTCAGCCCTCTCTCCCTTTAGTTCTGGATCTATCTTCAATGATTCACGTTGTCTGTACATATCCTTTGTAAGTTTTCCGGAGTCAAGCGTGCACTTGAGCTGAATTTGAACCGTTTCTTCGGTTAGGCCATGTGATTTACGAAGTGCTCGACAGAGTTGTGTCGAGCTTTGTGTTGAACTTTCTCGCTGTTTATGCTCTTCGGCTTTGTATAATTCCAAAAAGGATCAATTCTTCGATGTCTTTGCAGCTTAACATTATTCCTGCTTCAGAAATGACATTATCTACCTTCAGGCTTTCCAAATTATCGTGCAAAGATACGCTTTCTTCACGAGAGACAGAAGCTGCGGCCGCCATTGTTAAACATCGTGATGTGTTGCGGTTCCATTGGATAAAAGAAAGAGACAGAGAGAACATAGAGACAATCCATTTCACGCGAGCCCTTTTTGGCTTAAATCAATCACAGTTTTTATTAGGGGCTACAATTGAAGAGCACATGCGCTAAAAAGAAGCAGAATTTCCTGAGGAAGTAGAAGAGATACGACACAGCATATATGTCGATTACATATTGTTATCTGGAGAGACACAAAGTAACATGGAAGAGCTGAAAGAAAAAGTCGTAAAGATTTTTGATGTAGCTGGCTTTAAGTTACACAAGTGGCATTCAAACCTGTCAGAATTAGAGCAGAATGTTACACAGCAGACAGATATAGAGATCTCAGAGCAGAGTTATGGAAAGCAGCAATTAGGGGTAGGGAGAGATGAAACAAAGCTGTTGGGTTTGTCTTGGAACAAAGCTGAGGATCCCCTTGGGTAGTTTTTCCAGAGAATCAGAGAGAGAATGTAACAAAGAGAAGTTTGCTCAAGAACTTGGCATCAGTTTATGATCCAATGGGCATTGTATCACCAGTGACTCTGGGGGAAGCTTATCTATCGGGAAGTTTGTGATTCAAAACTGCCATGGGATCAGGAGCTACCCAAAGAGTTATCAAAAAAGTGGAACAAGTGGACAAAGGCGTTACCAGATAAAGTAGATATCCCAAGGAGCATTTCAAAATTCAGAGAACGCATAGATGCGATTGATCTACACGCATTTGGCGATTCAAGTGGGTTTGGCACAGCAGCATGTGTGTATGCAGTGATCACACAACCATCAGGAGTTAGTCAAGGGCTCCTTGCAGCAAAATCAAGGTTAGCAAAGAAGGGACTGACAATACCAAGACTTGAGCTAGTCTCAGGTCACATGGCAGCCAACCTACTGGCAACCATCAGGAGCAGCCTCGCAGGGCTACTAGTCAGATCTTGCTAAGGGTGGCTGGACAGCTCTGTAGCTTTACATTGGATAAGGGGACAGGGGAATTACAAGCAATTTGTAAGCAACCGAGTGAGACAGATTTATGAAAAGGATTTCATAGAGTGGAGACATGTGGGCACCACAGATAATCCTGCAGATATTGGGAGCAGGGGGTGTTCAGGAAACAAGGTTTCAACAAGATGGTTCAGTGGTCCAAAGTGGTTATCATATCAAGAAAAATGGCCACTCGACATAGAAACAAAGTCAACAGAAGAGTCAGAGGTGGAAACAGGGCCGATCAGAGAGATCTTCAAAGTTTCGGTGGAGAAGAGATCTGTTTGACGAAATCCTTGAGAAGCACACATATTGGGACACCTTGAGGCTAATGGCATGGATAGATAGATTTGCTGCCAAAAGCCGAGCGAAGAAGGCCGAAAGAATCAAGGGTCCACTCACAACAGAGGAAATTCAGAATCAGATCAGATGGTGGATCAAGAGAGTTCAAGCACATAACGAGAGCACAGAGAGATTCAAGAACGAACAACAGAGATTTAACCTCCAAAAGAACAGCCAAGCAATTTATGAATGCATGGAGAGGATTCAAGGACGTTACCCGATTTATTTACCATCAGATTCACTGTTCAGAGAAAAGCTTGTAGCTGACATACACTTAACCGCAACGTTGCATGGGGGAGTGAGTTTGACAATGGCACGGGTGAGAC